>CM043700.1:142126827-142594327 GCA_023935145.1 Bretschneidera sinensis
ACTGGGCAATCGTCATGTCATGTTACGCCATCGATAGCAGCTCGTTCTCAAGAAGTTGCAATCTTGTATCATTCTTCTTTGAAAAGAGTGTAACAAAAGTGTCCCATGCTTCCTTCGGCATTTTGGCATCCCGGATTTGTTCAAACATTTCTTCTTCAAATGTGGTCTTTAAAGCAAACATCGCTTTGCCTGCTTTAATTTTCCACTTTCGCAAGACGCCATTGGCATCTTCTGCCTCCGGTTGTGTAACTTCACCACCACTGACAACCTCCCAAAGGTCTTGACCTTGAAGGTAAGACTCTATACACGTTGCCCACGTGTTGTAATTTTGGTTGTTGAGTTTCTTGATCCCTCCAACAACTTGAAGATCACCCATCGTGTCGGTAAAATTTTGATAGTACCGAGCAAGTTTGATTTCAAGATACAAACTTGTAGGATACAAAATTCTTACGACTCAAGAAAACTCACTCCAAAAAATATCGGTATCGACCGTCCCGCTCTGATACCAATTGTTGAATAAGTATAGTACAAAACTCTAACTATTTTTAGGAAGAAAATAAAAACACTCTAAAGAGAACTCACAAAACGCCAATTAGCAAAGCTTTTCTTACTTAGCACTTAGCTTTGTTTTTCTTCTTGATGAATTACAAGGCTTGAGGACTTGAGTATTTATAGCAAACCAAATGAAAACTACACCACACATATAATTAAACTAAATTTATTTACTATCACACAAACCCATTAAGCACCTAATTATGTTGTCTTCCACACAACCCATTAAACACCTAATTATGTTGTCTTCCACACCACCCATTAAGCACCTCATTATGTTGTCTTCCACACAACCTCACCAATAGAAACATACATAACTTTGCCCCACTTTGTAATTGTAAGCAATTACATCATCAAACTAGCTATGGGCTTGAACAATACTATTGGACTTAGATTGGGTTGGGAATTACTTATGGTGGGCTAACATTGATTCTCAACATGGACATTATGTGGTGAAGGAAATGGAGTTTGATTTTGAACCTGGGCCTGCTTTGTTCCCACTCTAAGCCAGCGGCTAGGCCTAACATGGACATTGATTCTCAACACTCTATCCTTATCTGGAAAGGATAAGACAGAGTTTAAGATTAAACTCCAAAGTTCATTAATATGAAGTTTGGTTCTTCAAAATTAATCTAATAAATGAATATTAACTCAGTACTGCCAAGAGATAAATTGTAAGCTACTAAGCTTTGAATCTGTCATTAGTGAAGTATCCTCTTTAAAAGGGGGTATTATTAAATAATCCATAGATTGTTTTCGGATAAATAATCCATAGAAATTTTTTATCAATCAAAATTGCAATGACAGGAAATAGCTACAGACACAAATACTCAAAAATGTATTTAATATTCAAACAAATTCAACTCAGCTAAGCCTGGATAATGATCAATTGAAACCTAAACAACTAAATAAAAGCCTACGCCTTACTTTAAACATCAAAGATCCAAATAAATTTGGACAAGAAAAATACAAAAAAAAAAGGATGGGAAAAGCTTGTATACCTGAGTGTATACACAAGAAGAAGAATAGGCCTCTGGATCACTTGATACCGCGTGGAGAGAGAGAGACAGAAAATCGACTGCATAACCTTTTGCCCTGTCCACATCACTCAACCACGCTACTTGCCTGCAAAGCAAAACCCCGTCGATTACCAATGGTTTTAACAACAAATCATTTTTTTTTCAATTTCATTTGTTAGGTCTATAAACACACACAAAGATTGAGAGAGATAAAGAGCTTACTTCGAGGTGATGTAGAGAATACCGGGGGATACAGGAGCGCAATTCCCAAGAACAATGGCGATAGAGGGCTCGACGTGCATGAGCTCCTCGCCGTTTACTTCGTCGAGGACTGGTTTCTCGGAACCATCGCCAGCTCTCTCGGTGAACTGTCTGAGCCCTAACACCATTTTCTCCAATTATCACTGTTTTCCGGTTGAGTACGGGGGTTTTGCTAGGGTTTTCGGTACGTATCTGACTCCGTTGTATAGGCAATGGAAATGGTAGTTAAAAACTTCAAAGAGATGACGTTAACTGGGCTTTAGGCCACGTCAAGCTACCGAGGTCCAACTAAAGAACCGGTTATTGATTAATTAGATCTACAATCCAAAGCGTTTATAAAATAGTATTTTACTATAGTCGCACTGTTTAGAGAAATGCTTAATAAAATAATTTTTGTTATTTTTTTTTATGTAAGTTATTTTGCAAGTAAATAAAAAATTATTTTTTCTTTGTAAAATTTTCATTATTCACTTTCTTAAAAAAGATTTCACATATTACATCATTAATTTTATTTATTTATTTACTTTTATATTTCTCATTATTTATCTTCATATTTCAATCAAACAAAAAAAAAACTTAATTAAAATTTTATAATTTTACGTGAAACTCACTTAACATGAAATTAATTTTATATTATAATATATTTTACATAAAAACAAGCATGCCAATTGTTTAACAACATGGATATAGTTTGGATTTTTTCATTTTCATAGTCAACAAGAAAAATTTACTTTTTGCTAGATGCGATTATTATTCCCATTTTTGTTTGACAAATTATTTGTGGGCGTAATATTGCAATGTACATATAATAGATAGAACACATTATGAGTTTTTACATTAACATCCTAAACTACGTGATACATCCAATAGTGAGACGACACATAGACAACCCTAGGAAGAGGACGTCTCCGAACCTGTCTCCGAAGAAGTACTACTACTACTACTATTAGGCCTATCTCGAAAACTATCTATTGAAGACATGAGAAATGGGAGGAAGAGACTCACCTAGAGAATAAATAGCGATGAGAACTTCCTCCTTAGAAAGACGCTTCGACACCCCACTCTGAGCACCCTCGAACCAAAGACGACTACGAAGGAACCCCACACCAAAGACGATCACAAGGCAAAGATGATTCACAGAGCCTCCTCTCACAAAGGAATCAAGACACCGAGCAATCTCAAGCTTTAGACGAGTCTAAGAGCTCTCAAAATTTCTCTTTGAAAATTTCTAGAATGAAAGTGAAGAAGAATGAAAGAGCAAAACACCTTTATATAGGAGGAAAAGACATGGCGAACGAGGCATTTTAAACTAGACGGGTGGGGAGATATGACGTTCGGAGTGCTCGAGGCCACTTTTTCACTCTCCAAGGATCTTCAGTCATAAACGTTTGGTCCACTCGAGGCACCATTTCCTTCCCCAAGAGAACGAAACATTAATGAGCGCCGCCATTTTACTCCAAAACAACTGCACAGATTAAATAATCCAATTATGCCACGTGTAAACAAAAGTTCTAGAAAAATGATTTTAAGGGTTTTTTCAATTTTGGGCCTAAAGAAAAAAAATGGCCCAAAGCCCAAACACCATAACATTTTTTTGGCCTAAGAGGCAAGAAGCCCAAGAGTCCACCTAAAACCCCACTAGAAGAATACCTAGCCCCACCAAAAGCTTCGAAGCTCGGACCTATGTCTCTAAGGCCGAACATATTGATTGCTACTCATATGCTCGGACCAACGCCTCCAAAACCAAGCATATTGACTAAGGCTCATATGCTAGGCCCAATCTCTCCAAGGCCGAGCATATTGACTGCTACTCATATGCTCGGACCAACGTCTCCAAGACTGAGCATATTGATTACTGCTCATATGCTCGGACCCATGTCTCCAGGGCCGAGTATATTGACTGCTACTCATGTGCTCGGTCCAATGCCTCCAAGGCCGAGCATATTGACTGCTACTCATATGCTGGGACCAACGTCTCCAAGGCCGAGCATATTGATTGCTGCTCGTATGCTCAGACCCATTTCACTAAGGCCGAGCATATTGATTGCTATTCATATGCTCGGACTAAATCCTCCAAAACTGAGCATATTAATTAAGGCTCATATGCTCGACCCAATATCTCCAAGACCGAGCATATTGACTAAGGCTCATTTACTCGGCCTAAAGTCTCTAAGGCCGAGCATGTTGACTGCTACTCACATGCTCGAACCAATGTCTACAAAGCCGAGCATATTGACTGAGGCTCATATACTTGGCCCAATATCTCCAAGGTCGAGCATATTGATTACTACTCATATACTCGGACCATTGTCTCCAAGGCTGAGCATATTGATTGCTGCTTATATGCTCAGACCCATATCTCCAAGGCCGAGCATGTTGACTGCAACTCACATGCTCGAACCAACGTCTACAAGACCGAGCATATTGACTGTGGCTCATATACTCGGTCTAAAATCTCTAAGACCGAGCATGTTGACTGCTACTCACATGCTCGGACCAACATCTACAAGGCCAAGCATATTGATTGAGGCTCATATGCTCGGCCCAATACTTCCAAGGATGAGCATATTAATTACTACTCATATGCTCGGACCAACATCTCCAAGGCCGAGCATATTTATTGCTGCTCATATGCTCAGACCCATGTCTCTAAGGCCGAGCATGTTGACTGCTACTCACATGCTTGGACCAACGTCTACAAGACAGAGCATATTGACTGCTACTCATATGCTCGGACCAACGTCTCTAAGGCTGAGCATGTTGACTGTTTCTCACATACTCAGCCCAATGTCTCCAAGACTGAACATGTTGACTGCTTCTCACATGCTTTGACTAACATTTCTAAGGCCAAGCCCTGCCATACTTCCTTGAAACATATAAATGTGCTTAAGGAAGTGGGGGGCCTTTGATACACCCAATAGTGAGACGACACGTGGATAACCCTAGGACCAATAGCAAGACGATACGTGGACAGCCCTAAGACTAATAGCAAGACGACATGTGGACATTCCCATGCCTAATGGCAAGACGACACTTGGACAACCCTAGGTCCAACAGCAAGATGACACATGGACAACCCCAGGTCCAACAGCAATACGACACGTGGACATTTCCCTGACCAATGACGAGATGACATACAGACAAGCTATTGATGAACCCACTACCTTTTTCGGACACCACTGCGCACACCTGCAAGCACAACTCTAGGGAATGCTATTCCTGGACACCCTTACCCAGACTTTCGAGCGTGATTCTAGGGATCACGATCTTTCTTGGGCACCCGACCATACCCACTGACAGAGGAACGAGATCTTTAGGATTGCTTCATCCTTAGCGCGTGGGCAATCTCACCTCCAAATCACTATAAAAGGCCCAAGGTATGCAAATCTAAAGACACAATCATAATTGCATTACTGAAAGCAGTGTTTTCAGAGGCGATGCCGTTAGGCTAGGCGTTTTGCCTCAATGAGACGAGACGTTGGGGCGTAAGCCTTTTGAAACGTTGGAGCGTTTCGAAATTTTAATAAAATAATATTAATTAATTAATTAGAATAATATAATAAAAATAATTTAAATTTTAATTAATAAATTTTAAAAAAATAGTTAATTCTAGAAAGACTAGGGATACCAAAAAAGAATTTCCATGAAATTAGAAATTTAAAATCTCATCGTTGGGCCTTGGATCGCATTTTGCATTTTTATAACCAACTTTATGTTGGATTTTACTGAGCTGAACTATAAGCTATTTGGGCTTGGAATATGGCAGATTAGGCCCAAATGATGGCATGGATGGGCCTATAAGCGAGAACAATTGTGTCTTTGTGACCAAACAACTCCAAACATATTGCATTTAGTCATTAGGGTTTCAAGTCCATTGCTATAAAGCATGATACTTTTTTCTCTATATCCCGCTGATTATGCCTAAAGTATAACACGGTAGTTATAGCACAGCTTTGGGGTGTTGATTCTACAGGGAAATATGAACTACAAGGAAAGTGTAAACTTTAATACGAAACGATAAAATCCAAATAAGTAAATCTGAGTTTTAATAATGAAATTGTATGAGAGAATTGTGTAAATATAATGAAGAATATAGATAGGAAACAACAAGGGTCTGGGAATCCTCCTTAGGTTTATTGCCTTATTCCACTCTCGATTCAATTGTTTTTATCTCGATTGCAAGTTTCACATCCCAAACAGGTAATCGGCAAATATTCAATTAAAGCACATGTAAACCCTAATGTAATTGATATGAAATACTCTGTACTTTCGATTCAAGCACACATGACATATCCTATAGATTTATCAAGAAACGACAATATATCTCAATGACAATATCACAGTAATGGACAAACCTAAAAGATAAATCTACCGGACTCAATCACATCCAAACAACTTGACATAAGAAGAGCTTGACTAGACTTATATGGAGAAGAAGCATGCAATCACCAAAGTAAGAAAATCTAAGATAAGAAGAACACAAAGTGCAGCTGTCACATGAACCTCAATTCTTCTTGTTTAAGCAAAGAGTAAATCATAAACAATGTTTTAACAATAAATTCTTACAACTGAATCAACAATGAAAATAAGAACAACTACACCTAGGGATTCATCCCTTCGCCTTGCTTGGAGATTAGTTAGCCATGGGGCTTATGCTTGAACACTGTAATGTTGAGCTCTCTCCTCCATTTTCAGCCTTCATCGATGATCTCTTCTCAAACATTAAATGATCTATTTATAATACAAAAGGTCCAAGGGTGTTTTTAGGTTTTAAACTATCATTAAAGTCCTAATTAGGTCATAACTCGGAGAAGAGGATCGTGTGCGCGCTGCAGCTTTCACTTATGTGCGCCGCGGTTTGGCCTGATCTTTGGTGAGGCAATCTTCTGGGCACCGCGGCCCTAGTTTCTGGGCGTCTAGGCACTCACTAGTCTTAGTTAGGTGGAGGTTCTAGGCGCCTAGGCTTCCACTGAAGGGCTTCTTGCTCATAAATTCTTCGTTTTGTCCTTTTGGAAGCACTCCTTCGATCCGATATGCATGGAATCTTTGAGCTTTAAGCAATGATAGCTTTTCCATCTCTTTCAAACATAAAATACCTGAAAATGCACTGAAATAAGTTAATGATCTAAGAACATCACTTTAGAGTTATTAAGGTATAAAAGTGTAATTCAAACCTCGATCAACCCTACGATGCTAACAAATAAGTACTATTAAGATGCATTTTACGACTCTCATCATAACCCTCAACTAGTTTATTACTAGTCTCTAGCAATTTAAGTGAAAACAAGAGATGAATTTTACGATAGGAATCAAAACAAAGTAAAACAATGCTAGCGTTAAACCAAGAGCAATTCACTTTTTGTCTCAAAAATTGCACATAATACACATCACATAGAATCATTAAATATCACCCAAATCCAAAAATAATCTAAACATCAATCTTAAAATTGTTATCGACTCTTAACATCCATCTTACCACAATCCATTAATCCGAATACCCGGATGATTTTATGCATAACATTTATGAATACAAGTCTTGGCCTCTAAAATATTTAATTTGCTTGACATAAATCACAAAAACAAGCTCCATAGGCTCACTTTTCAAATCACTCTCCACTATTGTAGAAAAAATCACACCACCTTGGATCAATAGGTCTTTAATAAGCTTGTAACATTAGGCTAAGGTAAAGGTTAAGAAAGAATGGGAAGGATTCAACAAGTAAAAGAACTTAATCTCTTAGTTTTAAACACAACCATTTTAAGCACTGGATAACCTTACTTCAATACCCAACTCTTTCAACCATTTTTCGAGCATTTCTCTCAATCACCACTTTTTTTTTTCTTTTCTTCTTTCTTTACCATAATTCACTTTTTTATTTTATTTTGGTATAAGACCATTCACCTCCTCTTTCATTCTTTTCTTTTCTTTTTTTTCTTTTCCACAACCCCTAACTTATCTCCTTTAATATACTTGGGTTATAGTAGTAATATTTTTTCATATTTCCATTCTTACTCCTCATAAGTGTTTCTCAACAGATGTGTACAACTAAGTTCTTTTAAAAGAAGGGTAAGGATAAAATATTTTTAGGCTCATAAGAGTAAGTAAATGGGTTTTCGAAAGAAACAAGGCTCAAATTCTTTTTAAAAAAAAATGCTCAAACAGGTGACTAGTGATAAGTATAGCAAGGATAAGTTTGAAAGACTCAAACGGTCCAAAAATGGCCTATCATATCCTAAGTAATGTGCATTCTAGGAATTCGCCTCAAGTAATTATCAAATAAGTTCTAGAACTTGTCGAGACCGCAAAAGTATTCACAAAGCAATGACACATAAAACTTCTCTAAATGCTTTAGACTAATCATACAATCTTACCGCAAACTAGAGTCTCAAACCAAATGAAGATTGACACTTAAATTATTCTCAAACCGAAGCAAGATTTAACTTCTTCTAAATATTATATACTATCTCAATTAAGCTCATATCATTGATATGTGAATTAACTCTAAGGCTTAACACAAAGCATGCTAAAAACAAACAAAAAGGAAAAGTAACACCAAACAGTTCAATGAAAAGAAGAAATATGTTTCCTCTACCCCCAACTTAAAAATTACATTGATCTCAATGTGAAAGAAAAAGTAAAGGAAACTCCCTTTGTAACCAAAAGTGCACAGAATCTGAAAATTGTGCACCACCATTTGAACTGCTGTGCATCTTTTTTCCTGAAAAAGAAATACTAAGGTAATACTGGAAAACAACAAAATACTAATAATAAACAAGAAAAAAAATGAAAAACAATAAAAAGATATGCTGTGGGGTGCCTCCCATGAGCACTAAGTTTTATGTCTTCAGCCAGACGATGCACCACTCTCACTGTTGGCTTCATTGTGGTGCTGACGATGAGGCTCCATACTCAGTGGCCTCAGTGCTAATCTTTTGGCAAGGAATACTTAAAGTCCACCACATGTGGCTTAAGTGTCCTTGGTGTTGCCCATTTACTATCAGCAGTAGGGTATTTGATTCCCGCATCCATGTGACTTTTCGCAAGCAACTCCTCAAAGCATGGTTGCCATGATTTCTTAATAAATCCCTGTGACTTATCAAAAACATCAACAATATTAACAGTATGGGGATAAGTTGAAGAATCATCGAACTCAGAATTGTTAGGAGGGAATTCCAAAGAGTTAGAATTATCTTTAATGTGCTCATCCTCCAAATTAAGCTTATCAATCATGTAAGTATCAAAACACTCATCCTCTTCATGTAGCTGCCTTGAGATTCGGAAAACATTTACCTCTAGAGTCCTATGTCCAAATGATAATGTTATTAGGCCATTCCTACAATTAATGAGAGCATTGACGGTGACAAGGAATAGTCTTCCAAATATTAAAGGATTTTTGGACTCTGTATTTACCATAGAAACAGTATCTAAAACCAAAAAGTCATCAGGATAATAGAAATTATCAATTTAAAACAAAATATCTTCCACAATACCTCTTTGTTTTCTTACCGATCTATCCGTTAATTGAAGTACCACGGAGGTTGGTTTGATCTCACCTAGACCGAGCTGCAAGTACATGGAGTATGGCATGAGGTTCACACTAGCTCCCAAATCTAGCAATGCTTGGCCACAAGATTTGTTTCCAATTTGGCAAGCCACCGGTGGACAGCCCGGATCTTTATATTTGGGCGGTGTCTTGCTGTTAATTAATGCACTTACTTGCTCCATTAAGAATGTTGTATTCTTCACATTATGCCTCATCTTGAGTGTGCATAGATCCTTGATGATTTTAGCATAGTTGGGAATCTGTTTTATGACATGAAGAAGAGGGAGGTTAATTTTAACATACTGAAGTTGTTCAAGAATCTCACATTTTAATGCTGAATTTCTCTCCTTAGGTTTAGAGAGAGCTTGAGGGAAAGGCACTGGTGGAGAATAATCATCATAGGCCTTTTGTTCCTTGGGGCCTTCATCCTTGTTGCTCAAGTTTGATGGTAGAGTGGGCCCATCAATTCTCTTACCGCTGCGAGTGATTATGGCATTAACCTCTTTAACATTTTGATTATCAGGATTGGAGGTTTGTACCATATGTTGTCCCCTTGGATTAGGTTGTGGCTATGAAGGAAAACGACCTTGCCCTTGAACCGTCAAGAAACTAGTCAACTTGGTGAGTTGACTCTTTATCACCTTTTGTTCCTCTTTGATCGCTTGTTGCTCCTCTAGCAACCGTTGATTTATCTTGCCTTGCTCTTCCACACTCTTAGCATGAACCTGCATAAATGACTTAAACATATCTTCCAAAGGTAAAGATTATTGAGGTGAATTAAATAAGGTTGCTTCCGGTTGCCATTGGGTACTAGAGTGGGCAGGAAGTTGCATATCGGATCTCCAACTAAAATTGGGGTGATTCTTCCTACCGGGATTGTAGGTGTTAGAGTAGGGTGAGTCTGATTTCCTAAAGGGTGTACCTAAAGCATTACACTCTCCCTTCATCTCAAAGTAAGCTGGACAATCCCTAGGTAGATGATCTACCCCACTACACATAAAACAAGATTCATGGGACTCTACCCTAGTAACCGGTTTGGGGGCTCTGGCATCCTTGGTTTTTAAGGCTTCAATTTCCTTAGTTAAGGCCTCTAAACGGTTTTAAGGCTGTCTTCTTCCTTAAGTTGATAAATTCTAGCAAGTTGATTTCTCCTAGTGCTTTCTATGGCATTTGGTCCAGTTTAAGTGTGGACTTTTTCTAATAGGTCATCTAGGAAATCTATGGCTTGGTCGGGATCTTTTTGAAGAAAATCCCCATTGCACATCATTTCTATGAACTACTTTTCCCTACTTAGGAGTCCATCATAGAAATAGCTAACTACCCGCCAACTCTCATATTCATGGTGTGGACAAGAATTCAAAAGGTCCTTGAAACATTCCCAAACTTGATATAAGGTTTCATTCTCTTTTTGTGCAAAGTTTGAGATTTGTCTCTTGAGGTTGTTGGTCTTATGGGTTGGGAAGTGCTTTTGGAAGAAAACTCGTGTCATCTCATCCCAACTACCTATAGACCTAGGCCTTAACGAGTACAACCAAACCTTGGCTTTTTCCTTAAGTGAAAAAGGGAAAAACCTAAGTTTGATGGTGTCTACCATATCAGCCCTACCTTGAAAGGTAGCTACTACTTCCTCAAATTCCCTAATATGGCTATAAGGGTTTTCATTCTCAAATCCATGGAAGGTTGGTAACAATTGGATCATGCCCGACTTAAAATCAAGTTGGTGAATATTAGAGGGGAACATGATACAGGATGGTGTGACCGTTCGACTGGGGTGTAAGTAGTCTTTAAGTGTCCGAGCAACATTTTCGTTGTGATTTTCGGCCATGTTAACAAAATCCTCTAAATTCTCACTTGGGTGTACACTAAGGTTTGATCTAGGTGAGGTTTCACTAACGGACGTGGAAAGAGAGAGTAACTCTATTTCAGGTCTTTTAATGAATCTACATCGCGAATTTCTTGGTCTAAGCATACACCAAAGGGATTAGAGGGAAAATAAATAAAACAGAAAAATAAAAATTAGAAAATCAAAACAAAGAGTAAAGAACAATATTACCGTCTTGTCTCAAAGTTGACAATCTTCCTTGTACTTAAGCGCGTTTCCCCGGCAATGGCGCCAAAATTCGATTTCGCCCAAAGTATAAAGTGGTAGTTATAGCATAGCTTTAGGGTGTCGATTCCACAAGGAAACGTGAACTACAAGGAAAGTGTAAACTTTAATACGAAACGATAAAATCCAAATAAGTAAATTTGAGTTTTAATAATGAAATTGTATGAGAGAATTGTCTAAATATAATGAAGAATATAGATGGGAAACAATAAGGTTCCGGGAATCCTCCCTAGGTTCATTGCCTTATTCCACTATCGATTCAATTGTTTTTATCTCGATTGCAAGTTTCACATCCCAAATAGGTAATTGACAAATATTTAATTAAAGCACATGTAAACCCTAATGTAATTGATATGAAATACTCTTTACTTTCGATTCAAGCACACATGACCTATCCTATAGATTTATCAAGAAAAGACAATATATCTCAATGAAAATATCACAGTAATGTACAAACCTAAAAGATAAATCTATCAGACTCAGTCATATCCAAACAACTTGATATAAGAAGAGCTTGACTAGACTTATATGGAGAAGAAGCATGCAATCACCGGATTAAGAAAATCTAAGATAAGAAGAACACAAAGTGCAGTGGTCACATGAACCTCAATTCTTCTTGTTTAAGCAAAGAGTAAATCATAAACAATGTTTTAATAATAAATCCTTACAACTGAATCAAGAATGAAAATAAGAACAACTACACCTAGGGATTCATCCCTTCGCCTTGCTTGGAGATTAGTAAGCCATGGGGCTCATGCTTGAACACCGTAATGTCAAGCTCTCTCCTCCATTTCCAGCCTTCATCGATGATCTCTTCTCAAACCCTAAGTGATCTATTTATAATACAAAAGGTCCAAGGGTGTTTTTAGGGTTTAAACTATCATTAAAATCCTAATTAGGTCATAACTCGGAGAAGGGGATCGTGTGCGCGCTGCGGCTTTCACTTATGTGCGTCACGGCTTGGCCTGATCTTTGGTGAGGCAATCTTCTGGGTGCCACGGCCCTGGTTTCTGGTCGCCTAGGCGCTCACTAGTCTTGGTTAGGTGGAGGTTCTGGGCGCCTAGGCTTCCACTGAAGGGCTTCTTGCTCATAAACTCTTTATTTTGTCCTTTCAGAAGCACTCCTTCAATCCAATGTGCATGGAATCTTCGAGCTTTAAGCAATGATAGCTTTTCCATCTCTTTCAAACATAAAATACCTGAAAATGTATCGAAATAAGTTAATGATCTAAGAATATCACTTTAGAGTTATTAAGGTATAAAAGTGTAATTCAAACCTCGATCAACCCTAAGATGCTAACAAATAAGTACTATTAAGATGTATTTTATAACTCTTATCACCCGCCGTTCTGTAAGTTGGACACTCAAACTTCCCTGATTTCTTGACTGAGCTGGTATGTCTTCTCACCCTGTTCTATCTTCTAGATTTTGTTGGATCTTTCTTGATTTAACATGTTTTTCCTTTTTCTTTTTAAATTTTTTTGTTGATTTACTCTGACGAAGAATATGATGAATGATGATCTGTTTCACATGATCATAATATCATCTTCTTTCATAACACTGACTGAAACTGCCAAGCATCCCCATTCCACTAAAAACTTACACTGACAAGAGCATCAAAGCGTCCTTAGAGGCATCTCCCCCTCTCCTGCAGTGACCCTCTAGCTCATCCCGTTTTTCTTGTGTAGGCTCTCCCTTGAAGCACCTGCCTCCAACTTGTGCATATAATAGATAGAACACATTACGAGTTTTTTTTTATTAACATCCTAAACTATGTATCATGGAAATATAATTGTTTCGTCTTTTTTGACATCCTAAACTCTGATCGCTTTTGTATACAAGTGTGGTTTTACAATGACCATGAAAACATCGAGTCCATAGTATTCAGTGATCAAAATTGACAACATTACATATCAAATTTAGTTACAGTAGCACCGTAATTTAACCCCAGTATATGATGGACATTCAATATTAAATTGCAACAACTTTGTTTCCTAGAATCAGATCAACTCTCAGGCCTCAACACAACATATGCATGATATAAGAGGAACATGCGTGTGCAAGATGCAACCTCATCTTCCAAATAGAACAAATGCAACTAGTAACAGAAAAGCCACCATGCTTGATAAATATGGCAAAATCTAATCAAACCATGCAATTTGGTGACAGCACAGTCTCAACACGACAACATAGAAAAGATCCTGGTCCAGTTCTCGGTTTTGTGAGCAAGAAATCTCTAACACGGAAAAATTTTCATTTTAGAAATCAATCAATCAAAAAGACATGTCAAAGCATTTGTGAACCAAACACTTGACATTTGACAGCAGTAATGTAATTATAGGCACAACTGATGGTTAATATTTAAAGATAACTTATCCAATGTTTAGATAAAAACACAACCGTTTAAAACACAAAAAGCATAAGTTCTCTAAATCTTGTTGTCTATCATAAAATCTTTTGAAAATTGTGAATAAGGTACTACATCTGAACATGTTGAATAGAATAAGACGAAAAATTTGCACCAAGCTGCATGCCCAAGCTAAGCCACAAGAGTGCTGGCAGTGGTAGACTCGCTGCATAACAAGAAACTGAATTAATAACAAAAAAGAAAGGCATTCAAGACAAACAAAAGAATATAGAATCCAGAATCTAAGAACCACACAAACAAGAAAAAAATAAACAACAGCAAGCTGGTTGGCTGTTGGTGAAAAAACTATCGAATTAGCAGTGAGGGGATCAGTGGTGCAAAGCTCACCATCCTAAGTACTTAGGGTCTGTTTGGTTCACAGACAGTACTGCAGTGGGATAAAATTAGGATTATAGTGGATAGAATTAAAAAGGATTAAAGTGAGACTATTTTAATTTTATGTTTGGTTCGTAAAATTTCTAAATTGGGATTAAAGTGGGATAATAAATATACATATATAACAGCACAAACGGACCCTTTCTTTCTTTCATTTTTCTTCTTCTTCCTCCTCTATCACGACAAACACTATTTTTTTCATTCTTCCTCCATATTCTTTCTCTACCTCCTCTATCTTCGGTTCAAGGCGAGCTCAATGTTAGCAGCGGCTCAACATAAAAGCTGTCGAAAAAAGTAGATTGGCGATGGTGAAGGTCGTGGTGGTTTGATGGCTTTCGACATTTTTTGGCCGAATCTTGGGGAAAGAACATCGTATCCTAATAGATCGAGGAATTCCAAACCAGATGGTGTGGTCGGATTCTGGTGGCGTGAATTTCCAGTGACGGCCAACGACAATAGCGAATTGGGAAAAAACTTGGTAGGTTTTGATCACGAGATCCTCTTGATGATAATAGTGTGGGTGATGATGGATGAAATTTGTCGAAAAATGACAAAGAGGAAAAAGAGAAGGGTATGGAATTCGTCAAAAAATGGAAGAAGAGGAATAAAAAGCATGAACTAGCGTCGGGTATGAAAGGAAGAAAAAAAATTGGTGAGATACGTTCTGTATCGGTGGTGGGGCAATTCATGGGATTAAGAATAAGTTTGTCTCACCCTGGTCCCATATGAACAGTCAATCCCTCTAACCAAACATGAAATTAACTGTTCATGTGGGACTAATTTAGTCATATCTCACTTTTGTCCCCTAAACCAAACAGCCCCTTAATGTGTTGCAAAAAAAAAAGTGAAACTAACGAGGACAGAAAAAGATTTCAAAGGAAAAACTTGAACATAGTTTCTTTTTATTCTTACTAATAAAAGGAAAGATCTCAAACCATGACAAAATGGGCAAACAATTCTGACAGTAAGTACCAGAATTCCTACTCAGAAAAATAGGAGCATCAATTTCATTTTCTTTCTTTCTCTTTTAGAAAGTGGGTTGGCGGGTTTGTTCTATCACAAAAACTATCAAAGATGGTCTCACACCATGGATGAAATACATCACTCTCAAATATACAATTTACAATTTTCATGTGGACCTTTTTAATTAAAATATAATAACTTCGACACTAGGGATGAAATAAATTACCTTCAATTTACATTTCTCATGTTCCCACCTTATTAACTTGAATCTAATAGCATTGTCAAAGTTTCTAACCAGGTTTTGCAATACGAATAGAGAGTTTTACTTTCTTGCTTCTTAGTTTAGTTTAGTTTATTATTTTCTTTAATCACTACTCAATATTCAATAGTTATCCCAAGTGAAATATACTTTACGCTTGACCAACAGTATTTAGTTGAATGATTATTGTTCAAAGTCAAGATATTGGATTTTGATGGGATATTTTAAATTTATTTTTTAAATTATGATACTTTTTGTTACATCATCACAATAAAACAAAGTAAATTGCATAAATGATTTCAATAGTTTGATATAGAAATCAAATTAATCACTAAAAAGTCTATCTCTTTCTCTCTACACATACACAAATTAGCATCTTCATCGCAAGGCAAGACAATATATGTATCACAATAGGAGGCATAAGGCAAGCTATAATAGATCCGCCATAACAAGGGGGAATTGCTTGTCACCTGAGTTGCGCTCTGATACCAAAATTGTAACGATCCATCATGGGTTGGCCACTCCCGAGACGGTGTCGTCACTTTTTGAAATCACAGCACGACACATATATGCAACAATAAAAATAATACAAACAAAATTTTTTACATCAATCCTCAACCTTCAACAGGGGAGATACATCATTCTAATATTAACTTAAACATTATATACAATGTAATATGCATGAATATTTACAAATAAATTTTTATTTTATTTTCTCATTAGTCAGAGGATTTGGACACGCACGTGGTTTACAGATAATGACTTCGTTTGAATCTCAATTCACCAAACTATCTGTCTTTCCTGCTACTTGAAATCATTGTACAATGAGAAGTGAGCTTCACAAGCTCAGTGAATTAAATTTACTAGAAGTATTCAATTTTATACTCCTAGTTACATCTTATAATTCAATTACTTAAAAAAAATCTTCTGATATTCATTCATCTTTCCCTCGAATAATTCAATAACAATATTCTATAATTACTAATCAATTTCATAATTCCCCTATTACACAATCTCTTCTTAAGTTACTCATTAGACATATCGATCTTTCAATCATATATTTAATCATCTCTAAATTCTCAATTCAACATTATCATTTACCTCATTATGAGGTTTACAACATATAATAACTTGCTCAAACAATTCTCATCCTATCATGTTTCATATTTCTTCCTTAGCATAATTGTCTCTCTGTGAAACTCATTCCTATATAAATTTGTCATGAATTGAGCTTTAGAATCTCAAATAATAACAATCAATATTTAAGCAAATGCACTACATGAATTTAAATGTTATTATTATTGGGAACATCTTCCCACATGTCGACATGTTTTTATCTTAGACTAACTATGTTCCCGGTTCTTTCATTCTCATTTAGACCGACTACTTTCTCGGTTCTTTTATTTCTAGCATATACCGGTTGTCACAGTTTTCATTTAGACCGACTGCCCTCCTGGTTCTTTTACTTTCATTTAGACCGATTACCTTCCCGGTTCTTTTATTTTATGGATATGTATATGAATAATGATATGAAATATGCATATGAACAATAATATAGAAACAAGCATGTCTTCAAACATTCAAATTAGTTATCCTGATTATTCTCAAATTATTATTTGAAAAATTTCACTAAATTTCTGTCCTCATAAATTATATCAAATCATCAACCATAGCTCGTCAAGATCCACTAATTTTCCTGTCCTCATAAATCATATCAAATTATTAACCATAGCTCGTCAAGAATTTCATTTATCGCCTTTATTATTAAATCAACTCATTATCCCAATAATATTATTTCTCATAAAATAATTCTCTACACATCCACTATTCCTATCATACCTATCAACCAACTTTCATCTATCACAAAATCATAATTTAATGATTTATTCAAATACTATCACTATATATTTCATATTTATCTTGATTACTTAAAGTAAATCTAACTCATCACGTAGCACTTAGAGCTACCTATGGATCATCTCCTTGCCTTTCCTGCTCATCTCAGCAATTTCTCTCGGTTGCTAATCGTCAACACCTAATATAATATTTGTATTAAAATTTTTAATTTTTTATTCAGTTCTTCCATAATTCACACCCTTTGAAAATTCTCACTTTGAATTTTGAAAAATTTCATGTATGCTAAATTTCAAAAATAAAATTCATGTTATTACCTTTTGTTTTTCTCAAAGCTTCTCGTGACTCTCTATAAAATTCTCCCATAAACCTCTTCAAAATTTTACTCTTTCAACATTTCTTTCGATCCCCAAGTGTTTAGAGAAATAGAGTAGTTTGAATTGTAAAAGAAAGAAAACCAAACAGGATTTGGTAAGTAATAAATAAAATAACTCAAATTATATATATAAATTATATATATATATATATTTTATCTTGATTACTTAAAGTAAATATTTGCTGTGATGTAAACTTTCTCAGCACCCCCACCTCTTTGTTTGCCACGCACCAAAATGTGCTTAGATAGCCAACACCTGTTGCCAGATGTTTTTTTTTTGTTTACTTTTACTTTTACTTTTTTTTTTCTTTTTTTTTCATTTTCTTTGTAACTACACCCCACGCATTCAGTTTTTTTTCACGTGTGTGTGTGTATATATATATTATTTTAATTTCATGTCATATTTATCAAATTACTTCTTCACCCATACTTTAAGAACACAAGTATTCCAAATAAAGAAATAAGTAAATTAGAATGTCTATCCATTTTTTTCATTAAAAAATTCTAAATAAAATTCTAGTTCACTTATATGTGTTTTTTTGGTTGTTCAAATAATATGCTGATCAACACTATCAGTGATTAATTACAATAAAATGTTGTTAGCCTTGGGGTTAATATAAATGTTTATATAATATAATGTATCCTACCACCCCGCTTTGCCCACCCTGCTTTTAGCGCAGTTGTGTGAGACACCAATTATCTTGCATATAAGTAAGGTTTGAATCTCTTCTACCCCGGCTTACCTTAATATATATATATATATAACATTATGAACACATTTTATGTAAAATAACTATATATGTTCGTGATACTGCTAAAAAACACACACCTAATAGAGAGACGACACGTGGACCATCCCAAGGATAGACAGCAAGGTGACATGCGGATGACCCAGGCTCGAACAACTAGACCCCAGGTCATCACCACCCTCCAGGTCACACCGCTCTTAACACAAGGGCCGTCTCATGCGTGGATAGCCCCTAACCGAGACAGCAAGGCCACACAGGTGGGCCTCCTGAGCATCATTGCCCACCCAGCTGGGCCTCCACGTCACCACCGCCCTGGATGAAAAGCCGCATCAAAACCCTATAAAAAGATTCAGGTGTGCATTCCAAAATATGAACACCGTCATTCCCACATTTCTTAAAACCTCATCCTAACAAAAGCTTTGGAGCATCTTCGGAGGCCTTCCCTCCGGTGACCCCCAAGCTTACCTCTTCTCCCGTGTCCAGGTTTCCACGAGGCCCGGCTTCTAGCTCAGCAAGCACGTTTTTAGCATTAACAGATTGGTGCCATCCGTGGGAAACCACCATCTCTCACTAAACAGTGAAAGCGAATAAATCTAAAGAACGCATTTATTGCCATGCCATCTAAACACACTGCCAGGGACGCCAGTAAAGAAGCAGCAGGGGCTAGTACTCGCACCCATCAGTCCGGATCAAGTTCCTCGACCGAATCCAATGCGTGCCCCAACATGGCTATACTCCAAGCACAGTTCGTGAAACTCTCACGACTGATGGCCGACCTGGTCGTCGAGGTTCACAGAGGGGCTCGCCAACCTTCTCCCGCACCATCACTACTGGACCTCAGCCCCACCGGCTCGGCCAGTCGCAGGCCCCCCATCGACGATTGTTCCATGACGGAATTTTCCCCGCCCCGGATGGCCAAGTCCAGAGAAAGACCCTCGTCTGAGAGCAGTGAGGGCCTTGGTAAGTGAATAGAGGATATGGGAGAACGGATCAACGAAGCACTCAAAGGTCACAACCATAGCGTCATGGACGAGCTCAATGTCCAAGACCCTCCCTTCACCTAGGAGGTCCTTGAGGCCCTCTTCCCAACAAACTTCTGAATGCTCCAAATCAAACCTTACGATGGTTCGACAAACCCCCTGGACCATCTCCAACACTACAAAACCACGATGACACTCTACAGATATTCCGATCCAGTGATGTGTCAAGATTTTCCCCTAACACTTGAAAAGACAGCTGGGACATGGTATTCTCGTTTGAAACCAGGGGGTATCCGCACATTCAAAGAGCTAAGTTATACCTTTGCCTCGCACTTTCTTAGCAGCAAAGGCCCCAAGAAGACCTCGGAGCCCCTGTTTAACATCGTCTAGTTAAAAGGGGAGAAACTTCGAGCCTATATATCAAGGTTCAATTCAGCAACTTGGGAGATCCCCGACCTTGACCCCAGTGTCCAAATGTTGGCATTTAAGAACAAGTTAAGATTTAGGATCTTCAGCTTAAAACTCACTAAACGGCCACCCGGTGACATGAATGAGATCTTTGCGCTAGCCGAGAAATATATGCTAGCAGAGGATGACCAAAACTTTCAGATAGAGCGGGAAGGGGACACCGAAAGAAAACGGAAGGGCCCTACCAATCTACAACAGGAACCCATCAAATGACCCTTCTGCGAGGATAGACCTAGGGTCCCTAGGCCCTTTGGAAGCTTTACCTCTCTTAACGCATCCAGAACCAATATCTTGATACAGATCCAAGACAAGGCGATCCTATAGTGGCCTTCAAAATCGTTGTACCTCAATAAGGACAGAGACAAATGGAGTCACTTCCATGGGAACCATGGGCACGACACCGAAGATTGCCTGGCACTAAAATACCAGATAGAAGCCTTCATCAATAGAAGGCAACTGAAAGAATTCACTAGGCCCAGAACGGAACCGGGGGAGTCCTGAGCACCTCCTCGATCGATATAGGATAGTCCAGCCTACTCAGAAGAGTCTCGAGCCAAGCTAAGGAGAGCTCAGTCGAAAAAAACCAGAGGTTGCTACAGCCAAGGTCATCAAGACCATCTGTGGGGGACCTGCAACAGGGGGCACTTCCGGGAACCGCGAAAAAACTTATGCCTAGTCCGTAGCCTCAATCACCGGACTCCATAAGAGATGAAAAGTGGATGCAACCATCACTTTTGCAGACGAGGACCTGGAGGGAATCTAGACTCCACATGGCGGCGCCGTGGTCATCTCTTTTCTCATGGCCAACCACAAGGTCAAGTGTGTCCTAGTTGATAACAAGAGTTCGGTCAACATCCTGTTCTATGACTCCTTTCAACAGATGTAACTGGGAGACTCTCAGTTAGAGTTATTCTCTACCTCGCTCTACGGCTTCTCGGGGGGCCCGGAGTTTACCGAAAGTAGCGTAGTTCTCTCAGTAACTGTAGGAACAGCCCCACAAGCAACCACCGTGAAGATTACTTTCCTAATTATCCGGCAGCCTTCATCCTATAACATGATTCTGGGCCGACCTACCCTCAACAGGCTCCGAACGGTTGTCTTCACATATCACTTGAAAATGAAGTTCCCGATCGAGAGTGGAGTGGGCGAAGTTAGGGGAGACCAGTAAATCTTCAAGTCATGCTATCTCAACACAGTGAGAGAAGGCAAAAGAACGAAAGCTCTCCCACTCGAGTTGGATGACCTTAGAGATGAAGGGAGGAACCTACGGGGCCAGTCAGTGGAAGAGTTGGCCATGATACCCCTAAGAGAGGATGCCTCCTGAACCATCCAAATCGGCTCTAATCTCCCCAAGGATCTCAGAGGACCCTTGCTCGCCCTCCTCCGAGAGAACCAAGACCTTTTTGCCTGGTCAACGGCAGATATACCCTGGATCAGCCCTGAGGTGATCGTACATAAGTTAAATGTAGACCTAAACCATAAATCAGTCATTCAAAAGAAAAAAAATCGTTTGAATTTAAATGACAAGCTGTTGTCCAAGCCGAGGTAGATAAACTACTCATGGCTAACTTTATTCGCGAGGTAGACTACCCAGATTAGGTGTCCAACATGGTAATGGTGAAAAAAGCCAGCGAAAAATGGCAGATTTGAATCAACTTCTCGGATCTGAATAAAGCTTGTCCGAAAGATAGCTTCCCTTTGCCAAGAATCGACCAACTTATCGATACCACATCGGGGCACGAGCTATTAACCTTTATGGACGCTTACTCTGGGTATAATCAGATTCTTATGCACAGGCCCGATCAGGATAAAATGACCTTCATCACGGGACAAGGGCTCTACTACTATAAAGTTATGCCAATTGGGTTAAAAAACGCTGGAGCCACCTACCAAAGATTAATAAATAAGATTTTTTCGGAACAGATCGGCCGTAACATGGAGGTCTCTATGGACGATATACTAGTGAAAAACAGCAAAGCTAAGGACTACAAAAGCAACTTGAAAGAAGCCTTCGAAGTCCTTAAGTGCCATCAAATGAAGCTTAACCCCTCTAAATGTGCATTCGGAGTTACCGGAGGAAAGTTCCTCGGTTTCATGGTGATGCAAAGGGGCAACCCCAAAAAGATAGAGGTTGTCCTCAGTATGAAACCACCTCAGACCGTGAGGGAGGTCCAGTGACTCACTAGGTGAATAGCGGTTTTGAGCCGATTCATGTCAAAATAAGCGAAAAAGTGTCTCTCTTTCTTCAAACCTATTAAAAAGACCAAGGACTTTGTCTGGTCCGAGGATTGCTAAGAAGCATTTGGAGAACTGAAGAATTACTTAGGCTCGCCCCCTTACTTACCAAGCCTGTCACCGGTGAAGAGCTTTTTTTATACCTCTTGGTCGGGCATGAGGTGGTGGCCTCTGTCCTAATTCGGGAGAAGGCAAACATCCAAAAACCTATGTACTATGTGAGCAAGGTTCTCTACGATGCGGAGACAAGATATCTTCCCGTGGAGAAGATGATGTATGCGCTCCTCGTCACGGCCCGCAAGCTTCGGCCGTACTTTCAAGCACACACGATTATCCTCCTAACCGACTAGCTCCTTCGGCAAGTACTCCACAAACCGGATATCTCGGGAAGAATGGTCAAATGGTCTGTGGACCTTGGGGAATTTGACATTCATTATCGGCCTCGCACAGCTATCAAAGCCCAGGCCTTAGCTGACTTTATTATGGAAACCACCCTCCTGATTCAAGAGGATTTTACCCCGGATCTCAGCAAGACCAAGGTAGTCCCTCAGTGGACGCTCCATGTCGATATATCCTCCAACGATACTGGGAGTGGCGTCGGGCTCATCTTAAGTGGCCCAGACGGCTTTACCATCGATTATACCCTAAAATACAGATTTAGAGCCTCAAACAATGAAGCTGAGTGTGAGGCTTTACTGGCTCGGATAAAGCTCGCCAAGGTGCTATTCGTAGAGGTCCTACATACGTACAGCAACTCGCATGGTGAACTTCCCGCCCAAGCACTACCTAATCCAAGAAGACATCAGCAACTAAATGTCATGACAACTCTCATAAATGGTAAGATCATAGGAGTTGATGAGCTTGCATAAGCATCTCCAATTACAACATCCACATCAAAGGTAAGTAAAATGGAGAAGTGGAATGCACCACCCTTCCCCCAAAGTTTAATAAAGCCAACAAAAAAAAAAAGTAAAATGCATGATATCTTTGAAACTTTGAGAAAAGTAGAAATTAATATTCCTTTATTAGATGCAATTAAATAAATTCCTGTATAAACTAAATTTTTAAAAGATAGTTGCACTAATAAAAGGAAGTTTCAGGGGCATGAAACAGTGGCTTTAACCAAAAAGATGAGTGCGGTATTGTTAAAGAAACTACTACCCAAGCTAAAATATTCGGATAGTTTCACCATTCTTTGCAGGATAGGTAACCAGATTTTTTAGCATGCACTATTGGATCTAGAGGCTGGTGTCAACTTGCTACCATACACTATATTCAAGATATTAGGTTTGGGGGAGCTTCAACCAACCTCCATCACTTTGCAACTGGCAGACAGACGCATCAAAAGACCAAGAGGTATTCTTGAGAATATCTTGGTAAAGGTAGGTCCATTTATTTTACTTGCTAATTTTATTGTATTAGATATGGAAGAATCTTCTATGCCATTACCCCTGCCCATAATCTTAGGAAAACCCTTTATGAGAACTGCTGATACAAAAATTTACGTGAAAAAGGGTATTGTAAGTATGAAGGTAAATGGTGAGAAGGTTGAATTTAAAATATTTGATACATTAAAATTACCCCAAGATAATATGGAATATTCTAATGAATGTATGATGTAACGTGTTATTAAGCAAGCTTTTCAGATTCATTCATTGCTCCATTGGAAGCCACCCTCACCTATGGGTTAATAAGATCGAATGTTGAGCTTGCATATGAAGATGTTATTGATAACATCTTTGAGGCTGCACACCGCCTAGAGGCCTCTCCAAAGCATCTAACCACCAAATTTGGTATTGAAGCAGTTGCTGATGCATTCAACTTATGCTTTTCTGGGAGAGAATAAGGGTGTCTGGCTGAAGACGTTAAACTTAGCACTTATGGGAGGCACCCTACAGCTTATCCTTTTATTTTTATTGTTTTTCATATTTATTGTTATTTATTTACTTTTAATACTTTTTGTTTTCCCGTATTACGTTAGTTTTTCTTTTTTTAAGGATAATGTGTGCATCCGTTCAAGTTTGAGGGTGTGCTATGAGCCATACTAACCCAGTTAGTTCTCCATCTCCCAGGTCAGATCTTTCCATGTTATTCACACATTGGGAACAATGTGTAATTTAAGGTTGGGGGTATGGGAGACACATTCACACACTTTGTCCCAGATTTTTTTTAGTATTTTTGAAAAGATAAATGCATATTCATATTGTTTTAAAAATTTTGGTCATTTAAAACTAATACTATGATAAAACTTCATCAGTAAGCTTAAAATCTAGAACATATAGTCTAAATAATAAAGTTTTAAAATTCTAAATTACCTACCTCAAGGCATTTAAGAATTCACAAGTTTGATCTAAATCTGACACGAGCACATCAGCACATAATGGTGTGAGGTATGACGTATAATTTTTATGTATATGTTTCCATGACCTAACTGTAATCGGATAACTTGTTAGAATAACACTTTGGCATATAAAAATAGAGAAAAATGTTTATTATGCAAAAAAAGAAAATAAAATGCTCCTAATGATCATTAAATAAACTTTCCACTAAGTAACTGGACCTCTTACCTCAGTAAGCATTGAGTGTTCACGTCGAAAAGTGGTAATAATGCATATAATGATCATTAAATAAAGTTTCCACTGAGTAACTGGACCTCTTGCCTCAGTAAGCAGTGAGTGTTCACGTCAAAATGTGGGGATTTTGCTTGGAAGCATTAAGACCAGTTAGTTTCGTAGCCTTTTTGACTCGAGTTAGTAAGTCTTTAGGGGTATCTTTACATCTAATGGCCTAAAACCATCTGGTTTGGGAGTCATTGGCTAAACACTCACTACATGGGTCAATTAGAAAGCTTAATGGAACTCAACATGGCAAAGAGCTCATGATAAAAGAAAAAAAGAAGAAATAAAACTATGCCATTATTGTTCATTCTGATAGGGAATTCGATGAATGTCAAGATACTGAAACACTATACATCTAAATTATTCGGAAGCTTCATCTTTTATGTGTTAATCCACCACACACTAAGTCAAACTTATGATGCCTTAAACTAGCTTTGTGTAAGTAATTAGAATTTAAAACTCTTATTCATTGTGACGATGTGTTTATATTTTAAGCCTACTCATAAACAAATATCATGGTTTTATGTGCAATCCAAATTTTAGATAACATGAATGATGAATTTATCTTTGATTTTGTTTTTTAGTTAGTTTTTTGTTTCGTATTGGTAAGGGACTAGCAATATGTAAGTTTGGGGGTGTGATAAGTGCTTAAATATTCATATTTAAGCCACTTAATTTACAGTTGTTAGGCTCTTTGTTTATGTATTTCAGTATATTCTACTTCATTTTTTGTGTTTTTTGTGTTTTTTATAGGTTTTTGAAGAACAAATAGCATTTTGGAGCTCTAAGGAAGAAAACTGAAGATCTGGAACAAGATAGGTGCGATCGAGCGCATGGAAGAGTGCGATCGAGCGCACAAGCACCCAACGCCTAATTGAGCACAGCTTGCACTCACCCGTAAGAAGAAGGCTCGAGCACAATAGTGTGTGATCGAGCGCACACGTACAGTAAACTGACAGAACCTGTTTTGGAAATAATGGTTCCAGTCTTATTTTGGAAATTAGGGTTTCGAGGTGTCCTTAAAACCCTATAAATATACTTGTAAAACACAGAAACAGTATCTCCTTTTTAGTTTTAGTTTTAGGTCGGAAGGCTGGAGGCCAGAGGGGATTCTACAGAAGAATTGACGACTCTTCAATGGAGCTCTCTCGGGTTTCTTCTTTCCTTTATTTTATTATGTGTAACTAAACTTTTAGTAGGGCTTGGTTGAAGCCCTAATTACGTTTAACCAATAATTCAGTATTGGTGCCTTTGCAATATTTATGTCGTGATTCTTAATTTGATTAATACCTGTTTTTATTTAAATTCCTCATATGTGTGTGTCTGATCAACGTATGCATGTGGTATGGATTAGTTAGTTGAATCAATTTGGATGACTAAATCGTGGGTTCAACAATAGTAACAAAAGATATCCACACCGGATTCTTGGGTTAATCAACATGGAAAACCGGGAGTGGACCAAGCCCTAGGTCCCGTGTGGTTGTCGATTTCCACATATCTTATGCTCTCTTAAGGAACAACTCAGTATACACCATGTTGAATCCCTTAAGAGAGAAAAGAGTTAGAGTATACACCATGGCTAACTCGTTGCTTAGAGAAATCAATAGCTTAAGAAATGGACCAAGCCCTTAGGTTGACAACCAGTAGGTATTCATAGCATGAGTAGAGCAGTGGCATATTGTCTTGTTGGGGTAGCATTATTAGTGGTGGATACCAAGTCCCTATGCCTTTATCATTATCAATCTAAACTTAATATTTATTTCTATATATTTTTACTTTGTGAAATTAATTCTAAATCGAAATTCACCAATCCCTGGGGAAATGATCTTGCACTTGCACACTATGCTACTGTAGACCTTGTGCATTTGCAAGTAAAACAAGTTTGATTATTTGGGTATTTATTTAAGTAGATAAATGCACAACAACCGAGCAGATGGATTGCTTCACGCATGCTCGGCCCACTAGCTCCAAATCCGAGCATATGGATTGCTCCACACATGCTTGGCCAACTTGCTCCAAGTTCGAGCATATAGATTGCTCCACACATGCTCGGACACATGTCTCCAAGGCCGAGCGGATGGATTGCTCCACACATGCTCGGACCCATGTTCTCCAAGGCCGAGTAGATGGATTGCTCCACAAATGCTTGGTCAACTTGCTCCAAGTCCAAACATATGGATTACTACACAAATGCTCGGTCAACTTGCTCCAAGTCCAAGCATATAGATTGCTCCACACATACTCGGACCCATGTCCTCCATAACCGAGCAGATGGATTGCTCCACACATGCTCTGACCCATGTCCTCCAAGGCCGAGCAGATGGATTACTCCACGCATGCTCGGCCCACTAGCTCCAAGTCCGAGCATATGGATTGCTCCACACATGCTCGGCCCACTAGCTACAAGTCCGAGCATATGGATTGCTCCACACATACTCGGACCTATGTCCTCCAAGGCCGAGCAGATGGATTGCTCCACACATGCTCAGACCCATGTCTCCAAGACCAAGTAGATGGATTGCTCAACACATGCTCAGACCCATGTCCTCCAAGGTCCAGCATATGGATTGCTCCACACATGCTCGGACCCATATCCTCCAAGACCGAGCAAATGGATTACTTCACACATGCTTGGACCCATGTCGTCCAAGGCCGAGCAGATGAATTGCTTCACACATGTTCGGCTAACTAGCTACAAGTTCGAGCATATGGATTGTTTCACACATGCTCAGACCCATGTCCTCCAAGGTCAAGCAGATGGATTGCTCCACGCATCCTCGGCCCACTAGCTTCAAGTCCGAGCATATAGATTGCTCCACATATACTTGGACCCATGTCCTCCAAGGCCGAGCCGATGGATTACTCCACACATGCTCGGCCAACTAGCTCCAAGTCCGAGCAGATGGATTGCTCCACAAATGCTGGGACCCATATCCTCCAAGACCGAACAGATGGATTGTTCCACACATGCTCGGACCCATATCCTCCAAGACCGAGCATATGGATTGCTTCACGCATGCTCGGCCACTAGCTCCAAGTCCGAGCATATGGATTGCTCCACACATGCTCGGACCCATGTCCTCCAAGGCCGACCCGATGGATTACTCCACACATGCTCAACCCACTAGCTCCAAGTCCGAGCATATAGATTGCTCCACACATGCTCGGCCAACTAGCTCCAAGTCCGAGCATATGGATTGCTCCACACATGCTCTGACCCATGTCCTCCAAGGCCTAGCATATGGATTGCTCTACACATGCTCGGCCCACTAGCTCCAAATTCGAGCATATGGATTGCTCCACACATGCTTGGCCAACTTGCTCCAAATCCGAGCATATGGATTGTTTCACACATGCTTGGACCAACTTGCTCCAAGTCCAAGCATATGGATTGCTCCACACATGCTTGGACCTATGTCTCCAAGGCCGAGCAAATGGATTGCTTAACACATGTTGGGACCCATGTCCTCCAAGGGTCGAGCAAATGGATTGCTCCACACATGTTCGGCCAACTTGTTCCAAGTCCGAGCATATGAATTGCTCCACACATGCTCTGATCCATGTCTCTAAGGTCGAGCAGATGGATTGCTCCACATATACTCGGCCAACTTGTTCCAAGTCCAAGCAGATGGATTACTCCACACATGCTCGACTCGGCCCTATCAAAAGTTCGGCATATTACCCTTTTTACTAAAAACTGAATCCTGCGATACTTCCTTGAGCACATAAATATACCCAAGGAAGTGAGGCCCTCTAATACTGCTAAAAAACACACACCCAATAGAGAGACGACACGTGGACCATCCCAAGGATAGACAGCAGGGCGACACGCGGATAACCCAGGCTCGGACAGTTGGACCCTAGGTCATCACCGCCCTCCAGGTCACACCGCCCTTAACACAAGGGCCACCTCATGCGTGGATAGCCCCTAACTGAGACAACAAGGTCACCCAGCTGGGCCTCCACGTCACCACCACCCTGGATGAAAGGCCGCCTTAAAACCCTATAAAAAGATTCAAGTGCGCATTCCAAAAGGTGAGACTCTTCTTAACCTAAAAGGGGAACACTGTCACTCCCACATTTCTTAAAACCTCATCCTAACAAAAGCTTCAGAGCATCTTGGGATGCCTTCCCTCTGGCGACCCCCTAGCTTACCTCTTCTCCTTTGTGCAGGTTTCCACGAGGCCCGGCCTCCAGCACTGCAAGCACATTTTTGGCATCAACAGTTCGTATGATCAATTTATAATTCTTTGCGTTAAAAATATAAACTCACGAGATTTAGTTTAGCAATAAAACAAGTCTTATAAATTTATATCAAAAACATATATTAAGATCTAAAAATATTACGAAATTAATAGTTTTAATGATAAGTTTTTTTCTAGGAGAATGTGAGGAATTAAACCTAAGATGTCTTTTTAAGTAGAGAGATGTAGTTATCAATTGGATTATATCAAAACCACTAGTTTAGTGATAAGTTTTTTCTAGGAGAATGTGGGTTTTTTAGTTTGTGCAAGATCTTCATCATTCTGTTAATGTTCTAGTTTTATTCTTTTTTTTCTTTAATAATTATAGTGCAACTTTGAATGTGGACAGCGATGTAAATGTTTGCTGTGATGGAAGTATTTTTTTGTGATCCATTTTAATCTAAAGTCTTCAAGCTGGTGTGAACATGGCAGTAGTTATAATCTAACTTGTTTAGTGTTGGTAAAACAATCGTGTAAACAATCTTGTAAATAATTTCTATGATATAAATTTTAGTTTTTAAAAACAAAAATCATTTTGAAACGTTTGAACTAACTTTTGTTTATAAAAACCAAAAATCAATTCATAGAATCTCCCAAATTGGTGTGAAAGTAAAGGTAGATGTCTTTATTTTTAATAACAAAACACATTTACATTGATTTAACAAGCATCGATTGTAAACATAATCTTCTTGGGAAGAAAATGAGAGCTTCATGTCTTAGCAATATTGCTCTGAAGTATGTAATCTCGCTGTCGGTACAGCATCAAGAGGTTTCTTTTTCTTCAAAACGATCCCAAATTTTTCAGATACATCAAGCTTCAACCCTTCTACCAGTTTCCATTCAAAAGAATGCAATAGGGTGGCTAAGATAAGCATTATCATTTTCTCTGCTAAAGGAATTCCAGGACAAATTCTTCTCC
This sequence comes from Bretschneidera sinensis, assembly GCA_023935145.1. NCBI lineage: Eukaryota > Viridiplantae > Streptophyta > Magnoliopsida > Brassicales > Akaniaceae > Bretschneidera > Bretschneidera sinensis. Next base: position 142,156,778 of record CM043700.1, read on the forward strand.
CTGATCCAAACGGAAGAAAATTGAAATTGTTTCCCTGATATTCGCCTTTTTCCGCATCTTTCAAGAATCTCTCAGGTTGAAACTCCAATGGATCCTCCCATGTCTCAAGGTCTCTCTGCATCGCCCACACATTAAAGAAAATCCTTGAACCTTTGGGGACAGTGTACCCCCCCACGGTGCAAGACTCACTAGGACTATGGGGGATTAAGAGAGGAAGAGGTGGGTGCAATCGAAATGTCTCCTTTATGACTGCATCTAAATATTGCAAATTGGGTAGATGAGAATCTTCTACGATGTTGTCATTTCCTACAACTTTCTCCAATTCTTCATAGGTTTTCCTCATTTTTTCTGGATGTTGCAGTAATTCTGTTATTGTCCATATAACTATGGTGGGTGATGTATCCGTTGCTCCAACAATTATGTCCTGTTTCACAAGATCATCAAAATCCCAATATGAACTAGCAAAGGATCAAATTTGAAATCATTGAAGAAAGGAAAATAAAGAAGATCAAAGTTTTGATTGATATGTACCACGAACAAAGCCTTAAGTTCGATCATGGATAAAGAGGTTTTCTCATCTCCCTGCTGCTTAAGCTTCAGCAAAAACTGCAGGAAGTCCTTGCTTTCTTTGCTCTCTTCGTTGGATTCATCAATTTTCATCTTCTGTGCTATCACTGATTCAAAAATCCTATCCAACCACAACAAAAGCTTCTTCATTTTTGATTCGATCCCTTGTAAATCAAACCGAGCAAGGGAAGGAAAGAGATCAGAAATGTTTGGTTTTCCTATCAATTCAACTATCTCCCCTACAACTTGCCTAAACTCAACGCCAACACTGCTCCTTTCCTTACTTTGCAGGGAACCACCCCATAACATGCTCATTATCATATTCATTGTTGTTAGGAAAATTTGCTCGCCTATGTCAACTGGTTCACCAACCTTTGCATAAATCTCTTTCACCATCTCTCTCACCTCTTGTCGACGAAGTGAGTAAGAAGCATCAAGGCTCGTGTTGCTCATCATTTCACTTACGAAAACCTTGCGTAGCTTGCGCCACTCAGGACCATTATGTCTCCAAGCTATATCAATGCCACCATATGTAGTTGCTATTGCAGCTGCAGGGGGGTCACGGTTAGCGAAAATTACATCATAGTCTTTGAGGACTTGTTTTGCTAATGAAGGTGAGCTTATTACCACACAGATTTTGCTACCCAGTTGAAGTTTAATGATTGGGCCATAAATTTGAGACAATTTGGCAAAGTAAAGATGGAATTCAGGTTCAACAAAAGGAAGGTTCCCTACGAAAGGCAAACCTAGTGGACCAGGTGGTAATGGCGGAGTACCTGATCTAGTGGCCTTCTTCTTAATTAACCATGAATACCAAATAATGGCTAGTGTTGCAGCCAGGAGGGTGGCTAATACTCTGGTGGTGGTGTGCTCAGTGAGCCCATCCCACCACCATGACCAGCCTTCAAAGACCAAGTTAACTAGTATGATGAAAATTCTTGATGCTATCATGTTTTTTGAGTATTGGATATGACGAGGATGGTGGTAACTTGAAGTGGATGCAAGATTGCGAGGTAGTGAATGGACTTATATGGAGTTTTGGTTTTTATTCTTGTTAGATTCTTCGAAGATGAGAGACGAACAAGGACAAAGATTATACAATCCCAGGAAATCAAGTGTTGTTGGCAAAGTCAAGAGATCTGATGTCAACACGTTTTTACAAGATGATTTTTGTGTCTTGATTTGGTCTTGGCAAGCATTTAAAATTAGTATTTATTTGTCGTTCAAATAAAGTTAGCAGGATTTTCCATGATATATGCTTTATCTTAATTCAATTTACAAATTAAATTAAGTCCCACACCTACTGAAAGTTGAAATGGACGGTTTATTCCTCGAAGTTCATTATCACTATGAAAAATAAACTCGGTAACAGTTTGTTGGTCTGCCACTTTGATTTTTCTTTGAAAAAAAGTTCCAAAAGTTTACTGCAAATACTGATCATGTTCTTATAGAATTTTGAGTGAAATTTTAATAACTTGAATAGATTATTATTCAAGCCAAAATAAAATAGATTATTATAAATACTAATCATGTCATAATCTTGTGGAAGACTTTAGATTTAAATACTACCAAAAAAAATCTCAAGAAATGTCCAAGAAAATAAACTTCAACAAGTTATATACTAAAAATTTAGCATACACTCATAATTAATTAATTTTATTTAATGAATTAATATAGAGAAAACTCTTTTCCGCTTTGTTGCATGCTTGAGATTTGAGAAGTAGGTTGGCAATTAGCGGTTGTGGACCTTAGAATGAAGAAAAGTTCGCTTAAGACCGGCCAAATTATACTACCAATAGAGAGAACTTGACAGTGTATTAAAGTGGTATAGCAATACAGCATAGCTGTATGATTAACAATGATCTAGCCATTTATTAATAAGGTTCACTAAAGCTGTAAGCTTCCTCACCATTTGCGTATAGGCATTCATCCCACAGACCAGAGATCAGTCATGTCAGCACAGCGACTAATTTCACCATAATCCCCCACCTTTCCTACTAACCCGCGCTTCCCCTCTTTCCTCTTCTCCATTCAACGAAAAATGACATTCCCAAAAAATGTTTTGGCACTTTCTGCCTTTACTTTCTGAAATAAAACACTACGTTAAAAGAGAAATTACTTGAGAAGACAACAATTTTACAATACCATGATACTGAATAATTATAAAAAGAGAAGATGTCGGAATACTGTTTACATATACAGCATAACTTGTATGGGCCATGATCATGGATGTAGGTTAAAGGCAACAAACAACTAACTCTGCCCTATCATGACCACTTGAAAGATAAGTTAGAAGGATAGCAGCTCAGTGATAGCTGCTGTCATTTTCATGCTCCATTTCCCTCAAAGCGTTGATCATTGATATGAAGCTGCAGTTAATATAAAATTGAAACAATAAGATATGCCATTAGGGTGTGCCGATGTGATGAACTGTCTGTTGATACTAAATATTATTAAAAGATTCAGTAACTTGTGATGGCAATTTTCATCTGATCAGAGCTTCAAGATTTGTTGTTGACTGATACCTCCCAAATAAAGACACAGAATAGTAAAATAGGAAAGCAGACTGACTTAAGGCATCTTAGATGTAAGAACTCCAAGCACTTACTGAAATGGGTATATACTGGCTTACCTCAAGCACTGAATGAGCAAGGTCATGATCACCATTTGAATGACCAACTGAATTTGTTACATTTTCAGATATATGCCATTCAGTATCGTCCCCCTCTGCAGATAACAATATGCTTCATTGGACTTAAAAATACATTAAAAAAAACAATATAATACTTTAGAAAGAACCGGGGCTGGTCTATCTCATACCTCTATCATCACCTTGTTTCTGATCAGCACTAAAAACCCAAATTGTGCCCCACTTCTTCGTCTTCTAAAGAAAGCACAAAAAATACTGCAAATGGGTATGCAATAATCAGGCCAAAAGTGTACAACATTGAGAACAAAAATTCACAACAAGAACCATTTTGCTATACGGGAAACGGAGCTCACCTTCTATAGGTTCAGGATTTAAGTCAGCACACTCGCAAAATATCTCAAACAGAGTATCTACTATTAGACAAGAAATCAGGACTGTAGTTAACATTCATATTTTATCATCCTACAGCAATCAAGCACTACCAGATGATGTAAACTAATGATAACAAAAATTAGCATTAGTTGTTAAAGGAAAAGATCGAAAACATACACTGGCTAGCATCTGAAGGAACAAGCCTCATCTCAGTAATCTTTGATAAGTCCAAAACTTCATTACATTCTGAATCTGATCCCTCAGACTCATCTTCATCAGCTCCAGTGTCAATCTTTGAGATAAAATATTACTATTAATCAGATTTGGAGCAGTCACTTAGAAAGAAGGTCAAGCCCCTAGGATATAAAAGGGAACATGCATATAAACGTAACAACAAAATTCTTCTGATAGGCTTAAATATAAGTTACAGAGCCCTGCATATCTTGAGAGAAATAAATCATAAGCCCACACAATAAGGGAAATCAATAATGATTTTATATAACACATGAATACAAACTTGACTATGTTTATCCTCGTTACAAGATCCATAAATGAAACCATTGATGAATTGTACTTGTCATAGATTATACATCACGTTTTTTGGGACTTTCCGAACAGCTCCTATTACTAAATTTGTAGACTTACTCTCAGTACAAAGTTTTGAAAGACATTGAAACTCCTCGTCAACCCAGCTTGACTAAGACAAAGATGGATAAGCAAAACAAACTTGAAGAAAATTCATTAGACAACACCAATATAGGGATACCTATTTCTTCATGTTTCAACTTCCATAAAGTTTATCAAACTTGAAACAAGATCCAATTCTGACCAACCTTATCTATCATATTCTCAAAGGTTTCAGAGCATAGCTAGAATAGTTTCGAGACGATAAATTCTCTAAGCTCTCTCATGCAGAAGAAACATACATTCTCTGAACAAGCCTTCATAATGAAGTTTTAAACAACAGAATAAGAAAATCCGCATAAAATATGACTAAAACTTGGGATTGGTATATGAACAAGGATGGTTCATCCAAAACAAAAAGGTTCAAAAAACCAAGGAATCATTTTACTTTTTAGCGTTGCAAAATATTACCATAGGAAAGATTAAGCATGAACACCTGTTGCACTCATAAAAGAATTATGACAGCTTAACAACCTCAAACCACTAAAAGAAGTTGGAATAAAATATTCAAGAAAATCATATCAACCTTAGTTTTATTTGAGATTGAACCCTTTCGTCCATTTTATTATGCAAAGACATATTTTACTTCTTAGAAGATGCAAGCATGGTGTTGCTTTTAAATCCAAGAGATAAGGGCAGTAGTTCAACATATGCACTCTATACTTATCTGGAAAGGATAAGACAGAGTTTAAGATTTAACTCCAAAGTTCATTAATATGAAGTTTGTTTCTTCAAAATAAGCTAATAAATGAATATTAGTTCAGTACTGCCAATAGATAAATTGTAAGCTACTAAGCTTTGAAGCTGTTATTAGTGAAGTATCCTCTTTAAAAGGTCGTATTATTAAATAATCCATAGATTGTTTTCGGATAAATAATCCATAGAAATTTTTTATCAATCGAAATTACAATGACAGGAAAAATCTACAGACACAAATACTCAAAAATTTCTTTAATATACAAACAAATTCAATTCAGCTAAGCCTGGATAATGATCAATTGAAACCTAAACAGCTAAATAAAAGCCTACGCCTTACCTTAATCATCAAAGATCCAAATAATGAAAATTAAGATTTCGCACTGTTTAGAGAAAAGCTTAATAAAATAATTTTTGTTATTTTTTTTTACGTAAGTTATTTTGTAAGTGATTAAAAAATTATTTTTTCTTTGTAAAAAAAATCATTTTTCACTTTCTTAAAAATTCACATATTACACCACTATTTTTATTTATTTATTTATTTATTTTTATATTTCTCATTATTTATCTTCATATTTTAATCAAACAAAAAAAAAACTTAATTAAAATTTTATAATTTTATGTAAAACTCACTTAATATGAAATTGGTTTTATATTATAATACATTTTACATGGAAACATGTCAATTGTTTAACAACATGGTTATAGTTTGGATTTTTTATTTTCAAAGTCAACAAGAAAAATTTACTTTTTGCTCGATGCGATTATTTTTCCCATTTTTGTTTGACAAATTATTTGTGGGCATAATATTACTATGTGCATACAATAGATAGAACACGTTATGAGGTTTTATATTAACATCCTAAACTACATGATACACCAAATAGTGAGACGACACGTGGACAACCCTAAGAAGAGGACGTATCCGAACCTGTCTCCTCAAAAGTACTACTGCTATTACTGCCGCTACTACTACTATTAGACTTATCTCGGAAACTATCTATTGAAGACATGAGAAATGGGAGGAGGAGACTCACCTGAGTATAAATAGCGCTGAAAACTTCCTCCTCAGAAAGACACTTCGACACCCCACTCTGAGCACCCTCGAACCAAAGACGACTACGAAGGAACCCCACACCAAAGACGATCACAAGGCAAAGATGATTCACAGAACCTCCTCTCACCAAGGAATCAAGACACCGAACAATCTCAAGCTTTAGACGAGTCCGAGAGCACTCAAAATTTCTCTCTAAAAATTGCTAGAATGAAAGTAAAGAAGAATTAACGAGCAAAACGCCTTTATATAGGAGGAAAAGGCGTGGCGAACGAGGCAATTTAAACCAGATGGGTGGGAAGATATGACGTTCGGAGTGCTCGAGGCCACTTTTGCACTCTCCAAGGATCCTCAGTCACAAATGAAGCGACATTTGGTCCACTCGAGGCACCATTCCATTCCCCAAGATAACGAAACATTAATGAGCGCCACCATTTTACTCCAAAACAGTTGCACACATTAAATAATCCAATTATGCCACATGTAAACGAAAGTTCTAGAAAAACAATTTTAAGGGTTTTTTCAATTTTGGGCCTAAAGAAAAAAATGGCCCAAAACCCAAACACCATAACATTTTTTGGCTTAAGAAGCAAGAAGCCCAAGAGTCCACCTGAAACCCCACTAGAAGAATACCTAGCCCCACCAAAAGCTTCGAAGCTCGGACCCATGTCTCCAAGGCCGAGCATATTGATTGCTACTCATGTGCTCGGACTAAAGCCTCCAAGACCGAGCATATTGATTGAGGCTCATATGCTCAGCCCAATCTCTCCAAGGCCGAGCATATTGACTGCTACTCATATGCTCGGACCAACGTCTTCAAGACCGAGCATATTGATTACTGCTCGTATGCTCAAACCCTTGTATCCAAGGCCGAGCATATTGACTACTACTCATATGCTCGGACCAATGCCTCCAAGGCCGAGCATATTGACTGCTACTTATATGCTCGGACCAACGTCTCCAAGGCCGAGCATATTGATTGTTGCTCATATGCTCGGACCCATGTCACCAAGGCCGAGCATATTAATTGCTACTCATATGCTCAGATCAAAGCCTCCAAGACCGAGCATATTGACTAAGGTTCATATACTCAGCCTAAGATCTCCAAGACCAAGCATATTGACTGAGGCTCATATACTCGGCCCAAATCTCTAAGGCCAAGCATGTTGACTGCTACTCACATGCTCGGACCAACGTCTACAAGGCCGAGCATATCGACTGAGGCTCATATGCTCGGCCCAATATCTCCAAGGCCGAGCATATTAATTACTACTCATATGTTCAGACCAACGTCTCCAAGGTCAATCATATTGATTACTGCTCATATTCTCAGACCCATATCTCCAAGGCCGAGCATGTTGACTGCTACTTATATGCTCGGACCAACGTCTACAAGATAGAGCATATTGACTGAGGCTCATATACTGGGCCCAAAATCTCCAAGACCGAGCATGTTGACTGGTTCTCACATGCTCAGACCAACATCTATAATGCCGAGCATATTGACTGTTACTCATATGCTCGGACCAATGTCTCCAAGGCTGAGTATGTTGACTGTTTCTTATATACTCGACCCAATGTCTCCAAGACCGAACATGTTGACTGCTTCTCATATGCTCAGACTAACATCTCTAAGGCCGAGCCTTGCCATACTTCTCTGAAACACATAAATATGCTTAAGGAAGTAAGGGGCCTTTAATACACCCAATAGTGAGACAACACGTGGACAACTCTAGGACCAATAGCAAGATGATACGTGGATAGCCCTAGGACCAACAGCAAGACGACATGTGGACATTCCCATGCCCAATGGCGAGACGACATGTGGACAACCCTAGATCCAACAGCAAGATGACACATGGACAACCCCAGGGCCAACAGCGATATGACACGAGGAAATTTCCCTGACCAACGGCGAGATGACATACGGACAAGCTATTGAAGAACCCACTACCATTTCTGGACACCCCTGCGTAGACCTACAAGCACAACTCCAAGGAACACTGTTCGGGAACACCCCTGCCCAGACCTACGAGAGTGATTCCAGGGATCACGATCCTCCTTAGGCACCCGACCATACCCACTGACAGAGGAACGGGATCTCCGGGGTTGCCTCATCCTTAACACGTGGGCAATCTCACCTCTGAATCACTATAAAAGGTCTAGGGTATGCAAATCCAAAGACACGATCACAATTACATTACTGAAAGCGCCAAGCATCCCCATTCATCTAAAAACTTTCACTGACAAGAGCATTGGAGCGTCCTCAAATGCATCACCCCCTCTCCTCCGGTGACTCTCTAGCTTATCCAATTTTCCTTGTGCAGGCTCCCCTTTGAAACACCATCCTCCAACTTGTACATATAATAGATAGAACACATTATGAGTTTTTTTATTAACATCCTAAACTACATATCATGGAAATATAAATTGTTTCATCTTTTTGGCATCCTAAACTCTGATCGCTTTTGTATACAAGTGTAGTTTTACAATGACCATGAAAACATCAAGTCCATAGTATTCAGTGATCAAAATTGACAATATTACATATCAACTATAGTTACAGTAACACCATAATTTAACCCCAGTATATGATGGACATTCAATATTCAATTGCAACAACTTTGTTTCGTAGAATCAGATCAACTCTCAGGCCTCAACACAACATATGCCTGATCTAAGAGGAACATGCATGTGCAAGATGCAACCTCATCTTCCAAATAGAACAAATGCAACTAGTAACAGAAAAGTCACCATGCTAGATAAATCTAGCAAAATCTAATCAAACCATGCAGTTCGATGACAGTACATTTTCAACACGACAACATAGAAAGGATCCTGGTCCAGTTCTCGGTTTTGTGAGCAAGAAATCTCTAACACGGAAAAAATTTCATTTTAGAAATCAATCAATCAAAAAGACATGCCAAAGCATTTTTGAACCAAACACTTGACATTTGACAGCAGTAACGTAATTATAGGCACAACTGATGGCTAATATTTAAAGATAACTCATCCAATGTTTAGATAAAAACACAACCGCCTAAAACACAAAAAGCATAAGTTCTCTAAATCTTGTTGTCTATCATAAAATCTTTTGAAAATTGTGAATAGGGTACTATATCTGAACATGTTGAATAGAATAAGACGAAAAAATTGCACCAAGCTGCACGCCCAAGCTAAGCCACAAGAGTGCTGGCAGTGGTCGACTCGCTACATAACAATAAATTGAGTTAATAACAAAAAAGAAAAGCATTCAAGACAAACAAAAGAATATAGAATCCATGATCCAAAACCACACAAACAAGAAAAAAATAAACAACAGCAAGTTGGTTGGCCATTGGTGAAAAAACTATAGAATTAGCAGTGAGGGGATCAGTGGTGCAAAGCTCACCATCCCAAGTACTGCAGTGGGATAGGATTAGGATTATAGTGGATAGAATTAGAAGGGATTAAAGTGAGACTATTTTAATTCTATGTTTGGTTCGTAAAATTTCTAAATTGGGATTAAAGTGGGATAATAAATATACATATATAACACCACAAACGAACTCTTTCTTTCTTTCATTTTTCTTCTTATTCCTCATCTATCACGAAAAACACTCTTTTTTTCCTTCTTCCTCCATATTCTTTCTCTACCTCCTCTATCTTCGGTTCAAGGCAAGCTCAATGTTGGCAGTGGCTCAACCTAAAAGCCATCAGAAAAGTAGATTGGCGATGGTGAAGGTCGCGGTGGTTTGATGGCTTTCGACCTTTTTCATCGGAATCTCGGTGAAGGAACATTGTATCCGAATAGATTGAGGAATTCCAAACCAGATGGTGCGGTCGAATTCTGGTGGCGTGACTTTCCAGCGGCGGCCAACGGCAATAGCGGATCTGGACAGAACTTGGTAGGTTTTTGATCGCGAGATCCTCTTGATGCTAATGGTGTGGTGATGATGGCTTAAATTTTTCGGAAAATGACAAAGAGGAAGAAGATAAGGGTATGAAATTCGCCAGAAAATGGAAGGAGAGGAATAAAAAGCATGAACTGATGCAGGGTATGAAAGGAAGAAAAAAAATTGGTGAGATACATTATGTACCGGGGGTGAGACAATTCATGGGATTAGGAATAAGTTTGTCCCACCCTGGTCCTATGTGAACAGTCAATCCCTCCATCCAAACATGAAATTAACTGTTTATGTGGGACTAATTTAGTCATATCTTACTTTTGTCCCCTAAACCAAACAACCCCTTAATATGTTGCAAAAAAAGTGAAACTAACGAGGACAGAAAAAGATTTCAAATGAAAAACTTGAACATAGTTTCTTTGTATTCTTACTAATAAAAAGAAAGATCTCAAACCATGACAAAATGGGCAAACAATTCTGATAGTAAGTACCAGAATTCCTACTCAGAAAAATAGGAGCATCAATTTCATTTTCTTTCTCTCTTTTAGAAAGTGGGTGGGCGGGTTAGTTCTATCACAAAAACTATCAAAGATGGTCTCACGCCATGGATGAAATACATCACTCTCACATATACAATTTACATTTTCATGTGGACCTTTTTAATTAAAATATAATAACTTCGACACTAGGGATGAAATAAATTACCTTCAATTTACATTTCTCATGTTCCCACCTTATTAACTTGAATCTAATAGCATTGTCAAAGTTTCTAACCAGGTTTTGCAATACGAATAAAGAGTTTTACTTTCTTGCTTCTTAGTTTAGTTTAGTTTATTATTTTCTTTAGTCACTACTCAATATTCAATAGTTATCCCAAGTGAAATATACTTTACGCTTGACCAACAGTATTTAGTTGAATGATTATTGTTCAAAGTCAAGATATTGGATTTTGATGGGATATTTTAAATTTTTTTTTTATATTATGATACATTTTTGTTACATCATCACAATAAAACAAAGTAAATTGCATCAATAATTTCAATAGTTTGATATAAAATTCAAATTAATCACTAAAAAGTCTATCTCTTTCTCTCTAAACATACACAAATTAGTATCTTCATCGCAAGGCAAGACAATATCTGTATCACAATATGAGGCATAAGGCAAACTATAATAGATCCATCATAACAAAGAGGAATTGCTTGTCACCTGAGTTGTGTTTTGGTACCAAAATTGTAACGATCCATCTCAAGTTGGCCACCTCTAAGACGGTGTCGTCATTTTTTGAAATCTCAGCACAACACATATATGCAACAATAAAAATAATACCAACAGAAATTTTTACATTAATCCTCAACTCTCAACAGGAGAGATACATCATTCTGATCTTGACTTAAACATTATATACAACGTAATATGCATGAATATTTACAAATAAATTTTTATTTTATTTTCTCATTAGTCTTAGGATATGGACACGCACGTGGCTTACAGATAATGACTTCGTTTGAATCTCAACTCTCCAAACTATTTGTCATACCTGCTACCTGAAATTATTGTACAATGAGGAGTGAGCTTCACAAGCTCAGTGAATTAAATTTACTAGAAGTATTCGATTTTATACTCCCAGTTACATCTTATAATTCAATTACTTAAAAAAATCTTCTGATATTCATTCATCTTTCCCTCAAATAATTCAATAACAATATTCTGTAATCACTAATCAATTTCATAATTCCCTTATTACACAATCTCTTCTTAAGTTACTCATCAGACATATCAATCTTTCGATCATATATTTAATTATCTCTAAATTCTCAATTCAACATTATCATTACCTCATTATAAGGTTCACAACATATAATAACTCGCTCAAACAATTCTCATTGTATCATGTTTCCATAATTCTTCTTTAGCATAATTGTCTCTCTGTGAGACTCATTCATCTATAAATTTGCAGTCATGAATTGCATTTTAGAATCTCAAATAATAATAATCAATATTTAAGCAAATGCAATGCATGAATTTAAATGTTATTACTATTGGGAACGTCTTCCCACATGTCGACATGTTTTTATCTTAGATCGGCTACCTTCCTGATTCTTTCATTCTCATTTAGACCAGCTACCTTCCCAGTTCTTTTATTCTCATTTAAACCAGCTACCTTCCCGGTTCTTTTATTTCCAGCATATACCGGTTGTCACGGTTTTCATTTAGACCAGTTGCCCTCTAGGTTATTTTATTTCATGTATATGTATATAAATAATGATATGAAATATGCATATGAACAATAATATAGAAACAAGCATGTCTTTAAACATTCAAATTAGCTATCCTGATTATTCTCAAATTATTATTTGAAAATTTTCACTAAATTCCTCTCCTCATAAATCATATTAAATCATCAACCATAACTCGTCAAGATCCACTAAATTTACTCTCCTCATAAATCATATCAAATCATCAACCATAGTTCGTCAAGAATTTCACTTATTGCCTTTATTATTAAATCGACTCATTATCCCAATAAAATTATTTCTCATAAAATAATTCTGTACACATCCACTATTTCTATTATACCTATCAACCAACTTTCATCTATTATCAAATCATAATTTAATGATTTATTAGGCACTATTTGCCCAATACAACTATTTTATGTTAAAATAGCAATAGTTATAGTCTAACTTGTTTAGTGTTTGGTAAAACAATCGTGAAAATAATTTTTATGATATAAATTTTAGTTTTTAAAAGCAAAAATCATTTCGAAACGTTTGAATTAACTTTTGCTTATAAAAACCATAAATCAACTCATGGAATCTCCCAAATTGGTGTGAAAGTAAAGGTAAATGTCTTTATTTTTAATAAAACACATTTACATTGATTTTACAAGCATCAATTGGTAAACATAATCTTCTCCGGAAGAAAATGAGAGCTTCATATCTTAGCAATATTGCTCTGAAGTATGTAATCTCGTTGTCGGTACAACATCCAGAGGTTTCTTTTTCTTCAAAACGATCCCAAATTTTTCAGATACATCAAGATTCGACCCTTCGACCAGTTTCCATTCAAAAGAATGCAATAGGGTGGCTAAGACAAGCAATATCATTTTCTCTGCTAAAGGAATTCCAGGACAAATTCTTCTCCCTGATCCAAACGGAAGAAAATTGAAATTGTTTCCCCGATAGTCGCCTTTTCCCGCATCTTTCAAGAATCTCTCTGGTTGAAACTCTAATGGATCCTCCCACATCTCAGGGTCCCTCTGCATCGCCCATACGTTAAAGAAAATCCTCGAACCCTTAGGGACGATGTACCCTCCCACGGTGCAGGACTCACTAGGACTGTGGGGGACTAGGAGAGGAACAGTTGGGTGCAATCGAAATGTCTCCTTTATCACTGCATCTAAATATTGCAAATTGGTTAGATGAGAATCTTCTACGATGTTGTCATTTCCTACAACTTTCTCCAATTCTTCATAGGTTTTCCTCATTTTTTCTGGATGTTGCATTAATTCTGTTATTGTCCATACAACTATGGTGGTTGATGTATCCGTTGCTCCAACAATTATGTCCTGTTTCACAAGATCATCAAAATCCCAATATGAACTAGCAAAGGATCAAATTTGAAATTATTGAAGAAAGGAAAATAAAGAAGATCAAAGTTTTGATTGATATGTACCATGAACAAAGCCTTAAGTTCGATCATGGATAAAGAGGTTTTGTCATCTCCCTGCTGCTTAAGCTCCAGCAAAAACTGCAGGAAGTCCTTGCTTTCTTTGCTCTCTTCATTGGATTTATCAATTTTCATTTTCTGTGCTATCACTGATTCAAAAATCCTATCGAACCACAACAAAAGCTTCTTCATTTTCGATTCGATCCCTTGTAAATCAAACCGAGCAAGGGAAGGAAAGAGATCAGAAATGTTTGGTTTTCCTAACAATTCAACTATCTCCCCTACAACTTGCCTAAACTCAACGCCAACACTGCTCCTTTCCTTACTTTGCAGGGAACCACCCCATAACATGCTCATTATCACATTCAATGTTGTTAGGAAAATTTGCTCGCCTATGTCAATTGGTTCACCAACCTTTGCATAAATCTCTTTCACCATCTCTCTCACCTCTTGTCGACGAAGTGAGTAAGAAGCATCAAGGCTCGTGTTGCTCATCATTTCACTTACGAAAACCTTGCGTAACTTACGCCACTCAGGACCATTAGGTCTCCAAACTATATCAAGGCCACCATATGAAGCTGCTATTCCAGCTGCAGGGGGGTCACGGTTAGCGAAAATTACATCATAGTCTTTGAGGACTTGTTTTGCTAATGAAGGTGAGCTTATTACCACACAGATTTTGCTACCCAGTTGAAGTTTAATGATTGGGCCATAAATTTGAGACAATTTGGCAAAGTAAAGATGGAATTCAGGTTCAACAAAAGGAAGGTTCCCTACGAAAGGCAAACCTACTGGACCAGGTGGTAATGGCGGAGTACCTGATCTAGTGGCCTTCTTCTTAATTAACCATGAATACCAAATAATGGCAAGTGTTGCAGCCAGGAGGGTGGCTAATACTCTGGTGGTGGTGTGCTCAGTGAGCCCGTCCCACCACCATGACCAGCCTTCAAAGACCAAGTTAACTAGTTTGATGAAAATTCTTGATGCTGTCATGTTTTTTGAGTATTGGAATATGAAGAGGATGGTGGTAACTTGAAGTGCATGCAAGATTGCAAGGTAGTGAATGGACTTACATAGAGTTTTGGTTTTTCTTCTTGTTAGATTCTTCGAAGATGAGAGACAAACAAGGACAAAGATTATACAATCCCAGAGAATCAAGTGTTGTTGGAAAAGTTGAGATCTGATGTCAATATGTTTTTACAAGATGATTTTTTCTCTTGATTTGGTCTTGTCAAGCATTTAAAATTAGTATTTATTTGCCGTTCAGATAAAGTTAGCAAGATTTTCCATGATATATGCTTATCTTAATTCAATTTACAAATCAAATTAAGTCCCACTCCTACTAAAAGTCGAAATGGACGGTTTACTAGCTTCCACCAAGTTCATTATCACTTTGAAAAATAAACTCGGAAACAGGTTGTTGATCTGCCACTTAGATTTTTCTTTGAAAAAAGCAGTAAGTTCCAAAAGTTTACAGTAAATACGCTTGAAAAATATTATAAAAGATAATTTATATTTTTATTAAAATTTTCTGTTCTTATAGAATTTTGAGTGAAATTTTAATAACTTGAATAGATTGTTATTCAAGCCAAAAGAAAATAGATTATTGAAACTCCTCGTCAATCCAGCTTGACTAAGAAGATGGATAAGCAAAACAAACTTGAAGAAAATTCATTAGACAACACAAATTTAGGGATACCTATTTCTTCATATTTCAACTTCCATAAAGTTGATCAAACTTGAAACAAGATCCAATTCTGACCAACCCTATCTATCATATTCTCAAAGGTTTTAGAATCAGAGCATAGCATGAATAGTTTCAAGACTTTAAATTCTCTAAGCTCTTTCATACAGAAGAAACATACATTCTCTGAACAAGCCTTCATGATGAAGTTTTAAACAACAGATTAAGAAAATCTGAATAAATTATGACTAAAACTTGGGATTAGTATATGAAAAAGGATGGTTCATCCAAAACAAAAAGGCTCACAAAACCATTGAATCATTTTACTTTTTTGTGTTGCAAAATATTACCATAGGAAAGATTATGAACACCTGTTGCAACCTCAAACCACTAAAAGAAATTGGAATAAAATATTCAAGAAAATCATATCAACCTTAGTTTTATTTGAGATTGAACCCTTTCGTCCATTTTATTATGCAAAGACATATTTTACTAACTTACTTCTTAGAAGATGAAAGCATGGTGTTGCTTTTAAATACAAATAAATTTGGACAAGAAAAATACAAAAAAAAAGGATGGGAAAAGCTTGTATACCTGAGTGTATATGCAAGGAGAAGAATGGACCTCTGGATCCCTTGATACCGCGTGGAGACAGAGAGACAGAAAATCGACTGCATAACCTTTTGCCCTGTCTACATCACTCAACCACACTACTTGCCTGCAAAGCAAAACCCCGTCGATTACCAATAGTTTTAACAACAAATCGTTTTTTTTTTCAATTTCATTTGTTAGGTCAATAAACACACACAAAGATTGCGAGAGATAGAGAGCTTTCTTCGAGGTGATGTAGAGAATACCGGGGGATACAGGAGCGCCATTCCCAAAAACAATGGCGATAGAGGGCTCGACGTGCATGAGCTCCTCGCCGTTTACTTCGTCGAGGACTGGTTTCCCGGCACCATCGCCGGCTCTCTCGGTGAACTGTCTGAGCCCTAACACCATTTTCTCCAATTATCACTGTTTTCCCGTTGAGTATGGAGGGGTTTTGCTAGGGTTTTCGGTACGTATCTGACTCCGTTGTATTGGCAATGGAAATGATAGTTAAAAACTTCAAAGAGATGACGTTAACTGGGATTTAGCCCACGTCAAGCATAATACTGTGGTCCAACTAAGGAACAGGTTGTTGATTAATTAGATCTATAATCCAAAGCGTTTTTTCTTCTTTTTGTCCTTCCTTTTAGCGGTCTTTAGCACAGTTTGTTTATGACAAAATGAAAGATTGTTATAAAATAGTATTTTAGATTATGTGAAAATCAAATTAATGTAAATTAAGATTTCGCACTACTGAAAGAAAAATTTAACAAAATAACTTTTGTTAATTTTTTTTATATATTATTTTACAAGTGATTAAAAAATTATTTTTCTTTGTAAAAAAAATCCATTCTTCATTTTCTTAAAATTTTTCTCACATATTAAAATACTAATTATTTATTTTATTTATTTTTTATATTTCTCATTATTTATCTTCATATTTCAATCAAACAAATAAGATTTAATTGAAATTTTACGTAAAACTCACTTAACGTGAAATTGATTTTACTTCTCATTTTTGTTTGACAAATTATTTGTGGGCGTAAATAGACAGAACACATTATGAGTGTTTTTATTAACATCCTAAACTACGTATCATGGAAATATAAATTGTTTACAAATTGTTTCGTCTTTTTTGACATCCTAAACTCTGATCGCTTTTGTATACAAGTGTAGTTTTACAATGACCTTGAAAATGAAAACATCGAGTCCGTAGCATTCAGTGATCAAAATTGACAATATTACATATCAACTGTAGTTACAGTAACACCGTAATTTAACCCCAGTATATGATAGGACAATCAATATTCAATTGCAACAACTTCGTTTCCTAGAATCAGACCAACTCAGAGGCCTCAACACAACATATGCATGATCTAAGAGGAACATACCTGTGCAAGATGCAAGTAAACTCATCTTCCAAATATAACAAATGCAACTAGTAACAGAAAAGCCACCATGCTAGCTAAATCCAGCAAAATCTAATCAAACCATGCAGTTTGGTGACAGCACAGTCTCAACACGACGACATAGAAAGGATCCTGGTCCTGTTCTCGGTTTTGTGAGCAAGAAATCTCTAACACGGAAAAATTTTCATTTTAGAAATCAATCAATCAAAAAGACATGCCAAAGCATTTGTGAACCAAACACTTGACATTTGACAGCAGTAATGTATTTATAGGCACAACTGATGGTTAATATTTAAAGATAATTCATCCAATGTTTAGACAAAAACACAACAGCCTAAAACACACAAAGAACAAGTTCTCTAAATCTTGTTGTCTATCATAAAATCTTTTGAAAATTGTGAACAAGGTACTACATCTGAACATGTTGAATAGAATAAGACGAAAAAATTACACCAAGCTGCACGCCCAAGCTAAGCCACAAGAGTGCTGGCAGTGGTAGACTCGCTGCATGACAAGAAATTGAGTTAATAACAAAAAAATAAAGTCATTCAAGATAAACAAAAGAGTACAGAATCCAGAATCCAGAACCACACAAACAAGAAAAAAATAAACAACTGCAAGCTGGTTGGCCATTGGTGAAAAAACTATAGAATTAGCAGTGAGGGGATCAGTGGTGCAAAGCTCACCATCCCAAGTACTTAGGGTATTTTTGGTTCACGGACAGGGTTGCAGTGGGATAGAATTAGGATTATAGTGGATAAAATTGGAAGGGATTAAAGTGAGACTATTTTAATTATATGTTTGGTTCGTAAAATTTCTAAATTGGGATTAAAGTGGGATAATAAATATACATATATAACACCACAAACGGACCCTTTCTTTCTTTCATTTTTTTTCTTCTTCCTCCTCTATCACGACAAACACTCTTTTTTCCCTTCTTCCTCCATATTCTTTCTCTACCTCCTCTATCGTCGGTTCAAGGCAAGCTCAATGGTGGCAGTGGCTCAACCCAAAAGCCATCGGAAAAGTAGATTAGCGATGGTGAAGGTCGCGGTGATTTGATGGTTTTCGACCGTTTCTAGGCGGAATCTCGATAAAGGAACATCATATCTGAATAGATCAAGGAATTTCAAACCAAATGATGCGATCAGATTTTGGTGGCGTGACTTTCCAGCGACGGCCAACAGCAGTGGCAGATCTAGACAGAACTTGGTGGTTTTTGATCTCGAGATCCTCTTGATGCTGATGGCGTGAGTGATGATGACTAAAATTCGCCGGAAAATGACAAAGAGGAAGAAGAGAAGGGTATGAAATTTGTCGGAAATTCGCCGAAAAAAGGGAAGGAGAGGAATAAAAAGCATGAATTGGCGCAAGGTATGAAAGGAAGAAAAAAAATTGGTGAGATATGTTCTGTCCCGGGGGTGGGACAATTCATGGGATTAGGAATAAGTTTGTTCCACCCTAGTCCCATGTAAACAATCAATCCCGCTAACCAAACATGGGATTATATGTTCATGTGGGACTAATTTAGTCATATCCCACTTTTGTTCCCTAAACCAAACAGCCCCTTAATGTGTTGCAAAAAAAGGTGAAACTAACGAGGACAGAAAAAGATTTCAAAGGAAAAACTTGAACATAGTTTCTTTGTATTCTTACTAATAAAAGGAAAGATCTCAAACCATGACAAAATGGGCAAACAATTCTGACAGTAAGTATCAGAATTCCTACTCGGAAAAATAGGAGCATCAATTTCATTTTCTTTCTTTCTCTTTTAGAAAGTGGGTGGGCGGGTTTGTTCTATCACAAAAACTATCAAAGATGGTCTCACACCATGGATGAAATGCATCACTCTCAAATATTCAATTTACATTTTTCATGTGGACCTTTTTAATTAAAATATAATAACTTCGACACTAGGGATGAAATAAATTACCCTCAATTTGCATTTCCCATGTTCCCACCTTATTAACTCGAATCTAATAGCATTGTCAAAGTTTCTAACCAGGTTTTGCAAGGCTCATTTTAATTTTCTAAAGGAATCGAAGAGAACACATAATGGCTACCTAACTCCAGCAATGCCAGTCATGTATATATTCAAGCATTATCAAATTGCTTCGACTTTTATTTTGTGAGAGACAAAATGGGGAAATAGGAATATTTCCAAATCATGCCACATGGACACTTCCCTAAATTACATTCATATAAATAGGCATGGTTTAACATGCATCATATATCATTATAAGCCCTCACAATCCAAGAAACAAAATGCCTGCCTAACGGCTAATCAAAACAGAGGCAAGAACTGTCACTTCTTAAAGATGGCCAAACCCAACTTATCAAAAAAGAAAAGAAAAGAAGGTCAAGCACCAAAGACGAAGTGCTTGTTCGTTCAATTCATTTTCTGAAACATAAAAGTAGTATAAATAAATAATCTTTAAACCACAAAGACGAACCCAAGCCCCTAGATGTAGAAGCAAAGCACTAAAATTCCTACTAGCACCATTGAAGCAAAGTTATTCCGATGAAATGTAGATAAACTAACTGAAACATAATCGACAGAGGAAAAGCTGAGAAAGCAAGCAGCAAGCAGCAAGTTCTAGCTCTATACAAAACAATGACACAATAACAGATATATAACGAAAAGAAATTAATGTGGTACAACAGAGAATGAACTCAAATGGTTGCAATCAGGAATACAAAGAAATTCAAAAGTTTAAGCTAGCAACACTGCAAGCAGACTTACTATTTCCAGACAGGAGGAAGCTTCTTTGTCTTCTTGTAGTAGCGAGCGAGCCTGTGAATCCTGCTCTCAACAAGGATCAACCTGAACTTGGAATCCTTGTCCTTCCTGTTCCTCTCTAAATGCTTACGGATTGCAACAGCCTTCTTGATGAGGTGATACAGGTCTTCAGGAATTTCAGGAGCAAGACCTACCAAAAACCACAATTCAATAAAAATTCACAAATAAGCCAGTGAGTTTCTTTTGAAAGCTTCCTTATCGATTAAATAGATCACAAATTCAGATAGAGAAATCACCATGAGCCTTAAGGATACGCAAGATCTTGCTTCCAGTAACACTCTTAACCTGAGCAATACCGTGAGAGTCACGAAGAATGACACCGATCTGAGATGGAGTCATACCTTTCTTTGCTAACTTGCAAATGTTCTCATCAACCTGAAACATCATAATGGATTCAATCACCAAGAAAAATAATATTGCGTAAAAGTGAAACTCTAACTAAATTTTTAAGTGGTAACTAAGAACATGCAAGAGAAAAGAATACAAAAGAAAACAAACTAAAAACTTGCATATCAATTTCTTATTAATAAAACTTGTATATCAATTTCTTATTAATTGGAAAGATAACACCTACGAACTCCCCTAAACAGAGTCTAACGATTATTTGATTAATGCATTCGATCACAAAAAAAGAACTTGAGAAAAATTTACTTCAGTTGATTCGGTAACTGAGAAAATGAAGAAAAAATTAAAAAATGTAAAAACTTATACATTTAGTTTTCAATTTATTGGAATAGATGGTAACTACCAAATGCCCTAAACAAGAGCCTAGATACGATTATTTCGTTTGCCGCAATCAAGTAGAGCCGTACATTGTTTTTCACGCGTGTCAACAGAAAAAAAGCAAATGTTTGGGAATATTTCCTACAATTGATTTTATTCTCTTACATTTTCTCAGCAACCAAACAATGCATTACGGGGTTTTTCAGTCATGTGAGAAACAAGTAGAGAGATAGAGAGAGAGGGAGCTACTAGCAGTATTGACTCACATCTTGAGATGAGATCTTTAGCCAGTTTGGTGGAGTTCTCTTGTAAGGCAGAGCTGATGCAGAAATACCTTTACTGCAACCAAACAATACATAGTAGCACAAAATCAGCTACTTATAGATAGTGAAAAACACGCAAATGTATGTATGTATGTATATGGAGAGAACAAGAGGGAGAGACCCGCGACTGTGCATACGACCCATGGTGACGGCGACAGAGGTGAAGCGCTCTGGTTAGGTTCCTCTCTGCAACGAGCCGCAACTGCTTGTTGGATGATCGAGTCTTCCAGGGTTTACAGCATAAATTCCCAGCTATTGTTTGGCTATAATCCGTGGTTTACCCTTCTAATTTTAATAATTGACAAACTTATCCTCACATAGTCCAATGGGGTTTCTACAATTTTTTTTCGAGGTGTCATGTTTTGCAATCCCTTCTTTTTTGGGTTATTTGGGCCTTTAAAACCCTTAGATTAATGCCTAGAAAGCCCAACTACAGATACGGGCTTGACCTTATAATAAGTCATAAACCGCTGATTGAAGTAGATGGGCTTTGGACCAACAAAACACGATCAAACGACGCCGAACCGATTGCTTAAATCGGGCCATACTGGTCCATAAGAAATTCTAAAAGCCCATATATAAATGTCCACAACGTTTAAATGGGCCGAAGTTGGCACCACAGATTATGATCTTTCTTTACACGACTTTTTCCTCTGTAGGGTCACTCATTGCCAGCTACCCCAGTTGCTTCCACCTTTTTTGTGTAAAAAAAAGGAAAGAAAAGCAAGATTTTGTGTGATCGGATGCTAGACTGAAAAGAGCCCTTTCTTTTAGGATCCAATCGGTGAGCAAAAGTGGATTTGATTTGTGCCGAAGCTTCAATAAATGACCTCAGATGGAGTATCATTAGCTTAACTAACCAAGCATTATAGTCTTACTTTTGTTTAATGAGAAACATTTGGTTTGCTCGGGTTTAAAACTTTATAAATAATGTTATTTTTTAGATTTTATATTTATATGATATCAATGAAACTCTTTAAAATCATCAATATTTTAAACCCCTTTGTCAAAACCCTTTTTCCATGATGGTTTTCTAGCCAACCCCAGCTACTTTATAAGCTTTTTCTCTCTTCTATCAAAAGAGATGCTCTTCAATTTTATGTTGACTACTAAGCATCCTAAAAGAGAAGGTCATGCCTCTTTACATTGTAACATTTTTCACAAAAAAGGCGTAAGTAATACCCAACAAAAAAAAATATTATAAATTAATTAATGAAAAAGAATTTGCAAGTTGGAAAGTGACGTATGGGATTTATTCAAATGCAGATGCCCTGTCCCTCTGCAAAGGCGAAGGAAATGTACAGTGTCAAAAAGGGCTAAAAAGCAATGAACAAATCCTCCAAAGCACATAAAATATAAAATAAGAAATCAATAAATTTTTGCACAGCCCCAACGCCATACCACTGCTGGCCTAGAACTAAGCTAGGAGACAATATCTATACATGCCTAAAAAGCAACACTACTGTATAAAAAACAATATGCTGCAACATACCTTCTTTTTAGGTGATTGTGAGCATCGATCCTAAGAAATGCTTCGACTTACGTCGCATGCATTAATGCGCATGCTCGGCATATATATTGCACACACGACTCGCAAATATAAGATTCACTCACAAGTTTAATGCATAGACTATAGGTGTGGAATGGTTTGATCACTGATGTTCATATATAAACAACCTTCTTTCATAATAATTGTGTTAGAATGGTCCTATTTTTAATGATCTCCCAAAAGTGAAACCCTTGCTCTCCAGTCAAACAAATTAAATGAAAAAAAAGATTATCTTAAGAAACAAAGAAAAATCAAATAGCCCCGATTGAGTAGCAATATGGTAATGTGTATATATATATATATATATATATATTTCTTTTTTTCATCTTTAACAGCAATGATCTCTCTTTCTAGTTAATTTAAAATTTTGTATAGTTGGTGTTGTTGATGGTGATTGGTGGGATAATATATGTC
Source organism: Bretschneidera sinensis (assembly GCA_023935145.1). Lineage (NCBI taxonomy): Eukaryota > Viridiplantae > Streptophyta > Magnoliopsida > Brassicales > Akaniaceae > Bretschneidera > Bretschneidera sinensis. Next base: position 142,179,853 of record CM043700.1, read on the forward strand.
ATTTCATATAAAATTAAATCTATAATCATACTTGTCTCATATACTTTGTGATTGATTAGATATTATTTGTGAATTTATGTATTAGTAAAAGTGGATGATATAATTTAACAATGGCTATTGATTCAATTTTAAATAAAGTGGTAATTATTACATCACAAAAGATGTTCAATTACACAAAATTTCAAATACAAAATACCGTGATTTTTATAAACTTTTCTTAACATTATGTTCATGTGGATCTTTCCTATTGGTAAAATTACATTAATAATCTTTAGGCTGCTTCTTTGCCCTAATAAAAAGTAAATTTTTTGGTTAGTTTTATAGCGCTATAGATGAACATCACATATAGACAACAAAATGTACATTTTTTTAACCTGAAAACTAATAATAATTTTGTGAAAACCAATTGAAAATTTTGTTAAAGTCGATTGGTAATACGAAGGGATTGGAAATAAATTTTCTATTTCGCTTATGTATAGTGTGTTTTTATTGACTAACAATAGAGGATGTACGTTGATGTTGTTCATTTTTATTGTATTAGGATATTCACATATGAGTTATTCTGTATTATAAATAAATTAAAAAAATAAGAGTTTGTTATATACATAGTTTGAGCCCAAGACTCATGAGCTTAAGCTTTTGAGTCATATTGATGTCTATCTATGTATATCAAACTCATGTTCGTGTGAAGTACTCCTGACCTTCACAAACTAGTTTCAGAGTTAAATACCAATTGGTCACGATCGTGTGGCTGCCACAATGCTACCACGTGGTTGAGTCTATGAATAAGAAACGATTGTGTGTCAAAGATTGTTTGCTTCGTGAGGACTTTCATGGTTTGTCTTTCCCATGATTGAGTTTGATTTAGTTTTTCCTATTGATTAAGTGACCGATGGTTCTATTCAAATGAGAGTTTGATACATAACTCACACGTGAGGGGTAGATTTGTTAAGATATACACATGTATGTTATCTCACATAAAAAAGAAATAAAAAATATGAGTGAGTTATATATATACTTTGGGCCCAAGACTCATAAACTTGAACTTTTGAATCGTATCGGTACTCATTCATGTATATTAAACCTATATTCATATGATCTCCCATCACATAAAGTAATTCCGACCTTAACATATTATTTCTTTCTCATTGCACTTTTTTAGAGTGTCTCTCATTACTTTAGTTTTATTCAATGAAATTCAAATACTAACATCCCACCAACAAAGAAAGATACGAGATTTTAGAATATTTAGTTAAGGGATTGAAGTACAATGATAGTATAGTTATACTTTCATTATAAAATTAAATAAATAAATGCATTGTTAAATGAATGTTACATTATCAATATAAATGAACATTCACTGATTGGTACATTGAGTTAAAATTCCTCTCAATTGTTAGAGACGAGCTTGGTCCAAAGTATAATATATCAGCGAACGAGCATTTGTCAGATTTTGAGTAATAATCTCAAAAGTTATCTACTCTTTCCGCACTATAATAGATGTTTTAATAATCCTTAAAACTAAACTCATCTTGAAACACTATCCCTGTCTCATAAACATGTTGGTAGGTAGAGAAACCCTGAGTTGTAATAATAATTAATATTATAACTTATTAAATTATAATTTATTTTTTTAAAATACACTTATTTAATGCAAACTTAATGGTAGAATTTAAAAAAAAAAAACCTTAAGTTGTATATAATGAGATGAGGAGTAAAATGAAACAAACAATACAAAAAAAAAAACACAAAAAACAAAAAAACAAGGAAAGTGTAATTTCTGTGGCACTAAACCAAGAAATTTGAAGGCGACGGCCTGAAAGACAATGACAGTGGAGTTGAGTGGGGGTAGTGTCAGATTTCTGACACATCACAAACGGAGAGCCCCAGAAAAGAAGCATTAAATTATAGGCTCGAATATCAAGCTGTTTGCCAATAAGAAACTAGCCCCAAATTTGCGTTTTGTTTGAATTACCGGTAATCACATGCAATCTAGTTCACGATACACCTGCATATTTATAGAAGTCAAAACATTTTATGTTGACTTTATAAACTTCAAACCAATTAACCGAGGCGAATACTGAAACATAAACAGAATCGGGTGCACTTGATTACAACCTTTTGAATTCGAATTTTTCTACAACGGATACCACTCGTCATACGCCTCCGTAGTACAGTAACTTACTTACTATTACAATCACGTGGTCTACGCGGGTGATACGGCCCAACATTTTTAGTGGACCCCACTTGTTTGCAGTAATTTATCTGGACCGTTTATCTGATCATTGAAGAAGAATAAACCGAAGATCACAAAATCACAATAAAACAAAGTAAATTGCATCAATGTTTTCAATAGTTTGGTATAAAATTCAAATTAATCACAACATACACAAATTAGTATTTTCATCGCAAGGCAAGACAATATCTGTATTACAATAGGAGGCATAAAGCAAGCTATAATAGATCCATTATAACGAGAGGGGATTGTTTGTCACTTGAGTTGCACTTTGTGTGTTATGTTCATAGCAAAGTTTTTGAATAAATAAATAAGTAAATCAAAAAATTCATCCATTTTTCTATTAAAAAGTTTTGAATAAAATTCTAATTCTCTACTATGCGTGTTTTTTTAAATAAAATATTTATCAACACCGTCAATGATTAATTATAATCAAATGTTGTTGGACTTTGGATTAACATAAATGTTTATGTAATATAACGTATTCTACCACCCCATTTTGTCCCCTTATCTTTAGCTTAGTTGTGTGAGATACCAACTCCCTTGCATATATGTAAGGTTTTAATTTCTCTTACGCTGACTTATCATATATATATATATATATATATATATATATATGAACACGTTTTATGTAAAATAACTATATGTCCTTATGATCAATTTATAATTCTTTGCGCTAAAACATATAAACTCATGAGATTTAGTTTAGCAACAAAACAAGTTTTATAAATTTATATCAAAAACATATATTAAGATCTAAAAATGTTACGAAATTAATAGCTTAGTGAGAAGTTTTTTTTTTTAAGGAGAATATGAAGAATTAAACGTAAGATATCTTTTTAAGTAGTGAGATGTAGTTATCAATTGGATTATATTAAAACCACTAATTTAATGATAATTTAAATATGATAGAATTATTTTAAAATTTACTAAATTTCGTAATAACTTATTTACAAATAAATTATGTAGTTTAATATAAAAATTATTATAAAATTATAAATAAATTTCACAAAATTTATGAAATTTATTGTTTTTTTTTTGTTATTGTTGTTGTTAGAAGCTATTCTCCACTTAAACCTTTCAATATTTTGGCACTGTTGATGCCAAAAAATGAGTATTGCTGAGCTGGATGGATGTTCTGTATAAGTACCTGCACAGGGAAAGGGAGATTTGCTATTGGGTCGACGGAGGGGATGCCTCCGAGGATGCTCCGATGCTTAAGTTAGCAAAAGTTTAAGATTGTAAGTGTTTAAAGCTGAAAAAGCCCTTTTTCTGTTGGACCGCTTACCAAATCCTTTTATAGAGTTCCGGAGGCGGTGATGGGTCGGGGCAGCTGTGACAGGATACCCTAACTGGGTAGGGTAATGATGCCTATGAGGCCCAGCTAGGAAGCTGAGAACCGTTCAGTAGGGCTTTAGCCTTGTTGGCTTATTCCAGAGCCGTCTATGCGTAAGACGGTGTTTCGGTCTGACGTCCCAACTTGGTTGGTAATGATGATCCGGAGGGCGGTGGTGACGTGGAGGCCCAGCTGGAGCCAAGATATTCCTGAGGGCGGTCATGACCTGGAGGCCCAGCTGGAGGTGGATGCCTGAAAGGCGGTCATGACCTGGAGGCCCAGCTGTCTGGGCCTGAACTGTCCGCGTGTCTCTTTGAATTCAGGGCTCAAGATAATCCACGTGTCCTCCTCCTGTTGGGGTGACATATTTTGGTAGTATCAGAGGCCCCCCACTTCCTTAAGTGCAGCACTGTGGTTAAGGAAGTAGCATAACTGAGTTGGCGTTAGGCCCTCTGTGGAGACATGAAGCTGGGTCGAAGATGTGCTCTAAGGCAAAAGAGAAGGAGCCGAGGACTTGTGGAGCAGTCCATCTCCTCGGACTTGTTGAAGAAATTGGGCCGAGGACCAGTGGAGCAATCCATCTCCTCGGCCAAGAATACCAGGGATCCGAGGACACGTGGAGCAATCCATCTCCTCGGACCTTGAAGAGAGTGGGCCGAGGACCAGTGGAGCGATCCGTCTCCTCGGCCAAGAATACCATTGGGTCCGAGGACTAGTGGAGCAATCCATCTCCTCGGACCTTGAAGATAAGGGGCCGAGGACCAGTGGAGCAATCCGTCTCCTCGGCCAAGAATACCAGGGGTCCGAGGACTAGTGGAGCAATCCATCTCCTCGGACCTTGAAGAGAGTGGGCCGAGGACCAGTGGAGCAATCCATCTCCTCGGCCAAGAATACCATTGGGTCCGAGGACACGTGGAGCAATCCATCTCCTCGGACCTTGAAGATAAGGGGCCGAGGACCAGTGGAGCAATCCATCTCCTCGGCCAAGAATACCATGGGTCCGAGGACACGTGGAGCAATCCATCTCCTCGGACCTTGAAGAGAGTGGGCCGAGGACCAGTGGAGCAATCCATCTCCTCGGCCAAGAATACCATGGGTCCGAGGACACGTGGAGCAATCCATCTCCTCGGACCTTGAAGATAAGGGGCCGAGGACCAGTGGAGCAATCCATCTCCTCGGCCAAGAATACCATGGGTCCGAGGACACGTGGAGCAATCCATCTCCTCGGACCCTGAATAGAGTGGGCCGAGGACCAGTGGAGCAATCCATCTCCTCGGCCAAGAATACCATGGGTCCGAGGACACGTGGAGCAATCCATCTCCTCGGACCCTGACGAGAGTGGGCCGAGGACCAGTGGAGCAATCCATCTCCTCGGCCAAGAATACCATGGGTCCGAGGACACGTGGAGCAATCCATCTCCTCGGACCTTGAAGAGAGTAAGCCGAGGACCAGTGGAGCAATCCATCTCCTCGGCCAAGAATACCATGGCTCCGAGGACACGTGGAGCAATCCATCTCTTCGGACCTTGAAGAGAGTGGGCCGAGGACCAGTGGAGCAATCCATCTCCTCGGCCAAGAATACCATTGGGTCCGAGGACTAGTGGAGCAATCCATCTCCTCGGACCTTGAAGATAAGGGGCCGAGGACCAGTGGAGCAATCCGTCTCCTCGGCCAAGAATACCAGGGGTCCGAGGACTAGTGGAGCAATCCATCTCCTCGGACCTTGAAGAGAGTGGGCCGAGGACCAGTGGAGCAATCCATCTCCTCGGCCAAGAATACCATTGGGTCCGAGGACACGTGGAGCAATCCATCTCCTCGGACCTTGAAGATAAGGGGCCGAGGACCAGTGGAGCAATCCATCTCCTCGGCCAAGAATACCATGGGTCCGAGGACACGTGGAGCAATCCATCTCCTCGGACCTTGAAGAGAGTGGGCCGAGGACCAGTGGAGCAATCCATCTCCTCGGCCAAGAATACCATGGGTCCGAGGACACGTGGAGCAATCCATCTCCTCGGACCTTGAAGATAAGGGGCCGAGGACCAGTGGAGCAATCCATCTCCTCGGACCTTGAAGAGAGTAAGCCGAGGACCAGTGGAGCAATCCATCTCCTCGGACCTTGAAGAGAGTGGGCCGAGGACCAGTGGAGCAATCCATCTCCTCGGCCAAGAATACCATGGGTCCGAGGACACGTGGAGCAATCCATCTCCTCGGACCTTGAAGAGAGTAAGCCGAGGACCAGTGGAGCAATCCATCTCCTCGGCCAAGAATACCAGGGGTCCGAGGACACGTGGAGCAATCCATCTCCTCGGACCTTGAAGAGAGTAAGCCGAGGACCAGTGGAGCAATCCATCTCCTCGGCCAAGAATACCAGGGGTCCGAGGACACGTGGAGCAATCCACCTCCTCGGACCTTGAAGAGAGTGGGCCGAGGACCAGTGGAGCAATCCATCTCCTCGGCCAAGAATACCATGGGTCCGAGGACACGTGGAGCAATCCATCTCCTCGGCCAAGAACACCATGGGTCCGAGGACACGTGGAACTTTGTGAAAGTTTCTCGTGTCTAGGACGGCGGCGATAGAGCCACGTGGTCTCACCATATGGATGCCGCGTCATGTTACCCTTTTTAGGGAAAACGGCGGCCGCCTCGAGGGACGTAACGTCTCCTGGGAAAGAGTGTGGGTCGTTTGGGAGGTCTAAATTATCCCCTAGATTCCTGCGCCTGCATTAAATGCTCCTCGTTGGCCGTGATACCTCTGCTATATAAGGGGCTTTGGTTTCTTCTTCTTCCACACACCTGCCATAATTCCCTTCTGTTTTCAGAGAGTTGCTTTCCTGAGAGCCTTCGGCCTCGCCCAAAGAAGCTTGTGAGTCCTCGTCCTCGTCCCTGCAGTGAGAAGGTTGGTGTGATCGTTGCAATCGCGAGACCTTGGGAGGAAAGCTCTAGGAGAAATTCAAGTCCGAATCCTTCGGACGTTGGTGAGTTCGTGTTCTTTTTTATTTTCATACCATGTCTTCTTCGTTTGATACATACCGCGATAGGCCTAGTAGTAGTAATGGTAGGAGTAGTGTAGATGGTACGAGTGGTAGTAGCTCCGAGGGCGCAGAGGCGTCCTCGTCTTCTTCTGGGGGGGATGCCCTCAGATTGGGTACGCCAAGGGCAGGCCTCATGGCACTAGTGCCCTATATTCCTTCGGGGGTTGGGAGAGAATATCAGGAAAAGTCCTCGTCTAGTGAGGAAACTCGTAGAGCTGTGACCGATATTAGGGAGACCTCGGCTGGAGAGGAGAGGGAGGAATGGTACTATTCAGCCAACGACATTCCTAGCCAACTGAGGGAGGAAGATTTGGAGGTACTTAGGAAGACCTACCGTATTCCGGGCGAGTACGTTCTTCGGCTGGCCAGGGTGGGGGAGAGGGCCTGTGATGTCCTCCCTGACCGAGCTCCGTTCGAGCTCTGCGTGTATGAACATCACATGCAGGCCGGGCTTCGGTTTCCCCTCCACCCCTACTTCTGTGCAATTTTAAAATATTTTGATATAGCGCTGTGTCAGTTGGTACCAAACTCGGTACGACTGATCATGGCCTTTATCTGTGTTTGCTTAGAAGTGGGCCGTCCAATGACGATGGACATTTTTAAGGCCCACTTCTTGATCAGCCGGCATGGCCAGACAGGGTGGGTGGTCTTCAGTACTCGGCCGAAGAGGAGGTTGCTGAAGAAGACCCCTTCATCTATCAAGAGGTGGAAGAAGAATTTCTTTTTCATCCGATCTGTCGAGGACTTCGGCTTGCCTCGTGCGTGGAGTATGGACCGCACCGGGAAGTGCAAAAAGGCGGGCCTTCTTCCGTACGAGCAAGAGACAGTGAATGCCATGCTGGCCTCGCCTTTGGACGTTGGGGTCCTATATGACAATGAAGAACTGGCCCGGCGAGGTCTTTGTTCTTCGTGCCCCGAGCCTTCGCTAGAGAGCGGTAAAGGCTTTAGTTTACCTTCTTTTTATTCTCATTTTGCATTGTTATCTTGCAATTTATACTTAACGCCATTTCCTTCATTTGTTTGTTTGTGTGCTCTGCTCAGAAATGGAAGCGGCTGCCCGTGCTCGTGAGCATGCCAAGAAATTGGCGATGGAGCAGAGAAGATCGGCTCGGTCTGAGAAGCAATCGGCTTCGACTTCGCGGCCGAAGAAGAGGCCACGAGCCCCATCTCCGGCTCCGATTGACTTAGGGACTCCTCCGAGGCCACCGACCCAGTCAGAGACAGCTCCAGCAAGCAGTGCCCCGGCTCCGATCCCAGCGACTGCAGGGACTCCCATTCTCTCGGGCCCTAGCCAAGGGGTGGCTTCGGAAGCCTCGATCTTTATGCCCAATTGGGCCATCCGGACAGACGACTCCGTCTTCGCACATCCTCGGGTGGCGAGAGAACATCTGTTTAAGGGAACTCCCCCTCGTGATATCGCTGAGTTGGGTCGAAAGACCACGGAGTCTCTATGTGCGGCGACTGAGGCTCTTGCTTCCCAGGTTAGATTTCGCTTTCGCTTTACTTTACGTTGTTTTCATCGCCTTTTGTTTCATACTTGGCTTCTGGTATCAGATGGGTGTTCTGGTGGGCGCGGCTACTCGTCGGTGCATGGAGACAGCGGAGCTCCTTGGGCGAACCCAACGCCAGCTGGAGGAGAGGAATGAGGCTGTTTGCCGGCTGCAGGCTTCTCTAGAATCTGCTGTCCGGGCCAAAGCCGAGGCTGAAGCCACTGCTCGGGCAGCCGTCGAGGGGGTCGAGGCTCGCCTTGGAGCCGCAGCGGAGGAGGCCGAGGCTCGTCTTCGAGTCGTTACAGAGGAGGCTGAGGTCCGTACTAGGGTTACAGTGGAGGAGGCCTTGGCATCCTTCCAAAACTCGGAGGCCTATCGCCTAGCCGTGGTGTCTGAGGGTGGCCAGCAGTACCTTACGGGGTTCATGGAGGCCAAGGAGAAGGCCGAGTCCATGTATCCAGAGCTGGATTTCTCCGCGTTGGACCTGCTTGGGCCGGAGGATGAGGAGCCGCCGGCTTCGGATGACGAGGCTGCTGACGGACAGGAACGTGACGGGCGCTCGGGCACGGGATCTCCTGCCATTGGAGATCAGTAGGGTTTAGGTTGAGGGCGATCCATTGTAGCCCTTTTTTGTTGTTTTGACCCGGCCTGTGAGTTAGGGTTGTATTTTGAGGCCGCTAGCGCCCTACTTAATTTTGTTTCGTATTGGACGAAATGATGTAAGTAAAATCTTTTCATATATATAAAAACAAGAGTACTTACATATGTGTAACACTTATTTATTGATAAAAACGTCGAAGATGTGCCGCATTCCAAGTACGAGGAAGGGCTTTTCCGTTCAACTCTTCGAGTTCAAAAGAACCGGGGCGGCACACCTTTTTGATTCGATAAGGCCCTTCCCAATTAGGGACTAATTTGCCTGAGTCTCGGGGCCTAGATACTTCATTTTTTCGCAAGATGAGGTCGTGAAGACAGAAACGTCTTACTTTTACTCTTGAGTTGAAGTACCTAGTGGCTCGCTGCTGGTAAACGGCGAGTCGAATTTGGGCTTTGTCTCGGGCTTCGTCTAAAAGATCAGCGTTCGCGCGAAGGGCTTCCTCATTGCTTCGTTCTTCGAAATTCTGAACTCGTAAGGAAGGTATTCCTATTTCCAAGGGGATGACTGCCTCGGACCCATAAGTCATGAAGAAAGGGGTTTCCCCGGTAGGTGCTCGAGTCGTGGTTCGATATGCCCAAAGTATGTTGGGCAAATGGTCTGCCCACTGCTTCTCTGCTTGGTCTATTCGCCTCTTAATGCCTTGCAAGATCGTTCGGTTGGTAACTTCGGCTTGTCCATTTGCTTGCGGATATCCAACCGAAGAAAAACGATGGTCAATGTGTAATTCATCGCAAAATGCTTTGAACCGAACGCTGTCAAACTGTTTGCCGTTGTCTGTTACTAATACTTGTGGTACTCCAAACCGACACACGATTGATTTCCATACGAAAGCTCGGGCTTGGAAGTCCGTGATGCTGGCCAAGGGTTCGGCTTCTACCCATTTTGTAAAATAATCTATGGCAACTATGAGGTATCTTCGCTGGCCGGTTGCTCCGGGAAAGGGCCCGAGAAGGTCCATTCCCCACATAGCGAAAGGAAGTGGACTGACAATTGGTGTCAAAAGGTTCGCTGGTTGTCGTGGCACAAGGGCATACCGTTGACAGCTTTGGCATTTGGTCACCAACTCCATGGCTTCTTCCCTCATCTTCGGCCAATAGTATCCTTGACGGAGGATTTTGAATGCTAAGGCACGTCCTTCGAGGTGATTTCCACATATACCTTCGTGGACTTCTCGAAGGGCGTAGTTAGCTTCGGTCGGATCAAGACACTTTAAGAAGGGCGTTGTCAACCCCCGCTTATACAGGTGATCATCCAGAATAGCGTAACGGGCGGCTCGAGACACAATCTTTCGGGCTTCGCCCTTATCATCGGGAAGAATACCGTCACGTAGATATTCCAGGATAGGACTCATCCATGTTCTCTCACCAACCACGGGTAAGACCATTATTTCGTCGATACTCGGCACGGCTAGGGTTTCGAGGTAAACTGCTCGTCTGGACTCAAGCTGGCGAGACGAAGCGAGTCGGGCCAATGAGTCGGCCTTTGCATTTTCTGCCCGGGGAATCTGGTTTAGAGAAAAGACTTCAAATTGCCCGGCTAATGCCTTTGCTGCTGCTAGGTAGCGAGCGATTTTTTCTCCTCGGGCCTCGAATTCGCCGTTCACCTGGTTCACCACCAGTTGGGAATCGCTATATACATGTAAGTTTTGTACAGATATTACCTTGGCCAATTTCATGCCGGCGAGTAGAGCTTCGTACTCGGCTTCGTTGTTTGACGCTGGAAACTTAAATCTCAGGGCGTATTCAATGGAGAAGTTGTCAGGACCGCTTAGAATGAGCCCGGCTCCACTTCCAGAGTCAGTAGAGGACCCATCCACATGAAGAGTCCAATGCAGAAAGGAATTCGATTGACTAACATCCTGTGGAGAGTCTTCCTCCGGTAAAGTAGTTTCCATGACAAAATCAGTTAGGGCTTGTGCTTTGATGGCAGTCCGAGGCCGATAACGGATGTCGAACTCCCCCAACTCTATCGACCATTTAACCATTCTACCAGAAACGTCTGGCTTGTGAAGTATTTGTCGAAGAGGCTGGTTGGTGAGGACAGTGATGGTATGGGCTTGAAAATAAGGTCGAAGCTTCCGGGCCGAAGTTAACAGAGCATACGCCATTTTTTCTGCCGGGGAATATCTTGTCTCAGCATCATGGAGTACTTTGCTGACATAATACACCGGCTTCTGTGCGCCCTCTTCTTCTCGTATTAACACGGAGGCTACCACTTCGGGCCCAGTCGAAAGATACAAAAAAAGTTCTTCTCCGACTACTGGTTTGGTAAGCACGGGTGGTGTCCCCAGATATATTTTCAACGTCCTGAATGCTTCTTGGCAAGCTTCGTTCCACATGAAGTTCTGCGTCCGACGAATGGCTTTAAAAAAGGGCAGGCACTTTTCGGCTGATTTTGACATAAACCGGCTGAGGGCCGCGATTTTTCCAGTAAGTCGCTGGACTTCTTTCACGGTCCGAGGCGGACTCATACGGAGAATGGCGTCAATCTTTTCTGGGTTGGCTTCGATGCCCCTATGGGTGACTAAGAAGCCGAGGAACTTCCCCCCAGTAACTCCAAAGGCACACTTTGTAGGATTCAATTTCATATGATAATGACGAAGGATAGTAAAAGCTTCTTGGAGATCAGCTTCGTGGGTTTTTGCCTCGACGCTTTTAACCAGCATGTCGTCCACATATACTTCCATATTACGACCAATCTGTTCTTTGAATATTTTGTTTACTAACCTCTGATAAGTGGCCCCGGCATTTTTCAAACCGAATGGCATGACCCTATAACAATAGAGGCCTTGTTCTGTGATAAATGCTGTCTTTTCTTGGTCGGGCGGGTGCATGAGGATTTGATTATACCCGGAGTAAGCATCCATGAATGTTATCAGCTCATGACCGGATGTTGCGTCCACGAGTTGATCAATCCGAGGCAAAGGAAAACTGTCTTTTGGACAGGCTTTATTTAGATCAGAAAAGTCTATACAGATTCGCCATTTGCCATTGGCCTTTTTTACCATTACAACATTAGATACCCAATCCGGATAGCTCACCTCTCGGATGAAGTCAGCCGAACGTAATTTCTCCACTTCTGTCCGAACGACTGCCTGTCGCTCGGAAGCAAACGACCTTTTCTTCTGGATAACCGGTTTGTGGGTCGGGTCGACACTCAGGCGATGTACGATGACGTCAGGGCTGATTCCTGGCATATCTGTAGCAGTCCAGGCGAATAGATCTTGGTTTGCCCGGAGAAGGGCTAATAAAGATTCTTGGGAAGAGCTGGACAGGTTGGAACCAATCTGCACAGTTTTGGTGCTATCTTCGCCAAGGGGGATTATGAGTACATCTTCTCCGGGCCTACCTCGTAGGTTGCTTGCTTCATCCCTAAGGTCATCCAATTCGAGTGGTAGGGCTTCCGTCTTTTTACCTTTTATTGCACTGAGATAACAGGATCTGGCGGTTTGTTGATCTCCTTTGATCTCGCCTACTCCGTCTGTCGTGGGGAATTTGATTTTGAGATGATAGGTAGAGACAACAGCTCGGAGTTTATTCAGTGTGGGTCGTCCGAGTATCATATTATAGGAAGAGGGTTGTCGGACGATTAACAAAGTGGATTGTACTGTTGTTGTTTGAGGTGCCGTTCCCGCAGTTACCGGGAGAGTTATGCTGCCTTCTGTAAAGACCGGTCCCCCTGAGAAGCCATAGAGTGGGGTGGAAACCAGCTCCAGATGTGCATCGCCTAACTGCATTTGGTGAAAGGCATCATAAAAGAGGATGTCGGTCGAGCTCCCGTTGTCGACTAGGACTCGTCTTATCTCATGGTTAGCCACAAGGAGTGAAATTACGACAGCATCGTCGTGTGGGATCTGCACTCCTTCCAAGTCTTCGTCCGAAAAAGAAATAATCTCTCCGGTCCTAGGTCTTTTCTGAGATCCAGCAACAGAGGCTATTGACCTAGCATAAGACCTACTGCGAGCACGGGATCCCCCTCCAGCAACGAGCCCTCCGTAAATGGTTTTGATAATCTTCGCCACGGGGACCTCCGGTTTTTTCTGGCTGGGCTCTCTATAACTTGGCCTCGGGCTCTTCCGGGCTGTCCTTGCAGGTCTGTTTCGTTCATAAGAACGTTCAGGGCCTCTTCGCGATCGTTCATCATATTTCTCTTGTTGTGGCCTGACATATTCTTTTAGATACCCTCTATTGATGAGGGCCTCGATCTGATTTTTTAAGGCCTTACATTCTTCCGTATCATGGCCGAAGTTTTTGTGAAACCTGCACCAAGTATTGCGATCCGGGTTGAGGTTTGGCGGCCTTGGAGGCCATTGCAAGAGGTCCCTATCATGAATCTGCATCAGAATGTTGGTTCTGGAGGCATTCAGTGGTGCATAGCCGTGGATTTGCCTCGGAGTTCTGGCTCTGGTTCCATAGGTTGCAAGAGCTCGGGACCTATCCTCGAAAGGCCTGAGGGTTCTGGGCTTCTCCTCGCGGAACGGCCGCTTAGAGGGTTCAAGGCTGGGACTAGTGGGGCCTTTCTTCCTCTTTTCCGTATCTCCTTCGCGTTCTCTTCGGAATGCTTGATCATCTTCTGCTAGCATGTATTTTTCGGCTCGGGCCAAGACCTCATTCATGTCCGTAGGCGGACGTCTGATGAGTTTTGAGCTGAAGAATCCGGATCTTAATCCATTTTTGAATGCCAGGAGCTGAACATTGGGATCAAGGTTTGGAATCTCCCAGGCTGCAGTGTTGAATCTGGAAATATAGGCGCGAAGCTTCTCTCCTTTCGACTGGACAATGTTAAACAGAGACTCCGAAGTTTTCTTGGGTCCTTTGCTGCTGATGAAATGTGAGGCGAAGGCATAACTTAGGTCTTTGAAGGTGCGAATACCCCCCGGTTTCAAACGGGAATACCATGTCCCAGCCGCTTTTTCTAGGGTTAATGGAAATGCTCTGCACATTATAGGGTCCGAATGTCTATGGAGGGTCATTGTGGTTCGGTAGTGCTGGAGGTGATCTAAGGGATCTGTGGATCCATCATAAAGTTTGATTTGTGGCATACGAAAATTTTGGGGGAGAGGGGCGTCAAGGACTTCTTTTATGAAAGGTGGGTCCTGTACGTCGAGATCATCGCTAATACTGTGGCCGCGTTCTTTAAACGCTTCATTGATGCGTCCCTCTATGTCCTCGATCCGTTTGCCAAACCCTTCGCTGTTATTGGGCACGGGACTCTCTCTGAACTTAGCTGGGGAAGGTGAGTGGGTCGCTGAGCAGACATCCGCTGGTGGGCGACGGTCAGTGGAAACACCGTGACCTGGTTCCAGCGATGGGAGTGGCAGCGTCTGCTGAGGTCTCCTACGAACTTCGGCAGCCAGGTCGGCCACCAGGTGTGCAAGCTCTGTGAATTGCGCCTGGAGCGTGCCTTCATTCGGGTGAACGCCGGGTTCGGCTGAAGAACTGTCTCCCGACTGTAGCGCGCGAGCGCCTAGATCTCTGGCGAGTGTTTTTGGAGGCATGCTAACAGATGAGTTCTTTTGACTTCTTCGCTGTTACTGTCAGCGAGAGATGTGGTTTCCCACAGACGGCGCCAATCTGTTGATGCCAAAAAATGAGTATTGCTGAGCTGGATGGATGTTCTGTATAAGTACCTGCACAGGGAAAGGGAGATTTGCTATTGGGTCGACGGAGGGGATGCCTCCGAGGATGCTCCGATGCTTAAGTTAGCAAAAGTTTAAGATTGTAAGTGTTTAAAGCTGAAAAAGCCCTTTTTCTGTTGGACCGCTTACCAAATCCTTTTATAGAGTTCCGGAGGCGGTGATGGTTCGGGGCAGCTGTGACAGGATACCCTAACTGGGTAGGGTAATGATGCCTATGAGGCCCAGCTAGGAAGCTGAGAACCGTTCAGTAGGGCTTTAGCCTTGTTGGCTTATTCCAGAGCCGTCTATGCGTAAGACGGTGTTTCGGTCTGACGTCCCAACTTGGTTGGTAATGATGATCCGGAGGGCGGTGGTGACGTGGAGGCCCAGCTGGAGCCAAGATATTCCTGAGGGCGGTCATGACCTGGAGGCCCAGCTGGAGGTGGATGCCTGAAAGGCGGTCATGACCTGGAGGCCCAGCTGTCTGGGCCTGAACTGTCCGCGTGTCTCTTTGAATTCAGGGCTCAAGATAATCCACGTGTCCTCCTCCTGTTGGGGTGACATATTTTGGTAGTATCAGGCACCATGAGGTAAAAAGATAGAGTTTTGTTTTAATCATTGACATTTGTAGCAAAAGAAATTAAAATTTATTTTCTAACCATCAATAGAACTTTATATCAATTACCAAATCTTGTGATTATTTCATCTTTGATGGCATATCAGTATATCACAGTAATTTTCTTAGTCATTACTGTCACGACGAGTTTGTTTGCTACTTTGGCAAGTGCAAATGTGCAATGCCGTCAATGAGGATCTTTTGCTGTATGAGTATTCACATGGTGTTTTACCTTGCTCGAAACTTTGTTTGTCAGAAGGAATACTGAGCGAATCAGTGGTCAACCGTATTCTCTGCATCACCTGAACTAGAAAAAACTATATCATGCAACTGAGCTTCCACAAAACGATATGCTGACTTAGAAAGTCAATAAATCTAACGGCCAAGATTCAATTCCATCGCTTTTCTTATACTATTTTGGAACTTTTTCTTTTGTTTTCCCCATAAGGTACACCTTTTTAGTTTTCACTGAAGAAGCATGGGACATTTCTGCATCTTTCTCTTCCTCATTGTCTTCTGTTTGTCCGAAAGAGAGTTATAACTTACAAAAGAAAAAGAGAGACCACTGAAGAGAGAGAGAGAGAGAGAGAGAGAGAGATTATTCTACTTCTCTTCAAGGTAAAAACGAGGACAAACAGAGAAGAGGAGACTAGAACAAGAGAGAGACAGAGTATTCAAAACCAGAGAACTTGTTTCTAGAGAGAAACAGATAACCCATCTTCTACCAATTTCGACACAAAAAAAATATGGGTGTTACTGTATTTCTCTTCTGTCTTCTTTTTATCTTCTCAAACCCAACATGGGTCTTTGCAAATACTGAACTAAGAGCACTCATGGACATGAAAGCTGCATTAGACCCAGAAGACCGGTACCTTTCTTCTTGGACCATCAATGGAGACCCATGTGATGGTTCATTTGAAGGAATAGGCTGCAACGAGAAGGGACAAGTGGCAAACATTTCATTGCAGGGAAAGGGGCTCTCTGGTAAGGTCTCACCAGCCATTGCTAGGCTCAAGCACTTGACGGGGCTTTATTTGCATTTTAACTCCTTGTACGGAGAGATACCCAAGGAAATAGCCAACTTGACTGAGCTTAGTGATCTTTACTTGAATGCAAATAATCTCTCTGGCGAGATTCCTCCTGAGATCGGAATTATGGGTAGCTTGCAAGGTTAGTTTTCAGATTTTGTTGAAAATTTTGAACTTTTGAAGCAGTAGTATTTTGTGTTACTTTTGGCATTTGTTCTTTCCAAAAGAGAAAATTCCACATTAAATTAAGGCAATTTTAATGGGCAGATACCATAACAGAGAATGAGTTGAATACAAGAAATGCACACACCAAATTCAAAGATTTCAACAACATTCAAAAGTGAATAACAAAATCAACATCAAACTTACGATTTACCCAAGTGTAAAATTTGTCTTTTCTCAGCAAACCAAGGATCTCAATATGTTCTCTCATTTACGTGCTTCTTGCTCATATGGGTTTTCTCTAGAAAGCTTAAAACTTGCTCAAAATTGTTTCTTTTACTTTAATTCGACTCCTAAACTTGATGTTATAGCTCAATCTTTGCTTATCTGGGTCTTGCACATGGTTTGTAGTGTTGCAGCTTTGTTATAACAGGTTCACAGGAAGCATACCCACCCAGCTAGGTTCTCTGAAGAAGCTTACCGTCCTAGCTCTCCAATCTAATCAACTAACTGGTGCGATACCCGCAAGTTTAGGTGATTTGAGTATGTTAATGAGGCTAGATTTGAGCTTCAATCACCTCTTTGGTTCAATTCCCACGAAGCTAGCTGATGCTCCTCTGCTTCATGTTCTAGACATACGAAACAATACTCTTTCGGGCAATGTACCTCCCGGTAATCAATCAACTATTTTTTTGGTTAATATTTGTTTGATTTGTTGAGCATTATTTGATTTTCCCTTTTACTGTGGTTGATGAAGCTCTGAAGAGACTGAATGAAGAATTCCTACATGAAAACAATTTGGGATTATGTGGAGTTGGGTTTTCCTCCCTGAAAACTTGCAACGCTTTGGATCATGTCAACCCAAGCAGACCTGAACCCTATGGACCAGGCGCAACTAGTCTTCCGACAAGAAACATCCCAGAAACAGCTGATCTGCGGTTGCCTTGCAACCAAAGTCAGTGTGCACATTCATCAAAATCTCTACAAGGTCCCTTAGTTGTTGGCACAATCGTTGTATTTATCGCACTGTCAGTCTTAGGAATTCTGACTTTTTCACAATATCGTCGTCGGAAACAGAAGCTTGGGACCTCGTTAGATATTTCTGACAGCCATCTTAGTACTGACCAGGCCAAGGGGGTTTACGGAAAGAATGGTTCACCTCTCATTAGCCTTGAATACACTAATGGGTGGGATCCACTGGCTGATGGTAGAAACCTCAAGATGTTTGCCCAAGAGGTCTTCCAGAGCTATAGGTTCAATTTGGAAGAGGTGGAGAATGCTACTCAGTACTTTTCAGAGGTAAATTTGTTGGGTAAGAGTAAATTTTCCGCCACCTACAAAGGGATGTTAAGAGATGGGTCTGTTGTTACTGTTAAGAGCATCAGTAAAACTAGCTGCAAGTCAGAAGAAACTGAGTTCTTGCGGGGATTGAACATGCTGACATCTTTGAAGCATGAGAATTTAGTGAGGTTGAGAGGATTTTGTTGTTCAAGGGATCGTGGCGAGTGCTTTCTCATCTATGACTTTGTCTCTAATGGGAATTTGCTTCACTATCTTGATTTGAAGTGCAGTGATGCCCATGTCCTTGAGTGGTCCAGTAGAGTTTCTATCGTGAAGGGCATTGCAAAAGGTTTGTTTTCTCTGCTACCATAAAAACATATTCCAAATTTCTAGGTACTAGAGAAGAAATTGGGATTGCTTTATTTCTAATGCAGTTATTATTATCCCACGGCACTGCTTCATGTTATGCTTATGCAGTAAACTTTTTAATTGGTGCTAGAGGAGCTTAATAGCTTATCCTTCATCGTTTTGGCCGTTAATGTTTGACAAAATTATTGATGTCTCCTTGTCCAAACACTAAGAATAGTCATTTATGCATTTTCCTGTCCTGTCATGAACTTTATGTTATAAACAATTTTAGGTACTAGAGAAGAAATTGGGATTGCTTTATTTCTAATGCAGTTATTATTATCCCACGGCACTGCTTCATGTTATGCTTATGCAGTAAAATTTTCAATTGGTGCTAGAGGAGCTTAATAGCTTATCCTTCATCGTTTTGGCCGTTAATGTTTGACAAAATTATTGATGTCTCCTTGTCCAAACACTAGGAATAGTCATTTATGCATTTTCCTGTCCTGTCATGAACTTTATGTTATAAACAATTTTAGCTTCTTAACATTCTTTTTAACTTTTACGTTAACACAATTCTTGTCAAGATTTAGTACTACAAAGGGCAATGCAATTGCACTTTTAAAGGGAATGTTTCTAATCTATTTTCACTCAAGCTTTTGTTCTCTCTTCTTAACAGGTATCGCGTATTTACATGGATACAAAGTGAATAAACCTGCTTTGGTTCACCAAAACATTTCGGCTGAAAAGGTTCTTATTGACCAGCGATACAACCCATTACTCTCAGATTCCGGCCTGCAAAACCTTCTTACCAATGACATTGTATTCTCAGCACTCAAGGCCAGTGCAGCCATGGGTTACTTAGCTCCTGAATACACCACTACAGGTCGCTTCACGGAGAAAAGTGACGTATATGCATTTGGGGTGCTTGTTTTCCAAGTCCTCTCAGGGAAGCGAAAAGTCACTAGCTTGGTACGTCTTGGAGCGGAGACATGCAGATTTCAAGATTATATTGACCCAAACCTCAATGGCAGGTTCTTTGAATATGAAGCAACTAAGCTTGCAAGAATTGCCTGGCTTTGCACACATGAATCCCCTATTGAGAGACCGTCCATGGAAGCAGTTGTTGAAGAACTGGGTAACTGTAGTCGCTGTCTCTAGTTTCTGTGAGTTTCCTTCTTCAACCATTGGCTAGGTCCCTTTAAATTTGGTTATGGTAAGCTGGCGATGGATATTTTACTAACTACTCGCTGATGATGAAGACATTAGGATTTATCCTTGTTACGTGCGTGTCCTTTTGCTGAGGACTACGTGATGATGTCAAATAGTATGGCTTTTCTTAGCCCGGAAATGCAATTTCATTGGGGAATTTTCATCTGTAATCACCTCAGTCTATTGATTATGTGCTGTGTAAAGAGGTGGGTTTCCCTCCATTAACACAACTGTTAATTGATTATGTTGCCAAGGTTCCTGTAAGACTCTTAATTCATTTTTATGAATCTTGTGGGACTCTGCTGTTACCCTTTGTTTATGTGTGCCATGCCCTGATAAGATGGCTCTGTATACTTGATAGATTAAAGGGAATTCGCCTAACAACAATATACTACAATATTATCCGTAAACCCAAATCATAAACATGAGAAGTTTGTCTTAAAGCTGCATGACATTTCGCAATTTGCCCCCAGATTCCTCCAAGCTTCTTGTTTAGTTCACCTCATTTATGTTATAAGTACTGTTAGGCTGTACATTGTTGATTGCCAACGAACCAGAAAAAAATGAAAAAAAAGATGGGAGAGATTTTCGTTGTCGGGTTCTTCGATTAATGATGCTCTAAACTGATTTTATTACGTGGTATTGGATATTGCTTGTTGTGAAATAAGCGATGCCAACCAAGCCGCTTTAGACGACTAGGCCTCACTCAGCCAAATAAATGTTAAGAGCTATGGACAAATCGAGTTTGTTGTACTCAAAACTACGCCAATTTTGAGACAAAATTATGTCCAACAAATAATTTTTCCACTTACATGGCCGTGATCACAGTATAAACTTTTTCCCTTTTTTTCCTTGGATTCTATTGATTTACCATAGCTCCTGTCATGATTTGCTATTTTAAGAAAACATCAAAAGATGATTAGCTGACCTTTTGGTAAGGGGGGATCAGACTACTGCAATAATGTAGTACATAGACTGAAATCTACTTGGACTGCCTCTATCGTCTATGGATTTTGGAAAACAATGTAAGAGTTGCTTCACAGCCCCAAGCAGAAAGCCAAAAACTATATGAAACTCAAAGATGTTTCCCTCCCTCTTCTTGGAGGTGTTAGTGTGAAACATGTATTACTGTTTGGTTAGCAGTAGTTTCGATTAGAGGTAAGTAACGAACAGATAGGGTCGGATACAAGTCGGGTCTTATAAGTCAATAGGTAAGAGTTAAAAATGTTAGTTTCCTAACGGATCTTATTTTTCATGCACATACCCGTATTTTATGAGGTGAGTAATGGGTATTAGCAAAAATTATCTTATTTATGTGAGAAAATGGTGACTCGGACGAAGTTTTACGGGTAGCAAGTCAACGGATAAACATTAAAAATGTTCGTTTACTAACAGATCTTACTTTTCGTGTCCATATCCGTGTTTTAATGGGTGGATAACAAATCAAAAACGGGGTATAGACTATAAGTTCCACCTCTAGTTTTGATACATGGTTTACAAAATTATTTTTTAAATAATGATTGGTAAAATAACAGTGATTTAAAAAATAGTATTTTCGACAAAAATTTAATTTCTTAAAAATTATTTTTCAGATTTTGAATTTTTTCATAAATTACTTTTTACACGTGTATATAAACTCTTGGAAATGGGACTTACACTTGCTAAATTATTCTTTGTTAAAAAATGAATAATAATAAAAGATTTTTTAAAGGGGCTAAAATCTGTGAAAAGGGTAACATTTTTAAGTGTAGTTCTGTCTGTATGCTAATCATAATCTATAATTTAAAATAAATTAATAAAAAACTTAAATCAATAATAAAGTCATTTTTTAATACTGAACTTTAGCATTTGATCTAAAAATTTGATTTAAGCTATAAATGGTTCATGAATTTTTTTTAGGCAAAATGGTTCATGAAATTTGACTAAAATAAATCTTATACATTAGAATGATTGTTTTTAATTAAATATGTCTGTGTTAGATCTACTATACGAATTTGATTTATTAGTAAGTTTTGATCATTAATTTTTTAGATTATTATATTTAAATAATTAAATATATGTATTTATATAGAAACTTTTACCCTTTCGAATCTTTTTTTTGTCTAAATCTATTTGCTGCTTACCGAGGAGATAAAATTTGGGTTGGACTGGCCCAAGATTTAGCCTCGGGGGCAAGGCAACCAAGCTAGTTTGGGCTATTAGGCATCTGGCCTTACTTACGGAGCCATAGTTTTAATTTTCTTTTATTTATTCATTTATTAGAATCTAAGCCAACAACAAAGGTTTTTAATAAAAATGAAATTATTAGGAGGTGTAAAAATATGTAATATCTATATTCCTCATTAAACACTGATTGAGCCATGATTCGTGAATATTTAAAGATATTTACTTTTAAAGAAAAGATATTTATATAATATTATTTATTTTTAATTCTCATGAAAAATAGTCGTACAAATATTAAATGCAATACAATCGATACTTCAAATGATTTAAATTGATCAAATGTTGCATTGTGTGTTACACTATTACTTGGTATTTACTCTTAAAAAATTCTTTAAGAAACTATTTAACTCTTAATAATTAGAACCAAAAACAGATGCTCCGTTTGGTTGGCAAGAAAACCAAGGAAAATGAACAGAAAATTTAGACTCAATTTCTCCTAAGCAACCAATCCAAACCAAAAGGAGCATTAAATAACACAAACTTAATTAAGCTTCAATTTCTTCCCCTTGTGGTAATCTAACCCTGAAGACATGTTCTTCACCCGTGAATTCATCTACCTTAACAACCCAATGACTCTTCCTCCCAAAAGCACAACCACCATTATCAATCTTGGCACTTGCAGCATTAATCCTTGTCACTAGCAACCCTTCCCCTATAGGCAGCAACTGAGTTTTTGATCCACTAGATCGCCATGACCCTTTAGAAAACGCATTATAGCCAACAACAACAGCACCATTTCTCTTAATCCTCCAACCTTGTTGTACTGCTTTAAGGATTCCTTCATGATTCTCAAGATTACAATCAATGAGCACAAAATCAGCTTCCTTGTAGTGATTTAACAATAGATTTTGAGCATCCCCAACAACAAATTTGATATGACAGGCATCGACGCCTAGGATTTTTTTGGATAGTATTAATTCTTCAATGCCACGAAGGATGCAAACCACATGACCACCGGTTTGATAAGCTGCAGCTACTAGGGCTAGTGTGTAGGAGTTGGCTGCACCAGCACAGGCTACAACCATTAGTTGTGCATTGTTGCCTGCTGCTATAGCTGCAATGAACTCTGCTACATTGGGCTCTTTACCCTTTTTGCTCTGCACAAATTAAGATCACATAGATTTAAGTCAGAGAAATTAAATTGAGAAGACTTTTGCATGGGTGTTTTGAGAAATAAAGGATATGATAAAAATGCTTACCATTTTCAAGGTTTTGAGGTAGGCTTTAGTAGCATTCTCAGCAGACCAGCAGGCCATATTTTCTCTTCAATATTTTTTTGGCTTTAGAAGTAGAAGTTTTTGAAAGATTATGCTTTTGCTGATGGATGCCTTGGTCTGATGCATTGGAACTTAAATATATAGGGCCTAAGGATGGTGGTTATTGAAGGGACTATGTCATTACAACTGGCTACGTTAACTAAATTAGTACCAAGTACAAACAACAAGGTGTCAACTAGGGTAGACTTCAATGGTCATGAGTCACAAATTATGGGGCCCTTTTGTTTAATGTTGTCTGCTACATTTATTCCAAACCTCCATCACAAAAAAATAAGAAGGTTATATAATATATAATAAGGAAAAATTAATTTTTTAGCTATTCAAATTTTTATAATACGATTATGTTCGAGAATAGTTTAAAACAGTAAATTTAAATAATTTTTACTTTACTTATTGAAAGATGTTTTAATGCTGTAAGTTAAATAAACATAAATAATAATATTATACATTAAATTTAGAACACAGATAATTCCATACACAAACCTAAATTTTTGTCACAACAAAAATTTGCATTATCTCACAGCGCAAAGTCTTACTCTCACAACAACAATTTTATCGGATGGATAAAAAACTGAATACTTCAGGGAGTCAAATGAGGACTAACGTGTTTATATACACATAAGTAATTATAGTTACCGAGAATCGAGTCCAAATGGACCTTTTATTTATTGGCCATATTAGACTAAAGTTTACACTAATTGCTGACTCAGATTAATAATATTAAGATATATACATGCCCAAACAATATGATCATCAATTAACAATAGATGTGCTTTCGTACTTTTTTTTAAACCAAATATAAAATTAAAACCACTATAATTAATAATAATTCACATAAAAAAAATTTCAACATCAATAAGACATTAAATATATATATATATATATATATATATATATTGTAAATCTTATTGTCGACCTCAAAGATATTCTTCAGTGAGCTTCCTGGATATTTAGTAGTATGATTATCAAAATTTTATTTAATAAATGATATAATAATAATTATATATTTTAAGTTGGCAACAGCACGTTTTATCCTGCAGGCTCCACGCCATTCCCTACATGTTCATCCATTAGCTGTGATGTTCTACATCGAGCAGACCGCTAAAGCATTTTTCAAATGAAATTATAACAATTCGTGGCAATACATTAAATTATGTTGATATTTTTAGAGACAAATCAAACAAGAGCTCCATGTGTTAATTAAGTCTGGCAACAACCCACCAATACGATTGATTAACTTCCAAATTTTGGGATTAAATTTTAGAATATATGGCGTAATGTGCAATGTGTACGGACTGTTAATGTTTAACGTTTGGTTTAATAATAATTTCGATTTATTAATTGGGTTAATTTAAACAAAACATAAATTGTATTAATAAAATTAATTAGCTGGCTACAATATTACAAGAGATTCTGTTTTTGCCCCCAAAGAGGCTAGCAGAGATCTAGATCCAATCTGAGTTGTTTCCCTCCCAAAACACCATTGATAACAAAGCAAACCCATATAATTAATTTTTTTCATGTCTGATTCTGCATGGTAAATAATGCATTTGTGGTTATATAGAGCCTGAACTTATAGGTGTGTTTGGTCAAGTTTAAAACTATTTTTAAATTGAAATTAATTTTTTAAAATTTATTAAAAATTAGTTAAATTAAATTAAATTTTATTAAATTTCATTAAATAATAAATAATCATATAAACGACTTGATTTAATTTGATTAATTTTTTTATAAAATTTTAAAAAAATAAATTTCAACTTAAAATTTGTTTTAAAGTGGACCCACCCAAATGTCTTTATAATATGTCTATTTTGTAATCTATTCAAAGATTTACAATTGACTGCTATTGGAATCCAAGAAACCACAAAGAAAATGAAAGATTGATGAGAAGGTAACGAAAAATGGGGGTGTGTATGATATAAAAAAAAGTTGTGGGTCTAGAGATTCTGCTTGTATGAGTAATGCATCCTTGTAGGGGACATGTTTGTACTAATTTTACTCGAAAAGAAAAAAAAAATTGTAAAACATCTTTGATTCTTTGTGTATGCATGTGTGAAGATGAATTATATGGGTTGACAAAAGGTATATATTGGAAATCACCTTGACAAGATGCTCAGGTGGTGATCTTCCAAACACCCAAGTCTTGAATGACTTGTTGAAAGAATTTCAGCAATCGAACACAAGAACAAAAAATCAAAGAAAGAAAGAAGACAAGTAATTTGTTGTCGAGGTTCGGCAATGTGCCTACGTCCCCGTGAGTTCCTCCGAACTCTCTAGACTATCTCAATGGTTCTTACAAAGTTACAGCAATCCCCTTCAAGAATCCAAGTTCTTGAAGAACCAAGAAGAGAACGAGAAAGTGATAGACCTATTACAATGCTTTCTATCAATTCTCTACTAACCTTTCTTCTTTACAACCAGCCTCACTACAAGAGTCCCTCTTGTGTTTATGTCTCTCACACAATTCTCTCTTGTGTTTACAATGATCTCACAATGTCACAACCTGTGTGGTTCTCTCACACACCTTTTCCACCACTTGAAATGAGGCTAGGAAACCCTTTTTATAGCCTCTTAATTCTTGGACAATCTTGTGAATCATTCTTGACCCTTTGATCATGTTCTTTCTTTAATCTCAGCCCTTCATCACTCTCCAAGTGATGCTGTGCATTTTGGTGTGGTGCTGTGTGCTGCGGCGTGACCTGATGCTGCAGCCTCCTGATGCTGTGCGCACACCTCCTGCCTGCAGGCAGAAAATTCCACAGCAGTGTGCCTGACCTTCCCATGCTCAAAATTCAAGCACACATATGTGTGCAACCTTATAACTTGCTGAAATTTGATATCCCACAATTGGTTTGGACATTAACCAACCTTTGAACCATGTTTGGACCTGTTCAAACCTTGACCATGTTTGAACCATGTTTAAACCTTAGACAAAAAACCAACAATCTCTACCTTTGTCTAAGCATTTAAACCCGAACCATTTGTGCAGAGACCTTCGGGATCCAAACTCATCTTGAGTCATCAATCAACTGACTCTAATCCTAAGTAATTCAAGGCAATGATTGAACTTACTTAGAGGTAGAAACTTGGTGCCTAAATCTGCAGGACTTTTCTCCGTGGTCTTCTTGTCAACATGAATGCTTCCTTCTGTACCATTTTCCAGAATGTAATGATACCGAACATCCACATGCTCCGTCCCCTCATGGAACACTGGATACCTCCACAAGTGCCCCGCACTTTGGCTATCCAAAGATACCACCACCTACTCTTTTAGGACCTCCCACTCATCCAACAACCCCTTGCACCCCATAGCCTCCTTTACGGCTTCCGTAGCCGCTACGCATTCTGCCCTGGTTGTTATGAGTGCTACAACTGGCTGCCACTGAGCCTCCATGTACCTCAGCAACCACTTCATCCCAAGACAACGCTCTTTTCCGAGATTACTCACACATTTGCTGAAAACATCCATTGCCCAATAAACACTTGACCTGTTTCTCTTCCTTTCTCGGATGATTCTCCTCATCCCAAAGATCTTTTGTACAAGGCTGAGATCCTTCCTCTCGAACTCCTCACTGATTTGAGATGTAAACCTTTCCATCCTCTTCCTGCTGTTCCAAACTAACAGCCCATCAATGACATAGGTGAGGATACTCACCATCTTCTCCACCTTGTGTCCAGGTGAGAAAGTTTCTGTGAAACCTATGTCTTCTCTTCTTGTGAACCCATTCGCCACCAGCTTAGCCTTGTTCCGGACTTCATCTCTTGGAGGGCACCCTTCTTTAATCTTGTAAGTGCACTTACATTCCACAACTTTCTGATTTCCTAGAATTTTCACCAATTCCCAGAAGTTGTTCTTTCTCAAAGGATCCATTTCTTCCTCCATAGCTAGCTGCCACTTTGACGAATCCTTACACTCCATGGCATCCATGTAAGTTTCTTGTTCACTCATCTCTCCTTCTGTCCAAGGAGCTGCTGCATCCGCAGCATCCGCAAACCCACATCTTGAAGGTGGTCCGACCAGCCTTCTTTCCCGGTCTCTTATGAGCTGAAAGTCCTTCTGACTTGCTGCAACATCCTTTTCTTGTTCAGCCTCTTCTTGAGTTTCTTGAACTTGGCAATCATCCAAGGGCTCTACCTGGTCCGAACCCTCTTGCCTCCTTTGCTCTACCTGAACAGAATCTCCCTTGATGCTATGCTCAACAATTTCTAAATTGGTTTGCTCACTAGCCCCTGCAGGGTTAGTTTTCTCCATGTAGGGAAATAATAATTCATTAAAGACAACATCCCTACTTATTATGAGTTTAAATCCTTCTTTTTCTAAGGACCACAACCTGTACCCCTTAGCCCCTTCCCCATATCCTAGAAACACATATTTTCTAGATCTTGGGCTAAGCTTATCCTCCTTTTGGAGTGCATACGCAGCACACCCAAAAGTCCTAAGGTTGTCTAACTCAGGGGGTTTTCCACTCCACATCTCCATGGGAGTCTTTTGGAACACAATCCTAGAGGGTGATCTATTAATCAAATATGCAGCTGTAGCTACAGCTTCTCCCCAAAAATATTTTGGTAACCCGGATCCATCTAACATGCACCTAACCTTTTCCATAAGGGTCTTATTCATCAACTCAGCAACTCCATTTTGCTGAGGAGTTTCCACAACCGTCCTATGTCTTAGAATACCATTTAACCTACAGAATTGATCAAGTTCTTGGTTAAAAATTTCTAAACATTATCGGTTCTTATCCCCTTAACTACTCTACCCATTTGAGTCTCAACCAGCCCTTTCCACACCACTAATTTATTCAAGGCATCTAATTTATTCTTAACCAAATAAACCCTTACTTTTCTTGAATAATCATCAATTAAAGATAGAAAGTAAATGTTACCTCCCTGTGTTGGTGTCCTTGCTGGTCCCCAAAGGTCCGCATGAATGTAGTCAAGAATGCCCTTAGACTTGTGCACTCCGGTGTTGAAGCTGACCTGATATTGCTGCCCAAAAACACAGCTCTTACAAAAATCCAGTTCTTCTACTTTGTCACCACCAAGTAGACCTTCCTTGCTAAGCACTTGCAGGCCCTTTTCGCTCATGTGTCCCAAGCGAGTGTGCTAAAAGGCTACCTTGTCCAGCTCAGCCATTAAGCTTGCTGCTTGATCATTGGTTTATGTTTCTCCGATCATCTCATAGAGTCCATCGTTTCTTGCTACCTTGATCACTACCAAAGATCCCTTGGCCACCTTGATCTTTCCTCCCTCTATCTTGCATGTATAGCCCATGGAATCCAGCTGCCCCAATGAGATCAAGTTCCTCTTCAAATCTGGAACATACCTCACATTTTCCAGCAGCCTTGTGACTCCATCAAACATCCTCAATTGGATATCTCCAATCCCTCTCACTTGGCAAGAATTATCATTCCCCAAGAAGATCCTTCCATCATTGATCTTCTTGAAATTCTTGAACCATTCTTTGTGAGGGCTCATATGATGAGTGCACCCGGTATCCAAGATCCATTTCCCGCTGCCTTCTTTCCCCTTGCTCACACTTGAGCACACAACAAGAACATCATCATCTTGCTGTTCTGTTTTGGCAACCGAAGCCTCTCCATTCTTATTATGGCTTCCTCCTCTATCCCTTGTCATCTTCTTGCAATCTTTCTTGACATGACCCTTCTTATGGCAGTAGTAGCAGCTCTTCCCTCCAAATCTCAGTTGGAATGCATTCTCCCATGGCTTTCTCCTCTACCTCTGTCCCGGTAGTAGCCATGCATGCTGCTGTGCACTCTCCCACGGCTCTCTCCTCTACCTCTGTCCCGGTAGTAGCCATGCATGCTGCTGTGCACTCTCCCATGGCTCTCTCCTCTACCTCTGTCCCGGTAGTAGCCATGGTTGCTGTCATACCAAGTTGCTGGCCTTCTTTTATAGAACAGCCCTTTACCACTTGATGCACTCCTTTTCTTGGCATCAAGATTATCTTGCAACTCTTTCTTAGGATCAAATTTAAAAGCAAAGATTCATTTCCGAAGATACCTCTTATGTGGGAGAGTCTTGGCAAGAAACAATTCAACTAGTTTCTTCCATAATGCAGCTGGATCTTCCGAGTCTCCGCACTCTCTTGTGACATTATCCGACATATGCAAGAAAATTGTGCTGTAAGCCATCTTCTTCATCTCGGTCCGCTGGTCCTCCGTGACACTTGCTGGAAAAGCATCATCTTCTCCAATAGTCAAGTCCACTTTTTGTTGCACAAGAACCTCCTTGATCTTCCGCTTCCATAAGGAAAAATCTCATTTTCCATCAAACTTCTTAATACCGAAATTTGAACCCATCTTGCGGAGATGATCCCTTGTCTTATGCAGTACCCACAAATGCTTTCTTCAACCTCAAGAACACAGATCGAAGATGGATCTTAACCGTTCTTGAATCACTTTCAAGAACACGACCAGATCTTGATCTTTACATCGTTCTTGAATCACCCTCAAGAACACGATCAGATATTGATCTTAACACCGTTCTTGATTTACCTCAAGAACACGATCATATATAGATCTTAACTCCGTTCTTGAATCACCCAAGAAGTTGATCTTTGATTCTTGGAGTCTTGGCTCCGTACCTTCTACTTCTTGTTCCGATAACCAGCTGCTGTGCTCTGATACCACTGTCCAAAGCTCTGATACCACTATTGGAAATCACCTTGACAAGATGCCCAGGTGGTGATCTTCCAAACACCCAAGTCTTGAATGACTTGTAGAAAGAATTTCAGCAATCGAACACAAGAACAGAAAATCAAAGAAAGAAAGAAGACAAGTAATTTGTTGTCGAGGTTCGGCAATGTGCCTACGTCCCTGTGAGTTCCTCCGAACTCTCTGGACTATCTCAATGGTTCTTACAAAGTTACAGCAATCCCCTTCAAGAATCCAAGTTCTTGAAGAACCAAGAAGAGAACGAGAAAGTGATAGACCTATTACAATGCTTTCTATCAATTCTCTACTAACCTCTCTTCTTTACAACCAGCCTCACTACAAGAGTCCCTCTTGTGTTTATGTCTCTCACACAATTCTCTCTTGTGTTTACAATGATCTCACAATGTCACAACCTGTGTGGTTCTCTCACACACCTTTTCCACCACTTGAAATGAGGCTAGGAAACCCTTTTTATAGCCTCTTAATTCTTGGACAATCTTGTGAATCATTCTTGACCCTTTGATCATGTTCTTCCTTTAATCTCAGCCCTTCATCACTCTCCAAGTGATGCTGTGCATTTTGGTGTGGTGCTGTGTGCTACGGCGTGACCTGATGCTGCAGCCTCCTGATGCCGTGCGCACACCTCCTGCCTGTGGGCAGAAAATTCCACAGCAGTGTGCCTGACCTTCCCATGCTCAAAATTAAAGCACACATATGTGTGCAACCTTATAACTTGCTGAAATTTGATATCCCACAATTGGTTTGGGCATTAACCAACCTTTGAACCATGTTTGGACCTGTTCAAACCTTGACCATGTTTGAACCATGTTTAAACCTTAGACAAAAAACCAACAGTATACATACGTATGTACGTGTTACTTACAAAAGAAATCATTTTTAAGTTTTAAATCCTTGTGTGATTGCCGATTTTAGTGATTTTTAAGTTCAAATATTCATCTCAAATTATTAAGAAAAAACTACATACTACATAATCAAAGAAGTTTGCTATGAATGGGCTCGTGAGGCTGAACTAATTGGCAAAATATGGACCCTCGTATAAAATGTTGGGTTTAGTTAAAAAGTTGGGTCAACGGAGACTGTATCATAGTTTGGTTAGCTTATTGGTCAACTTATCCCAATTTGGGGACTGGGTCGAAAGAAATCTTCCACAAGATGGCATTAATACCATGCATTTGCATCAGAGGCTATGCAAGGACCTGCATCCGATGCCTTCGCACAAATTGGTAAAAGACAGCAAGTTCAATTAAAAACTCCTTCAAAAAATGAAAAAAAAAATAAAGAAAACAACACCAACAGCAAAAATATCAATTTGTTAATTAATGGTCTTATTACCCGATAGACTCGGGTTGGTTCTATTTTCATGTGAGATAAATCTGTTATCACGGTAAGTTTTATGTAAGTAAATTGATATTTACAAAGAGATTACCGTGAAACTACTACTTGATTGGTGTATATAGTTGTTTTAAGACCATGTTTAGAATGGATTTAATCCAATTTAAATTTTTAATTTTTTTTTATATTAAAAAAATTAAATTAAAATCGAATTAAATCCATTCTCTAACAAAACCTTACAAAAGCACCTTGTATTTTATGGTTAGTCTCAATTACCACCATATATTTTTAATTGAAACAATCAACCTGTTGTACTTCAAACATGATTTAAATACATTCTTCCATTAGAAAATCTCAATACCTGTTAAGAATTTTCTTTACAAATTAACGTAAATTGATCAATCAAAAATGTTTTTATTATTTAAAAGACAAATTTATCTTTCATCATTTAATAATTTTTTCTTTGCACAACTAGTGAATATATAATTTTAATCAATTGAATGAAAATAAAGTAGTTCATAATTATTACAAGGGTTAATTATGAAAAACTAAATTAAAAAATAGTAAAAGATAATTTTTTTTTAAACAGTCAAAAAAATTTTAACAGACAATTTAGATAATATCTAAAGAATATTTTTTAAGCAAAAGTGGTAATCGAGACAAACCGATTTTCTTGGAGAACAAATTCCTTATCAAGTGAAAGGATCACAAAACAGCCCCTGATTACACAATTAAAATAGAACCCCCACCGTAACAACAAGGATGCGCCCACACTCGATATATCCCTCTACTCTTCTCTTTCTAACGAAGTAAATATTTAGCAAAGACCGGTATCTCAATCGTGTCATTTGAATACCAGTGCCGCGTTGTTTGAGAGAAGGATAATTTTAGAGAGAAATGGGGAATGCGTTTTGCATATTCTGTGGGTGCGTGGACCAAGCGAGCGTAGGGGTGGTGGAGAGGTGGGGTCGGTTCGAGAAGTTGGCGCAACCTGGCCTTCACTTCTTTAACCCCGTGGCCGGAGAGTGGTTAGCTGGTATCCTCTCCACCAGGATCAGCTCCCTCGATGTCCGAATCGAGACCAAAACTAAGGTCCTCTCTCTTTATATGTATGGCTTTTTGAATCTCTCACATATGAAATTTTTTGGTTTTATTAGGTATTTAGTAGGGCAAAGTAAACCATAGGAATCGTATGTTTTGTTTTTTCTTTTCTCTTTACGTGCACTACTTTGTAATCAAATGAAAATGGATTTCAATTTAGTTTAAAATGAATTCATTACGAAATAAATTTTTATGTTTGGTTTTTAACAAAATTCATTTGAATTTCTTGGAATAAATAAAAAATTCAAAAGATGAGGACGGGAAAGGAGGAAGCAGAGAGAAAAGAAGTATTTGATTCCACATAACTTTTACCCTTTGTTCTGTGGAATTCAATTGGAAATTCTATCAATTTTGATAGAATTTGCTACAAGCTATTGCGAATTCATTTCAAAATGAATTCCGTGGTTTTTAATTGTTCCAAACATAACAAGTATAGAATTACAAATGAATTCCATAAAATTTCTAGAATTCATTTGTTCCAAACACACTCCACCAAGAAATGGCAGATGGGCGTTCAGTTTAATATATGGTGCAGAATTATGGGGAAATTAGGAATTGCAGATGCATCGATTGATCCTGGAGGATTTTAAAAACAATCAGAAATTTGGTGATTAGGGTGTCATTGTTTTGATCTGGTTGATAGTGTATGATTTGTTGAATAGGTTTTGTATGTCTTTGTTTGCTGTAAAAGCTTGAGGAAAGTAGGAGAAATTATGATTCTAGTTTTCGTTATAATTGAACTAGGTGACTTTGTAGAAGTAAATTCTCTTCACTTTAGCATAGGCCTTCTGCCTTCACCACTTGAAAGTAGGTGCTGCTGAGTACTAGATTAATATCGTCTGAGGTGTTCAAAATATGGTTACATAACGAGAAGGGTTTAAGAGATCAAAAGAATCAGGCTTGATCAAATGAGAACGGATTTAATGAAGCTAATTTCGTGATGATGAGGAGTTTATGAAACCTATCATGTGGTGTGTTATTCTTTCACCTTGAGAGGAGTGGCTAAGTGTGGCAGATAAGTATTTTTTCTCTCTCATGATTGGAGCTCCCTTTTTTCTTCTTCAAATAGTGCTAGCAAAGAAGTTACCATGTGCAATAAGTTTAACCTCGGAGTTAATTGGAATGATTCACTTTCTTATTGACCTACCGTAAAAATTTTGGTCTAGGATAGAAAATGAAAGGCAGGATATTATTGCAATGAAAGAGATACAATCATATCCTGAAAATCTTAAGTTACAACTTTCATTGTACTTGAGCACTTCACATGGTCATAGCTAATGTCTAATTGTATCCTGCATTAGTGTTTTATTGACATTTAGGTTAGTGATATCATGAATGTATCTAACACAACAATACATATAAGCAAAGCTCTTAGTTCATGGCATATTTGGTGCCATTTCCAATTGGACACATGGCAAGTCTGCATTTATTTTAGATATCCCATTATAGTGTCTTCAATAAAATGATAACACCAGGAGTTGTCAAGATGCTAGATATTGGCTCTGCTTTTTGTATTGGATATCGTATTATGATAGTCCTCCATTTTCCAGGACAATGTCTTTGTGCAATTAGTTTGCTCAATTCAGTACCGAGTAGTCAAGGAAAATGCTGATGACGCATTCTATGAGTTGCAAAACCCCAAAGAGCAGATTCAGGCTTATGTGTTTGATGGTAATTTTCATTATTTTCTTGATATACTCTATCATGCTATATGTTTTTCCTGATTCTTACCTTTTTTTCCGATATGCATCATTTTGTTGTCAAAGTGGTTCGAGCTCTTGTTCCAAGAATGACACTGGATGAGCTCTTTGAACAAAAGGGTGAAGTTGCTAAAGCTGTTCTGGAGGAACTTGAGAAGGTAACTTGATGCTTTCAGTAGATGATTTTCATTTGATTTTCTATAAATGAGAAGGCCATCCATCATTTATGAAAACTATGCATTTTGTTGCTTTTGTCCCCTGATGTGATAGTTACTGAGTACTTTTTTTTCTTCATTCCGTTTTTGTGTACTTGGTCTGGCTGTTAAACTTATCTAAGGATTTACAAAGTACAAACTACTTCACTTCCAGTTGGATGAAATTGAATCAAAAGGCATAATGTAAAACCTTGCAAAGGTGATACGCACAGAAGAACAGTAAAAAAAGGCACAAAGAGTATTGTGCATTTAATGATTTGATATATATCTTACTTCTTTTTTTAATAATAGAAAGAGGAGCACAAGGATACATTGTTGATTAGAAGTTACCCTGGAATAAGAACGAAGTCTGGAAGTCTTTGAATGGCATATACTCCTTCATTGTGGTCTTAGGCTCTGACTTGCATCTTTCCAGAATATGTCATTTCAAAAATGAAAATTATTTTAGTTAGAAATTGTTATGCTTACCTTGTTGGGAAGATTAAGGAAAGAGTTGAGATGTTAGATTGAAAAATATAGCATTTTGAAATTGAGCACTAACCTTGTTTAAGTTTCGTTTCTCTGGGTTGGTATGCTAATAGCATTTTGTAGTGACTCTGTTACTAAGTTTCCCTTTAAGATTATGTAGTGCCTATACATAAACTTCAACAGTGGTTCTTGGATTGCATCAATGAGTGTATTCTACGAGGTAACAACAACTTGTTTCCATCTGATATTATATCACCTTTTTCGTGATGATATTTGCATCTGTTGTCCAGGTGATGGGAGCATATGGGTATAGCATAGAGCACATTCTGATGGTTGACATTGTACCTGATGCCTCTGTGCGCAAGGCAATGAATGAGATAAATGCAGGTAATCCCCTTTTCTTTTCTTACAAAGCCTTAGGTTGTCTTTGGTTGGAGGGGAATGGGGGAAAAGTAAATGAGGGGTATGCATACTTCTTCATTTAAAAAAAATATTGATGAGATACAGGACCCCTTCCTTTCCTTTCCCTCCATTTCCCTCAATCCAAGCACACTGTTAGTGTTCTTAATGCATTTATACACATGTTCTCTACTCCCCCCCACCCCCCAAAAAATAATGGAGTATGAGATAAAATTATTATGTTTTAAAAATTCAAAATTATGTCAGTCCACTTTCAAGAAGAGTCGTGACCTGATTTTAGGAATTGGGGAGCAAATATCAACATGATACCTTATACCTTATACTTTAAAAAATGAAGAAATCGTTGAGCAAGAGCTAATACCTGTTGACTCCTTCAAACTAAGATATTGAATAAAGTGTCTATCCTGCCCGCTTTGAAGTGCTGGTAAGGACATTTCCCTACTCACTAAGTGGACAAGGGTTCTAGGCGTTTGTGTGGGTTTTGACAGTAAAAAAAAGATTATTCAAAAAGTGTCTGCAACTCTCTCTCTTGCAACCAGTTGTAGGACTAACTTTTTCCAATGCCTTATAGTCAAAAACAGTTAAGAAACTGTTGAACAAGAGCTAAAAATGTGTTAACTCCTTCCAACTAAGATATCGATGGAAGTGTCTTCACACTCTCTCTCCCTCTCTCAATCTCTGACAGATTTAGAAACATGCACTTATTACATGAATCTTGTCATGATACCATATTCATGAAATTTGTTAATTTCCTTTGCATTTTATGAAAGTTTTCCAGTCTCACTTTTATATTTCTTTATTAGTTCTTAAATCCACAGTAGTATATTATCCCTACGATGGCATTTGAAGGGAATTCAGCCTTTTGCTTATTTATATGTAATTATCAATTCTGTGTTGCAGCTCAGAGGCTTCAGCTTGCTAATGTATACAAAGGTGAGGCCGAGAAGGTGCTTCAAGTCAAAAAGGCAGAAGCTGAAGCTGAGGCCAAGTATCTAGGTGGGGTTGGTGTAGCCAGGCAGAGGCAGGCAATCACCGATGGCTTGAGAGAGAACATCTTGAACTTCTCTCACAAGGTGGAGGGCGCCTCAGCTAAGGAGGTGATGGATCTTATCATGATCACTCAATACTTTGATACCATCAAGGACCTTGGGAACTCATCGAAGAACACCACCGTTTTTATACCCCATGGCCCTGGTCATGTCAGGGATATTACTGACCAGATACGTAATGGTCTGATGGAGGCAGCCAGTGCTAAAGTAGATGTTGAATGACTAACCATTTTGTGGTTGCTTCCAGAATAATCTCCCTTCTTACAAGAACTTGATCTGAATACTTTGTTTTTTCATTATATATAATGAAAGAGAAAATTATCAAATAAGAGTGAAAGTTTGGTAAATAAACCTTTTCCCCATTATATTAAGTTGTGTGCCATCCATCTGATGAGGGTGCTATTTATAAGAATGGTCTATTTGTTCGAAAATAGAGTATCTTTTACTGTATACGTTCACTGGTATTTATTTAATGTGTTTGGTGATGGCATTAGATTTTGTAAGAGCTAGGATTTTGCACCGCTTTAAGATCAGATTTTGCCATTATATGCACCGTTCCAAAATACTATTCCTTTTGTCTTGTGGTTTTAGTTCCATTTGTAACGAACTTTAATGCAAATGTTCTTTTATCCAAAACATTTGTCAAAATTGAAGTTATAGATACACGTAAATCTTATGTCTCACCACAAAAAAAATAGTTGAGAATAAAGTTTTGAAGTCAATTATATTTTAGCCTCATTAAAAAAAAAAGTTGATGAACAATATAAAACATTTATTTTTTTAAAAAAAAATAGATTAAAAATATGAAACATACGGAGTAAAAGTTTATTTACTAACATGCCTTTCTGCCATATGTTGGACCTGGTAAATTCAACTACAAGAAGGGATACAAAGTTGTGTAATGTCTTGAGAAAGTAGAATCAGGATTATGAACTTTAAGCTTCCAGAGTCTAGCAGTCTTCACTGAGCTAAAGACCATGCCGCGCGAGGAAATGTTACGACTAAAAGATGAGATGCTAAATTTTCTTTTCACATACTTTAAATTTAGTTTCTTCATCAAAAAATTGGCTCCAATTCCTAGTGATCTCTCCAAACTAAACGCCAAAATGCTACCACCACAATAATCCCACCCCCCCCCCCCCCCCCCCTTTCTTTAATTTTAATTTTTTACTTTCTATAGATCCACATGAAACTTCAATAACATGATTTATTTGGACAGACGGCCAGCCCTTCTACGAGAAAAAAATTAAATACTGAGCTTTGGATGGGGTGCAATGGAAAATAGTCAATATATTGAGCAATCATATCCTGAACAAAATCTAGACAATGAACTAAAAACACCATAATTGCTTCTAGCTGGCTTTCCATAAAGTATTTAACAGTGCATTCATCGGGACAAGTACCCTCTGCTAGAATAATAACGATCAACGATACCATCATGCTGCATGCAACAAACAGCGATTAGAGATATTGATTACAAATGAACACATTCAAGGAGATAATCACAGTATAGAATGTATTGTTCTCATTGAGATAATCATAGTATAGAAAATTAGTCATTTGACCAGGCAAATAATGCATACTCATGTATATATGTGCAGGACAAGTAAACAAGGTACAAGGCAATATATATACTAAAATGTGTGCATGCAGGCATGTGAGAGAGCGAGGGAGAGAGAGCACCTCGTATGCAGCATAGCCTGTGTACGTCGGAACGTAGGAAGGTGGAACAGCTGAGCCTACAGAGAACGTAAAAACATCATACAAAGGTCAGTACGAACTTACAGGTCCACAAGAAGGTAGATACTACAGACGGAAACCCTAATCTCAGACTTTCCAGTTAAAAAAGAATATTCAACTAACCAAAAGAAAAGGGAGGGGTGGACACTACTGTTAAAAAACACCATGCTCTCTCAGTAGAATAAAAACAGGAAAAGTATAAAAGCATACAAAGAGTTGCATCAGAGGTTCCACAATATAACAAGAACTGCACATGCATGAAACCAGTTGCCAGATGCAAGGTCTACCAAGAAACCTATAAAAGCTGGTTCATTTAATAATGTCTGAGGTTTTACTATAAATGCTCCCTGCACTCTCTTCTAAATATCAATTTGCATCTTGCATTTTTAATTGCTACAATGTTCAACCCGCACTTAGTACGAAATAGCATCCCATCATCCAAAATACAATCAAAATTAACGTAATTTTGTTGCACGTGTAGTACACATGAAATCTCACATGCATTACACATGCTCTTTAGGATTAAAAAAAGTTTTTCTCTGAGAAAAAATGAAAAATTCAAAGAAAAGCATATAACTTCTATTACCTCTGTCATTAGAGGAAGAAAGGATGTTCGTGATGACCATGCAACCCCACCCCCCCCACCCCCCAAAAAAGAAGAAGAATAGAATCCCAGTTTTGTTAAAAAAATCGTATTCTTTTCTTCTCTTCTTTAAAAGTAATGCCTCTGCCCATTGGCTTCACAAAAAATTAGCATAACAGTTGAAAAAGATCAGGGTGGAGTCCATGATGTTATAAGTGAGCACTGGAAAATTTAGGAGGGAAAAGGAAATCAGATTTGCTGAGAATCAATACGCTACCTCCCACATAAGCAAGCCTTTGGTTGCCTTGGCCATTATACCCACCAGTTCTGTTGACAAAGTTAAATATGAGAAATTGAGCACATAATATATATATATATATATATATACACACACACATATACTTGAAACTCAAGGAAAGACAGGTAAATATGCATAAGAAAAACCTTCTCAGCCTATAACTAGAAGGATCAAAGTGTTGTTGTCCAAAAGCAGGTTCAATATATCCTGCATGAGGTAGGTCTTTTCTTCCAAGTGCAGGCTCGAGATATCTACCATGCACCTGGCCTTGATTTCTTAAGGCAGGTTCAATGTAACCTGCATGAGATTGTCCTTGATGTCCAAGAGCAGCTTCAAGGTACTGTACATGATTTCGATCTTGTTTATTAGAAGGTTCTAGGTAACCAGCATGCGGTTCCTGGAAAGAGCCATTTTACGTGATCAAACCAGCACATGGTGACAAGCATGAGATCGATGCAGAATAAAATGTAAATTACCATATCTGAGATGGGCCTCTTGGATCCAGAGATGGCACCTTGGGCGTGGCCAAGGTGGCTATTTGCAAATGCGACATGTTCTGATGCAACATATGTCGACACATATGGCATTCTCTGTCCAACCATTCCATGGATAGGTCCCTCCCTAAAGTAAGTTTTGCTCCTTGTATCTCTAAAAGAATTGCTTTCTTTACCTCTTATGGTGCCTATATATTTGGGGCAGATAAAATAATTCTGCTGTTACTACACAAGAAGAGTTAATATGGATAACATACCAAAGACTAGCATGCAACTACCTCGCTGATTCTTTGGTGGCCTGTTACTATAATCAATGCCCCTTTCTCTTTTACCACGACCACTGACTTTTTGGGGCAAGTTCTTTCTCTTGCGATCCGTCTTTTCTGCCTTGGATGGCACCCCAACATCTTGATCTTCAGTGACACTGCATTGGAGTTTCATTGGTTCACCTTCTTTATTACTTTTCAAATTTGAAAGGGTGTCAGTCGTTTCTTCAGCAGCTTGCCCTTTCATTTCACTCTCCTTTTTGGCCTTCCCAGACTTGGTATAACCTATCATCTGCAGTCCAGCCGCTTTTCCACACTGTTCGTTAACTTTAAATCCTCCACCAGCACCCTTTTTGTGGCCCTTACCATGGGGCTTTGCAATTTCAGCTTTAACCTGACACAGAAATTGACAAAGATGCTGCTACAAAAGATCTAAGGGGGCAAAAAACAAGTTAAAAGGCATCCTATATATCACCTTCATTTCTCGGCCAAACTGAGCATTGTTAATCCCTTCCACACAAGTTAGCGCACTTTCTCGAGAAGCAAAAGTAACAAATCCAAAATCCCTGCGCTTACTAAGAAAATTCTGGGGTAACCTTACTTCTTTAATCTCCCCATACTGCTTACAGATCTCTTTCAGCTTCTTTACGTCCCAAGACCTTGTTAGCCCTTTAATATAAACAGTGTCAACCTACAACAGCAGAGGCCGCCATTTCTATCATTACAATGATGACTCCATATGAATTATATCAATGATTAATTTGACAATTGCAGGAAACAGCTTCTATTACTTAAAATCAACATTATTTCTCCCTCTTAAGAGAATGGTTTGCTCTCTCTGAAATTACCTACAGCTCAGGAACTTTACATCAAGCTAAGTTGAAAGTCCTAGCAACCCCCCACCCCCTTCAAAAAAAAAAGGAAAAGAGGGAGAAAAAAATGCAGAAGCAGTTTCCTACAAGAAGGATAAATCGCAAACTCCATGAAGATGAGGTATAGGATCACCAACTTGAAAGTGGTACCTTTACATACCAAGACACTAATTCGGGTTCTCTGGAAAATTCCTTCCATTTCTTAGCTAGGTTAACCTTTCTAAGAGGCAGAGTACAAAAATATTATGAAAGATTTAAAATAACAAAGGTTCAGGGCAAAAAGAGGCTACAAAAGATCTAGAGCTTATAGAGTTTCTATCCTATAGAAAATCGTTGTAAATGGGCTGCACCCCTTGGTGCGTTTCTTAATATATTTTTGTACTTATAAAAAAAACAAATATTTCACCTTAAGCCTGCCTTATTAAGTCCAAACTTCTCCTTAAGCAATCTATGTAAGCTAAAAATAGCCTACCCCATTGTACCACACAAAGGAAGCGGCATACTACATACTACACGCAATAGTGATCTACATCCTCGGTAACTTATGCTCTACACAAAGACCACATCCCACCTCACTTTGTGATAATAACATATATGTTGACAGAAAGCTAGTTCTTTATCAGCATAGTGTTAAATAAAAAAAAAGACAGTCTTTACCAGCAAACAACTATATTTGAATTTGGCAATCAGTTAGCCTCAACCAAAACACATACAGCCAAACAAAAGCATGACAGCAGAAAATACTTGCCGTGCATGATAATAGAAATAAAATGAAACCATAGATTCCCTACCTGTGACAAAACTTCATGACTTCGATGCATTGGGTTCCGTGCAAAGGCAACTTTAGTGCTTCTTGCACGGCCAAAAACAACATCAGGTTTTCTCAGTCGCTGAAAGGCAGCCATTGCATCTGAGTGGGTGCTAAATTCTAGAAGAGCAAAACCTTTAATCTTCCTTTCAGTCCCAGGACAATCTGGTAAATATATCTCCTCAATATGTTCAATTCCGTAACATTTCAATTTCTCAACTACCTAAACACAAACAAACAAGAAAAAGCACTATTATGTAATAAATTTAAGGCATCACAGCCAGCAGTGATAACATGTAACATCAAACCAGTTGCTGCAACATGGAAGGCACACATGCTTTGCATTGGAACCATCTACACAAACTACACACACTATGAATATAAGCATGTATAAGAAAGTGAGAACATCAGCAAATAAGATTTTGCCTACATGCTCTTTTGTCCAAGTCTTGCAAATATTGCCTACGAAAAGTGTATCATTGTCATGGCTCACTGATATTTCAACATGCTCGCCTTTAACCTAAAGCAACAAAACAGAGGATTAACAAAGGCGACATCATTAATCATTACTATCAGAAAGAAGACAGAAATGTTTTTTTATAAGGAAGTACATATTTCCAACCTCAATCCCATTCTTCAATTCCGAAAGAGCATTCTTGGCTTGCTCAACAGTCGCATATTGTATGAATGCAAATCCCTTGCTTTTATTTGTAGTTGGATGCTTTACGATTCTTGCTGCTTGGAGTTCACCAAATTTTCCAAAGACTTCAATCAAGTCTTCTTCAACAACCCCTTCGCCCAGACCCCCAACATATATTTCTAATAGCTTTTGTTTCTTCCTGTCAGTTAGGTAATCATGGAAAAGTTCTTTATCCACGTCATTATCTTCTTCACTATCTTCATCATCTTCTTGATAGTCCTCACACTTCTCAAACTCTACATCCCTATCACCATGATTCCTTGCACTAGAATTTTCACCAGTAATCCCATGTGATTTCATGTCCTTAATTTTAGCAGCAGAAGTCTCCCTTTCAACTGAATCCTCTTCTGAACCAACGACAGCTACATCTACATTTATTTAGTTGACATCAAATCATGAAAATGAGCGAGAGAGAGAGAGAGAGGTTGACTACTGTAAGAATATTAAAAAAAACATTGGAGCAGTAGCATGCTGCCTTCTTTATCAAGACATGATTTTTCAAAGTGAAAAATTCACTAACTCTTGTACAAAAGCTTATACAGGATAAATCACCAAACAACAGCCTCAACTCAACATTCTGTTCAATGCACCTTAATCTTTTCCCAAATATATAATCAGAGATATAAAGAAATCAAATCTTTCAATTCTCAAGGCAATCCAATCAAATTCACACGCTGCCAAAAATATCTTGAAGAACTCTATAAGTGATGTGGGAGAAAATTCCCTTGCCAATAACATAATGACACGTGTCAATCTCTAGGGTAAAAATGGTAATTTTGTAACCATAAAGAGACAACCAATCACCTCCCGACACGTGGCAAGAGGCATGATGGTAATTTCGCACCATAAGACCTGTTACGCCGTTCCAACTTTTGGATGAACTAGCACATAGATAACTCTACAGTTGTTCTACTGATCAAACTCTACTCCCACACACTATAAAAAGGCCCTCATAAACCAAAAGATACCGACAATTCTCCACACACAGTTGACTTCCTATATTCGCCAGAAAAAAACCTTTTACTAACTTAGACATCGGAGAGTCCTCCAGATACACACCCCTCCAGCCCTCCATGACTTTAGGTTTCAGCCCCGTTTCGTGTGTGCAGGTCCTACTCTTCAAGGGCTCAGATTCCGACAGATTTTGGCCGTGAAGCATCAACCACCTTCTAAACTTATCATCACAGACATAACAATGTTTCTCTTCAAACCCCAATATAGTACAGGAAAAGAATGTAAACACTAAACACCCATTCACTAAGACAATATTCAATAGCAAGGAATATCTATTTGAGGTGATTATAGCTGGAATAATTAATGAACGGGTCAAAATATTAGCAATGACATACAAGCTCATTTGATAAAATAATATTAAAATAGAGGATGATCTCTCCATACCAGCACCATCAGCATGCAGCTTAGAAGCATCAGTCCCATCAGCTTCCTTTGAACCTTCTAGTTCTCCTTTCTCCTCGCTCTTCAAATTATCATCATCCGTAACAGCATCTACTTCTCCGTTCAATTTTAAATTATCCTCCAAATTAGAATCCAAACTCTTGCTATTCAAAGCCGGAGTTTCCAGCATACTTATATCCAAACTCTTACCCTCCCCCACAACATTTTCATGGTTAGAATTCGAATTTTTAACTGCGACCACAGCATCCAAACTATCCTCCACTTTTGCCCCTTCGCCATTAACATCCAAACACTTCTCCTCATCCACCACAACACTTTCACTGTTCAAAATACAACTAATTTCCCCAACCGTCTCCAAATTAGCGTTCTTCACAGTCAATTCGCCATTCAAATTCAGAATTTCTTCTTCTTGTTCTTCTACATTAGGCACTAAAGTCTTGTTCTCTGAAACATTTTCACTGCTCGAATTCAAATTATCATTTTCAATAGCATTATTACCTGCAAAAATTTCCTGATAATCCTCAGCTGTTTCTTCTTTAACCTTGACATCCATTTCCATTACAGCAATCACCACGTTATCAACTTCTTCGAAATTTCCTTTCAAGTCCTCTATCTCTCTAGTGATCTCCTTCTCTGCCCCTGAGCCGGCCTGGGAAGCTTCTATAACATTCGGGGAAAGTTCTGAATTCTTACTCTCGTCAACGGGATTGGCCGCATCGCCTCTTGCCTCGGGAAACGCGCCTTTATCGGCGACGACGGTGGATTTGGCGCGTCGCTTTCTAGGTTTGAGAACCCTTTTGACCGGCATGGTCGAGAAAAACCTAAGCTCTCCTACGGAATTATCTTTTTTCGTTGAACAAACAACAACGTAAAAGAAACCAATTGAGAAACAGCAAAAGCTCCCTAATTAACATTATCTAGTGAGTGGAAATCAGAGGATCACTGTCATCTCTCTATTCCCCACCTTTCTTTCTCTTTAGGCTTTGTTATCAGCCCAACAACAGGTTGATAGATGGAGCCTCAAGGCCCAATATCAATCGTTACACTTGATTCTTGGCCGATTGAGCCATTGAGGCCCATAAAACGCTTTATATGGATGTAAATCAGATTATACTTTGGGTTGTTGTTGGGCTAGATATCAACTTGGCCTATTTAGTAATCGGGAGGAAATTTTTCACCCCAATGCACCATTGAATGAATATCAATTTTTTTTCTCTTGATCTACGGTAAGTTTTAGATCACATAATCGTGAAATTCTTGGATGCATAATATGTAAATTATATCAAGTGCATATTAACAGTCTATCAAAAGAGATAGTGATTTTTTCTCTAGCATACAATCGGTACACCCAAAAATTTCTCCATATAATCATATTCAAAATGCTAGTCTTTTTGACACATGTTACACTAACATCAATAACTACAAAATATTCATAGATTTAATTTTTAATTTTTAAATAATAAGTAAGTATAATCATAGATTTAATTTTTAAATAATACGTAATTATCTCACCCCGAACATCAATAACTACAAAATATTCAAATACACGAAGCAAAAAGATAAAAAAAAAATCTCTTTATAAGTTTATAACGCCCTTATTTCATTTCTCATATTGTGATTATGACCATTGAATGAATATCATTTTTTTTTTCTCTCTTGATCTACTGTAAGTTTGAGATCACATAATCGTGAAATTATTGGGTATATCAGGTGTAAGTTATACCGAATATATGTTAATTGTCTATCAAGAGAGATAGTAACTTTTTTCTTTAGCTTGCACTTGGTACACCCAAGAATTTCCCCATATAATCATATTCAAAAGGCTATTGTCCTTGTGACACCTATTACACTTACTAAACCTAATCCATTTACGAAAGAGAACTGGTCGGAGTTTATAACGATACTCTACAATTAGATTTTTTTTATAGTTTATGATATTTACTGTGGAAAAGTATGTCATCACATTTGGAAATTGAATCAATAAAAATTGTTTAACAATATTTTTGTGAACACGTAACTATAAACGATACAATGTAAGTATAATCATAGATTTAATTTTTAAATAATACGTAATTATCTCACCCCGAACATCAATAACTACAAAATATTTAAATACACGAAGCAAAAAATTAAAAAAATCTCTTTATAAATTTATAATGTTCTCATATAGTGATTATGATTATGTTTAATATCCAATCTAAATCAACTTAAAAACGAGCTAATTTAAATGGTTCAAAACAAAATTATATGGTTTATGTCATCTATTG
Source organism: Bretschneidera sinensis (assembly GCA_023935145.1). NCBI lineage: Eukaryota > Viridiplantae > Streptophyta > Magnoliopsida > Brassicales > Akaniaceae > Bretschneidera > Bretschneidera sinensis. Next base: position 142,224,795 of record CM043700.1, read on the forward strand.
AATAATTTCATGTCTTCTTATGAGATAGCAATCCAATGAGAAAATCGATGCTAGGTCCATTTTACTCGGCCTCTTCTTCATCTCACTCGGCTTCATCTCTTGCGGAATCCTTGGCAGTCCAATCAACACCAAAGAGGAAAGCACAACATAAACTAGAAAGAGACCCAACTTACAATAGTCTAAGAAGAAATTTGGCTGGATACGGTTGTCTCTTTGTTTTGAGGGTCTTGATTTGGTTGGAGAATATGTAGCTTTTTACTTGAAGCTTACGTCCAAACCTAACGTTCCTATCTAAATTTCGGGCTGAAATAAAGTCCAAGCCCAATATTTCAGATTGGTCCTGTGGACACCGAAAAGAAATCAAAATATTGTCACCAATAGAAACGAAGAGCATTATGATACTGTTTCGTAGGGATTACTCTAGAGATGGCCATATATGCTATGGTTACGGTATACATTTTATTAGTTAAAATGTTCTTTCACTTTTGTTCGCTAGCTAGATTAGACAATAATTGTTAGTGAAATCGTCAATCAGTGCGGGTGAGAGATCAAATGCTTCTATTCCTATATTTTCTTTTACAACTTTTTTAAAAAAAGTTTTTCAACCATAAAAATGTGCATATTTATAATAACAGAATGTTGTGTTGACTTTTAAAAACACAATTTTTTTTTTCAATTTATGAAATATTATTAAATATTTTAAATAAAACCAACAAATCACAAATCATCGATTATAATTAAAACCAACATCATCAAGTTTAATATAAATTATCATGCATAAAAGTATTTAAGCACCGTCAAAGGATATTTATATTACAACCCAAAATATAAATATCTAAAACACCCCAAATTTTTTAAGAGAGCCTCTTATTATAGTGGGTTGGAAGGGTTGTAAATAAACAAATTAATTAGGGGTATAATTAATATTTCGTAGGGTCTATGGATACGAGTGAATATACGAGTGGATGGAACCCATTTTTAACCCATTCACTCTCATTGCTGTTGATGATTTTTACATCTGTGTCCATTATCCATCCATCACAAAAAAAAAAAAATCAAATCAAATCAATCCAATCAAATAAGAATGATCTATTTTCGAGTTATTCGTCAATTATTGCTATCATCAGATTATATAACGATTTTATTTTTAATAATAAAAATTAATTTAAACATCCAAAAATCAATTTATTTTTAAAAAAAATAAATTTATGTTTGACAAAAATAATTTTATAATTATATTATTAAATACATTTTTTTTTTGGTTAAAAATCATGTTTTACTACCAAAAGCTGAACTGTTAGGCCTCGTGATACCTAATTCTTATCGGTTCCGATTAAGCAGAAATTACCTGATTACCTCCACTAAGCCGGCAAAAGCAACCTCAACAAGTCCAATCAGCCTATCATTACCTTAGTAAAAGTGTAAAAACTGCAAATGTCAAAACGCAATATCACATCACAGGCTTGGATAAAAACACTCTCCTTTTAAATTTCAATAGAATAACATGTTTAGGTAGCAATCTTTTGCTATTTGTGATCATGGATTTGGTAGAACATTAGGGGTATTATAATAGTCGATTGTAATGAGTATGAATCATGAACATTAAGAGGAGATAATTAAAGATTAGTGGGGTACTAATTTATTTTCTTGTTTAAACTTGAAGACAAATATTATCAAGAAATCGGCTTTGGTCAAGTGGAATATCCATGCTTTCGAGACAAGAAAACCTAAAATCTTAATGGTATTGATTGAGAATCAGAGAAATGGTAAAATTTGTTTGAAATTGTTTGCATTGAATTTTCATATATGTGATTGTGCGACGTGTCAAAACATGAATAATCAATTATAGTTTAAAATTCAATACCCAAATAATTATGATTATATTTAGGTTTTTTGTGCAACGGGTTATCGATTAGCGTTCAATGATGTATGAGAGAAAACTATCTTAATTCTACTGCTAAAACGAAAAAGGTAAATACTAAAAATATAAGAAAAATATCAATAAATTGCAAGAAAAAATAAATTTATGAAACTATTACAAAATCAAATTTTCTCCTATTTATATGATTAAACTGAACTGTTAATCACTTCAATATAATGCTCTAAATAGAAACGTGACAATCTATCTTATGATAAAAATTGCTCCGTTTCCCATATCTATCTGCAGCTATTATTTCCTGTCACTATGGACTTGAAATAACTGCAATTCACTTAATTTCCTCCGACGTGTGCACCACTAAGCTAGACTTGTAATGATTGAAATTACAACTTGTTATTTTAGCATTTGACACTAGTGTAAATATTCAACAACTGCCCATTATGCATGCAAACTAACCACAAGACTATGAACTCGACATTGTACGTAGCAGTTAGCTAACTGCCCAATAATTTGATTTAATAAAAAAGCGAGGATGGTTTCGGGATTTTTTTGGTTTTGGTGACGAGTATTCAAATCATTGATTCGAATAATCTTCGGGATGCATACAAATCGTTTCGATTATATATATCGAGTAAAGTTTAAAATAAATTTTATATGTATGACTTTAAGAGTTATTTTCATTGGGTAGAGAATCAAAAATATGATTATACGTTATACAAACTGTTTATTTTGACTTGTCATATTAATTGAGCTAACTCCTCTTTGGGTTAGTTTTTGAGGCATTTAACGGTCTACTTTCTTTCTCTAATCTTCTTCACATTATTAACTTGTATGATAGATGCAAAACTGAACCAAGTGATTCAAATTTCATGAGAAATACAAATGCTGACATGTAGTTAAGAGGTTTCAAATGCAGTTTATAAAATATTTGTGTTATTTATGTTACTTTAGCACTTTAGTTGATGCTTATTCCTGTTGAAAAGGAGATTTTTGAGAACTGTTATTTGGAAAATGTATAACAAGGGTTTAAAAAAAGGTTCATGCAACTTTACATCGGTATGCAAAGCATACACTTCACATTGATCAGCAAGGTCTGGATGTTTCAAAGAAGAACCAAAGAAGCTATCTACAGATATGGAGGCTCAGCAGTAGCATTATCACGATGAATGGAGTCGATCTAGATCAAATTATTCTTTTTTGGTTTCTGGGTTTTAAAATAGTATTTTTTTCATCTCATATTTTTAATTTATCTTTTTTAAAATGAACGTTTTATACTGTTTATTTACGTACAAAAACCAATAACTTTACAAGTATACCTTTAATAATATTTTGTTATGTCACATAACTCATGTTGGACTTACATACATTTAATTTTAATTTTAAAAAGTGTTTTGAATAAATCAACATTTACATTAAACTTTATGTAAATAAAAAATTGATTAAAAATATGGGACGGAAATATCAATTTATCATGGATACCATGAAAACTTGCTCTGATGCTAAAAAAATAAACGATTGAATGCAAAGTAAAGAAAACACAAACAAGCCTGGAGAAAGGTGGAAAATGGTGATGAATAACAAAAGAAGACGCATATAAGTAGAATTAAGACCACAATCAAGTAGCAATCAGCACTATTAATAGACAGCTATGAGCAGAACCGAACCATCATTGCTTTCCATAACTTCTCCTTCGAATGATAACCAAATTTTAAATTTCATTGCTCTTAAATTACAGCAATACTTAGAAGCACACTGCTTCAACTAAATTTTGTTATATTTTGATCATCCCTAAGTTGTGCTGTATTTTTTTTTTTTTTTTTTTTTTTTTTACAAGATAAAATAGTAAGAAACCCATTTTATATACTGAAAGAAATGTACCCCGTCGATTTTGATTTTTGACGAGTAATGCCATTATATCTTACTTAGAATTATTTATTTTTAATTTTTGATAATATTAATTTCTCAATAATTTATCAGCCAATTTGATCTATATCATCAAGTAAAGTCAGATTCCTTGTTACTTCACAATAAGATGCCCCTGAAAATTAGAGTAATAATTAATGTTAAAGAAGGGCAAGAGGCAACGAATAAAGCCAATCCATTTCACCATCATCTCACTTATCTGACACGGATGGGCTTCAAAATTCAAATTCAAATACAATCAAAAGCTGTATAAGTGGAAAGAAAAAGAGAGAGTATGATAAAAAAAAAAAGTTAATCATGGGAGGGGCATTGATAGCGTGAAGATTCTTGTAGAAAGAAAGTCCTGTCCTATACTAGTCATCATACCTCTTTCCCCTTTAACAAGAACATGAGTGGAGTGAATAATGAATCCATACCATACAAGTGAAAAAGTTTTCCTCTAGTTGGTGAGCAGTCAGCAATACTTGGCCTTGCCGACAGGGTCCTGTGTCTCTCCACCAAACCGAGTAGCAAAGACAAGCGAATGGTGAAAATTAACCTTGTATGTACTCTACTTACGACTTTGCTCTACCAAAGAAGTGAGAAACTTTCACTTTTTACTCACATACCCACTAGTCCCCCACCCAAAAAAAACCGCCTTTTAGTGCACAGTGAGAAAGATGGATAAATACAAGTCCATGCATGAAGATCTAGATGGTGGTTTAAATTCCAAACTACTTTATGACGTTTCCTATGATGAAAGAAAATGATAGGGTATGGTCTTGAATATCTTCTGAGATTACCATCCCAAGGTGTAACATGAAAAGTGATGGTATACAAGAACCTGAGTACTGTTTTGCTACTATTGGAAAACAATATAGTGACCATCCAAGGAACTCATATTATATTTCAGCCCACGTTCTGTGATTTTTATTTTTCGGTTCCTTCTTTTTCTCTCTCTTGTACTGTTTCCATTATCGTGAACTACCTTTAATATGTTATGGATTTAAACACATCAGTTCACCTGACAGAAAATGCATTTATTGAGCTCCATTTCCAGCTGCTGCAAGTAAGTAAAAATAAATAAAGGAGGCCAGTCCATTGCAGTACTGCACATCTTTTTCTTTTTCTTTTTTTTTTAAAGGGATATCCATTGGAAGCTACGGAATATCTTTTATCAAATCCTTATCGATCTGAATGGCTAACGATTTATAGCAGAACAATGACCGTGAATAGAATAGTATTCACATAGATGGTGGGGTGTGTATATAGACTATGATCATGTTTGGTATTTGTTTAAAATCAACTTCTATTAAGTAGTTGTTTTAATTTAACTTTAAACCAATACCAAACAATTCTATATATGTGTACATTGTACATGACTACGTAGCACCTGGAAAGGTATTTTGATATAAACATCAGTACCATTAGTCTTGCCAACCTACTGAAATGTAGTCAACAATACTGACTGAAAATGTAGAGCCTGCAGAAATCAGCTTAAGTTCGCTGCAATATCACTATCAGCCATCCTATGTGCCTCCTCATCCGACAAGCCTCATTGCTTCAGCTTTGCTCAAGACTTTTTAGCAATCATGGCTACCTAACTGTGAGTTGCAAAACTTCAGGCATGTTCATTTGTAGAAAATCTTCATTTTCATAAAACTTTTTCCAAATTCAAAACTTTCCTGATGCAGAATTTTCTACAACTGACCACACCTTCAATTTTCAACCTTGACATCAAAAGTTTGAAAAAAGGCTCAACCTGATCAGTAAATATGTCAAAATGTTTAAAACACAAGCTACCGTCAATGATGAAATAAATTAGCAAATAATTAACAAATTGATAAACAGAAAGAAAGAGAGAGAGAGTGTGTGTGTTGGAAAAGAAGGCCCCTTGGTCCTTACTTTTTCTTGACAATGACAATTAAAGCACTAAGATAAACTTCCACCACTTATGCTGAGGCTCCACATCTCCAAGACCGGACAGCACAGGTGATACGACTGAGTTATATCTGTAAGAAGTGCTTCAGCAACAAAGATTTGTACTCGAGTTCATCCGAGGTTGAACCATGTGGTAACTCATGTTTGGTTCGCCATACACTCAGCCGGTTCAAGCAAACCCTACTCTGCAGGGAAAAATAAGATGCTTTCAAACCTCTACACTAATTATATTTCTGTCCTTTTTAGCCCCCTTTCTATACTCCACTAAGCATCTTATAGTGGCAAATCCAGTCCAAACATATTTTTGCCATTTGCTTCTATTAAAAAACAGTCAAAATTTGACGTCAAGCATAACACAAGGCATCAGTTAGATACTAGAACAATCTCATTGACCAAAAATAATGTTAAAAGGAAAGGCAAAGCAATTAGACCTATTTTAGTCTTTTGTCATCTTTACCAACAAGATTGACTCAAATAGTGCTCAAATTGTGAGAAAAGTACTGAGGACCAAGAAAGCCTGTATTTTTCCTTCTACAGAAAGGAATTATATATGAAGAAAAAGAAAGACTTGAGTTACTGAATGACAACTACAACAGGCAGGTGAGGTGGGAAATCAACTAAATGTTTCATCGATCTGCAGTCGATTAAGATTCACGGAATTTGACATAAGACAGGTTATTTATCGTGCCTATTATGTAATGATCAATGCACTTCTTTGTTATGGATTCAAGTGAGACATGGAATCATCGATGCAAGTTAAAATTTAGCTCACAAACTTCAAAAGTTGGTAGGTCATGAAGTTGCTACTATAGTTTATGACAAGCTTCCACAAAAATTATTTAAATCTGCGGTCACTGCATCATGTGTTGATCATAGAGAGAAAGATTGTGAGTGTTGGGACAATTGATAAGAAGTTTAGTTTTGCTTTGGGCGTGTGATGGCGGCAGCAGGCCAAGCCTGTGCACACTGGTTGGGCGTGCCAGCAGCAACACCAAGCTCCACTGAAAAATAGTTTAGAAGGCATTCTATCCTCATTGAAGAAAAGGATCCAGTTTTATGATGAGCTGACACATTTTGCCTTCATTGTCTTTCTAAATTTTTTCTTATTTGAAATTCAATTGGAGAACATATTGGCCTTATTTTTTTTTGCAATGAACTAATAAGATTGTTTTTTGTTATAATAAATTGAAAATGTAGCATTTTGGTTGTCAAAATGCTAAATGTTGAATCTAGATTAATTATAAAATGCCATCAGTTTAGGAGTATAACCCTTTATATTTAAATAAAAGAAGCAAGCCTTAAATGAATATTCATCTTGAAGCCATTAATGTTTTGTATTTACGAATGAAATATTCCACACTTTATCTACATCAAGTCATCAATGAGAAAACAAGGTGCTTCAATTTCAGCTGTTTCTTTCTTTTTGTTCCTTCTAATACATACCTGCTCTTCAACTCGGGCCTCTTGATCGAGTGGTCATCTTCAGGTTCTTTATATAAGAGATCTACCAATATAAATATAAAAAATACATATCTTCTCTTCCCTATGTTCTATTTTCTTTTTTCAATTCACCTTTTGATGGAGGAGCAATTTCATACCTAAAGTCACCAGAGACAGAAACAACATAAAGATAGAAAAGAATGAAAAAAGGTAATAATTAATTTTCAGGCAGTTTCCACAATTTGTTAGGGAAAAAAAAGTCAAATGAAGCATAATTTTCAACTTGGTAAATTCAAAATTTGGACAAAAGCTCATTAAAATGGATCTCAAATTATCCTAGAAAAACATTACAGCCTCCTTTCTGTTTTGTTCATGGGAATTTTTTAATGTTTATAAACAAGAAAGTATTTCTTTCATGCCTGGGAAGAAGGTCAATGATTTATTTGAATCATGCAGTTATGCAGTTCTAGTACTGCATTGTTTGGTCCCATCCCAATACACTTCACTCCCAACTTTAATTACCTCCCCAAAATCTTCAACTAGAAGTGAAGATGGACAAAAGAGAACAGAAATGAAAAACAAAAAAAAAAAAAAAAATCAATAAATCCTACAAATTAAGAATTCTACAAGATTTAAAAGGAAAACATTACAATGATGTCGCTTCGGCAAAAACCTCACTGAGCATGTCATCCTCACCGCCTGTCAGGGAAAATAGCTCTGCATCCTTCTCTTCCTCGTTAGAGAAATCTTGTCTATAAAGCTTTGCTTGAGCCGCAACAAAAATCATCTTCTGAGCCCTCTCAAGGCCCATTCGCGAGTTTCTATGGACGCAAAACCATTTCATGAAAGACCAATTGTACTTAAAACCACATGAGGTTGCATGGAGGAAGATGAGCCTCACTGCGACCTTCCCTAATGATTTGTACTCACTAAGGCAAGTTTCCCATACTAGTCTACTGCTCTGGGGGTTGGCAATTTTCATCTTTCCAGTCACGGAGTCTCGCTGTTTAACCTGAACAGCCTGGGCATAGAACGGGTCGAGCCCTTCTGTTCTCCATTTCATGAGCTCCATTAATGCAACATGAGCTTCTTCCCTTGAAACCAATCTGGTTATGAGCTTATCCACATCCTTCTCCTGTTCTTTTGTCAGGCACTTGAATGGTGGAAGATATTTTCCGCTCACATCCCTCATTAAGTACAGTGGGTCAAGTATAAAGGCAGCTGACCATGCTGGGTGGTAGTTCTTTCTGAATCTCTTTTCAACTATTTTCTCAACCGGTCCTTCAGGAATGCTGAATTTGGCACACCAGTCCTTCACTTTAACTCTCAACTCCTCCCAAAGAGGGAGGCATTGCCCTACTAATGGCCTCTCAGCCTCAATCTCTTGAGCCATCCCTCTTATAAGCTTCCCCAGTGAATAAATTGCCTCCAACTCATGCCAAAACACTTCACTTTGAATCATTCCAGCAACTTCCGTCGCAGTAGGATCCTCCACGCTTATCGCCTTATACGAGCCATCCAACACAACCATTTGGAGCACCCTGCAGCAGCTAAATATATCCTCCAACATTGCAAAAACAGGCACAAATTTCTTTCTGCAACTGCATTTGTTCGAAGGAACTCGAATCAACCCAGCTTGCTCAAGTTCCTGCATTTTGTACTTCAAGAAAGTATTCCTGACCTGAGACATAGTATTTACAAAATTCGCAAGCTTCAAGCAATTTTCATTGACAGTTCTGAAAAGTGGAAGCTCTTTGCTAAAATCTTCAATCAAACTAACAAACCCCTGAAGCTGACAAGATAGATTAACCATCCAATGATGCTGAGTCTCCAAGTTCCTCAGCGCCTTGGCCTTGTACTTATCTGCAACTATTCCTACACATCTCTGCACGCTACTCTCACAAATCCCCACCACCGTCTCCCACAGAACCTCCTCTGCATACTTAGATGAAACTGATTCTCCTGTTAAAACTGCCTTTTGGTACACGCTAGTCCCATTTGGAAGATTGACACTAAACTTAACCAAATTCTCTTCCCCACAAGATAAGCTACTACAACAACTATTGCTCTTCCACCCATCAGAAGCAACCTGAAAAAACATAGCATCTCTGATCCTAGCCTCTGACTCTCTTTTGGCCTCATGAAACTTGGAATCGAGCCGAGCACCGGAAAAGTTCTTCCTTGACACAGCAGGCAACCCCACCTGGTTAAGGAAGGCTCGAAACTTTGGGTGATCTAAACTCGAAAAGGAGATCGAGCCACATGACTCATAGAACCAATCTGCCAATAATTCAAGCGCATAATCAACCTGGTCCTTGCTTAACGCAGGACCAGGAGATGTTTTAGGACTCTTTAGCTTCTTAACACTATCTTCCAACATTACTAATGCACTCAAATCCTCTTTCCCACCAGACAAAACCAAATGCTGCTGATGAGTTAACCCGGTGTTAGTCACCGCGTTTTGCGCTGGTGAGTAACCGAGTTCGTTGTTAAACCGAGTTGACTCGACTATGGCAAGTGAATTAACATGGTATTGAGAAGAGGACGAAGGAGGAGGAGTACCCATTTGAGAACTTCGCTTCCTATGATTATGCAGAGAAGAAGGAGAGGGTAAAGAGGATATCGGCAACGGAGAAACGGACAAATTGGGTCTGGAAACGGTGCTGAAATTGGGGCAAGTTCCCCGTTTGAGATGCTCAGACGCGGTCCTTGACGGGTTCGAGGAGGAGAAAACGGCGTCGCATAAGGAGCATTTGAGCTTCACTGCTTTAGGGATATTGGTATTTGGGTTTCGAATCAGAATTGGTTCGAAGTGCGCCCAGTACCACGCCCCTTTGCCTTTCGTGGCTTTGGTTCGAACCGTGACCAACCCTTCGTATCGCTTGTTCACTGCTATTGCTGCACTATCCTCAGCCGAAGAAGAAGGGTCAGTTGGTGTTGAATTCGCAGAAGCCATCGATTGAAGAGTCTGTACTTTCTTCTTTTTCTTTGGGTGGTGACTCTGCAAGTACTCTTTAATCTTTATTATGAGAATCCATAAGGTTACCCAAAAACAAAGTGAGCTGTATCGATGAGTTTTTGTGGGTTTATAAGAATTAGAGAAGAAACCGTCGAGGTTTTGAGGAGTGGTTTTTGCAGTGTGTAAGCTGTTTGTGGAATTGTGTAGGCGAAAGCTGATGTTAAAACTTTCAGTTGAAATCGACAGAGAGAGACAGAGCAACTGTGGTAATGATATGAATCATACGATCACATCATTTTGAAAACTGATTATAATAATTTTAAATTAATAAACTTCAAATCTAAGTGAGGAATAATCGATATTTTTATGCATCATTTTTATAGATGGCATGATATTTAGTTGCAGTGAAAAAATCAATTATCAAAGAGAAATTTGGAATAGGCGCAACTTCTCTGTCACCTTTTGCTCTCAAGAAGCAAAATAAAACCAAACACTCGTGCGCATTTATTTATTTTATAAATCAAGTTGATAATAATATAAGAGCGCAAAATATAAATATGAATTATAATCAACAATAATTATTAAATCATCGAGATTATTATTATTATTATTATTAATTTAATTAATAACATTAATAATTTAATTTTTGTATGTTAAATATTACTACTATTTATATTAATCATATTTTATTGTGATTAAAATTGATATTTTTATTGTATAAATAATAATTCAATTTGATGAAGAAAATATATGTAAATAGCAAAATAGTCATCCTATATCACTTTTGATAGTTTCAACATTTTTACAACTTATTAACCAAACACATCAATTATTTTGATAATATTTTTTAACATAATTTTTACGAATCACCAAATAACTTTTAACCCTACGATATTTTTACCTATAATAACTTTAAAATCACTTTTAAATCGTTTCATTCACATATGTTAATTAAAACTCAAAATAAATCTCACAAACATTATCAATATTAAGAAATTATTTACATTCAGTGAATAATCGAACTCAAAACCTCAATATGCTAACAATATGTTTATCTTCATCGTATCCCTAAGCCAAACCCTTGGAATGACTCAATTATGTATGTTGGTTAATCTAGGGAGCATGAAGTAATTTGTTTTGCTAATGAAAGTTATAAACTAAATGGGGGCTAATTAAATTTTGTATATATATATAAAATCCAACACTAATATTACTTACACATCGTTGGCAATATTATTATAAAATAATCGAAGTGGAACATGTGATTATTTAATAAAATTGTTTGGGATCTACCAAACCTCTTTCATCTCGAAGCTTTTGTTAACGTAATAAAAAAAAAAAAAGTGATTAATTATTTGAGGGTAATGTTTAAATCATGCTCTAAATTTGGTGTGGTGGTAAGGAAATGTTATACCCATCAAATAATTTTATGTGAGGGTGATCGAGCTCCAACAATGGAGGACCACATAAACGACTATCATGCGTTTTCCCATGAATGATAATGAGGGAGAACATGACAAAACTTGCATAGTTAATTCCATGGGGGAGAAAAAAAGAGAGAAGAAAGATGGAGGCTACATTTGTTTTTGAAGGGAGGCATTAGAAGCTTCAAGTTGGTAATGTTTTTTTCATTTTTTTATCAAGATCTTTTGAAGTTAGAATTTTGTGCATTTAGTATTGTTCTTAACGAGATAACATGTCATCTCATTTAAAATTAAATAAATAATTAATTATTATTAATTAAATCATCTAACCACTCATTAATTCATAAACAATACTTGATTAAAATAAATATCGTGGTATAAATGATCGTAATGTTGTTTTCTTACCATTATTTTTCATACGAGCTAATTTTATAATTTGGTGTGTCGTTCCCACTCACTTGCAAAATACACAAATTAAGCTATAAGTTGTCAAAATAATAATACAATTGGGAAAATTTTATGAATTGGTATTTATTTTTTCATAAACAAAAATTAAGTCAAACAATGGAAAACAAATTATAAAATTATTTTTGGCTTTAAAGAAATTGAATTTACGTCAAAAAAAATATATTTTCACTGTTATTTTATCAAACATTAAATAATTTATAATTTTTTAGTTAATTATTTTACTAAAAATCATTTTATAAATCATAAACCATTTCTACTCGTATCAATATACATATACAACAGACAATGACAAACCCATAAATTTTTTCTTGTGATGACGGCATACATATGTATTCATATTATATATAAGTAATATAAATATCAACTATATTACATAAACTCGGTACTTATTTTTAAATATGAATATGCATGATTAAAAAATTGGACACGAATATTTGAATACGTCAAAAAAAGCATATACAATATATAATTTATATAGTTATATTTTCTTTCTATTTCCATGTATCGCTGCTCAAATCTCAGTTTATTTAAGAAGACAATTTCGTTTTGCATTTTAGCAAAAGAAAAAAAAAAAAGAGAATTTCGTTTTACGTGATCATAATGTCATATGCCGTGCCATTACGAGAGGAGAGTACGAGATTTTGAGTGTGAATTAGAGAAACAATGTGCAAGCACGTGGCTCAAGAAATCTCTCTCAATTCTAAAGTAGGCAAGCTAACTACACCTTTAGTGGCAAATACGTAAAATCAAAGCTATTGAGAAGTTGGGAAATAAAAATAAAATCAAATTACATTACATTACATTACTGATGAAACTAATACTACCAACAAAAAGTCTTGTTCTACCCAATGCAACTTGGCAGTCTTATTCTACTTTTTCAAGACTTTAAATCTCTATTTTTTTTTTTCTCTCAGGGTTAAATCAAAACTTAAAATCTCTGTTTTTTTCTCTCTCAGTTCAAATTTTTATGTGGCAATTTTGAAAACATATATATTATTCTTTGTTTTCTCAAAAGTTAATTAACGCAATTGACCCTACTACTTTAGGATAAACCTATCCCTAATAATAAATATAGATCTGACAAAACATCAAAATAATATTTGAATTTGAGTAAGAGGTGATTGCATTTTCACCTAAAACAAGTAGTGTTGTCTAATCATAAACTTTTTTTAATATCGATAAATATATTTAAACCACTAACCCGTACAACCGAAATAAATATCTAAAAGATATACCAATGATTTCGTGACACAATGTGAAGTTAGAGTAGTAATTTTTAATTTATCTTTAAAAACCCATTATAACAAACGAGAACGAAAGTTGATCATTGTTATATAAAATAATGATTTATTTTTTTTATTTACCTTTATATACCTGATCACAAATTTATTTTATTTTCATGTAGGATTTCAATTCTCATATGAGAATGTAATTTACACTAACAATTAATGTTTTAAATCGGTGTTTATTTTTAAAAATTTATAAAAAGTATTAGTCGAATCAAATTAAATCTCACTAAACAACATTTAAAATATAAATTAAGTTTGGTTTAATTAAATTTGATTTTTTTGTTAATTTTAAAATCAGGTTTTGACTTCAAATAAGTTTATCAAAACGATATTGTTAATAAATAACATTTCGAATAAAATGAAATAATGGGAGGGATTAAGATCGGTAATGGATAATGTATGTAACTAATACTCGTATGTATTTTGCCTAGCTTTTTTTAGAATAATTATTAAAATCAATAATTTTTTAATTATTGTATAAAGGGTAGAAAATAAAAATAAAAATGGGAAGAGTAGAAAACAACAGGGTGATATTTACCCAAGAGAGGCAAAAAAAAAAAAAAAAAATTGACAACTGAGTAAGAGGGAGATCAAAATTGTTTAACCTAAGACACCATTCTTTGCTCTGTATTTATTTAAGCTGCTATATCATGAAAACAATAAGGGAAGGCTAAGCAAAGATTTGAACCAAAATACGTGGATATTATTTAATACAGTGATCAAGAGGGAGGTCGGTATCCATCTTCCAAAGGCCCATAGACCATAGCCCGAGAGGTTGCTGTCAAAATATAAGGTCTTTGGTTTTCTTGAATATGAAGTTCCAATAATGAACTACAAAGGCCACCAGGTGTCGCTGATTGCCTAAAGCTTATGCAAAGAAAGTGCTAAGCAGCTACGGATTCACGAGAAAAAAAATAGACAACACAAGGCAACAACAACCATGAACCGTTTCTTTCACTGTTTTTTAAACATTGCTTTAACATGATTGAAGTTTGTTCTTTTTGAAAAGATGTTTGGGTTTAAGTCTTTTCGCTAATTAGACTTAATGTGAATTAACAAAGAGGACAAATGCTTTATACACTGTTTGTGGTTGGGTCCAGGACACCACAAAAACATTTTTTTTTTTTTGGATAAAAAAGGGACAGGCTTAAGGCCTTGAGAAGGAGGCCCCCACAGCATCAGCTAGCAACAGGGTATCAAGTGCGAGGGGGTTTGCTGTAGAGGACCAGTCTGTCTCCATGACGAGTACCAAGATCAACCATAGTATCCACACAGAAATTGCATTCTTTAAAAACATGCTCCAATCTACAGTTCCTTAAAGATTTCATGAAAACCCTACCATCCTTAATGATATTTTTCAAAGTCTGATTTCATTTTTTCAGTGTATATTAACCATATGTACCATAACGGTTTCCAAAAAACTGTGAGATAAATATAATAATCATCATTGATCATTATATTATAGGACAAAAGACAACATTATATATATATTACACATCAACGAACATGTTTTAACCCGAGCCTTATATTATTTCGTTATAAGTATGATGAAATCCAATCATCAAATTACAATCATGGTAGTATATAATGATAGAATTTGGGTTAATTTTTTCTTTTTGTTGAAATTTGGAATTTTGGTTATATTAAATACGACTCAGCGCTATATATTTATTAGGGTATTAGTTTTTTAAAATTTATTTTATTGACGATATTTAGAATTCCTTAAATATAATTTAAATTAACCAAATTTAAAAAGGGGTGGAGGCATTCTCATAATTTAAATTATAAAACCCACACTTACCTACCCTTGTAAAACTCTTAAAATAGTGTTTTTTGTTTAAATTTTGAAAATATTACCGTCTTTTTTAACTTTTGATGATTTGAGTTGTATTCAAACAATTCCCGAACAATGCCAATATTACGGTATTACAATTAGTACATTTGAACTTAAAACCATTTTATATGTTCTCACGTAAATTTTCATAGATTCTCCTTGTTGCATAAGCACGTTAAAAATATTTCATAATAGTAATACATAGAAGAGTATATTTTAAGGATCAAGCTCATCTTCAATAATTGATTTTTTTTTTCTTCTCAATGCATTATTTGATGAGTGTCATAATAATATTATAGATGATATGACATTCATCTAATGAAGTATTAGGAATAAATTTCTTCCCTAATTATTAAAAAAGATCCTCACTCGTTTTTAAATTGAAATGAAAACAACTCGAATCAAAATTAAAACATTATTTTCATGTAAAAAATATGTACATTAAATTAAGCTCACAATAATCAAGATTTAACTTACAATATAATCATCACAAAATAGATGCTTACACCTTTAAATTTATTTGTATAACTTACTAACACGCATTATATGCTCCCTTTTCCTTCACAAAAACATTGCAGTCCCTTCATTTGTACGGTTTAGTTGTAACATGTACACCATCTAAGTTTTAGCAAAGTGGTTGAAGGTCGCCCTTTTTCATCAGGAGTGTTTGGATTTGAATTTTTTTACTATAATAAAGTGAAACATTTTTTCTCGATGATTTTACATAAACTAATATTTGTGTTTAACCCATATTTATAAACACTTATACAGCTTTGACATCACTTTTGTCAACACTTAAGTGCCCGTTTGGTCTAATAGTAGTTTTGATTTATAGTTTTCAGTTTCACAACATTTTTTGGCAAAATACCATTAGAATTAAAAAACAATTTAGTATTTGGAAAACGTGAAAACATATTTTATGACACAAATTCAATTTCTCATAAAACTATTTTTTCATAAACCATTTTAATTTTAAATGATGTTTGAGAAACAAAAACCAACTGTCCCAAATGATACTTACAAAATGCAAGTATATTTGTTTTAGGGGGAAGAACAAGAATTTGTTAGTTTGGATGGGAATATATCTCATGCGGTAGTCCTGGCCCAGTGAAATAACATGTAGTTGGGCCTTGTAAAACTTTCTGAAACGTTAAGATTGTTTAGGCCCAATTATTAGACGAGCTTCCATTCTTTGCGCTACGTGTTCTCTTTGGACTACGGTTGCATGTAATTTCTATCACATGTGGGTGCTGGCCTAAACTCCTAGCGACATCAGGGTTTTATAAACCATAGAAAGAACTCAAAGAACCCTAGGGTTTTAGAAGAAGCCGCTTTCAACTAATTTGTCAACTGAGCGGACAATGGGTTTTTGGGGTTAGTTTTCCCGTCCGTTTATGCAAATCACATTTTTTTTCACTGATTTAATTTCCAAATTCATTATCTGTTCATTTTCATATTTGGATGTGTTTTGTTATGGAGAAATGGCAGGAAAAAAGAGAGCCGCCTCTCGTTTAATATATATTTTTAGTATTTTCTATATTTCTTGCATTTCTGGTTTTCTGGACATTTTTTCAAGATTTTGTTTAGGTGTCAACCAATTATACTATAAAACGAATGATGACCTACTGGGATAATTGGTTGTTTTGAATGTGGAATCTCGACTTTATTTTCCGTTCTTGCAAATTTTCAGCAATCAAACAAGGAATTATCATTTGGTGTTATTCATTAATGATTTTCTTTTCCTTTCAGGAATTGAAGTGAAACCGGGGAAACCACACCCATATCATTCAGACAATGTGCCAGGAAGGCTTCACATAACTCAGGTCTGTTTTTTCAGCTGAAACAAATCCATATTACTGATTCAACTAAATTATATGTCAGTTGTGAGCTAAATATCTATGGGCTTTTCTTTTGAACTGACAATTCGATGATTTTGAAATTGGTTTTAGTGTTGTTGTTGCATGTTAACTGATGATTCAGGTAATGCTATGCATCAGTTATTCAGGGCTTTATGAATTGGATTTATTAATATGTACTTATAATATTTAAAATTATGGAGTTAGACTCTAATATTTGAATTATTTATTGATATTATATGAGTATATTAAAACTGTATCTGGGTGACTCTTCCTTCATATATGTTCTGTGATATTTCAGGCAACTTTAGGCCCTGGTTCATCAAAAGAGAAGAGCATACTTCAGTGTTCCATAGGTCATAAGAGTCCTATTTACTTGTGTTCTTTGTTACCAAACAAGAATGAATGTTGCACCTTGAATCTTGAATTCGAGGACGACGATGATTTAGTAGCCTTCTCAGTGATCGGTCCGCAAAGCATCCATCTCTCTGGTTACTTTGTGTCTGACAATGGAGATTACATTCGAGATGAATATGATACGTATCCTTTTGATTTTGGTTTCTCTTGAGTTAAATCGACTTGTTCCTATAGATCTTTTGTGGTTATTTTGTATTTTCATTACTACAATATGAAGTGATTCTTATGGGGAGGATATTGATGAGACCGGGTCAGAGGAGTCCTCTGAATATGATACTGAAGATGAGTACGAGGATGACTTCATTGATGACGATGATGATATTCACATGTATGCGCCTTCGCCTGTCCCAAATAGAGGAGGTATTTTCCATTTTGGATGCTTATCTGAATGAAATCAATATAAAATTACTATAATTTATGAGTTTTTAACTTTTCCTGTTTCTTGTGTGATCTGCAGTCTTCTAAGGAAGTTTTTGAGAAATTGGTTAACTTGTAAAGGAAGATTATGAGAATTTGGTTAACATACCATGAGAATTTGATATATTTGTGGTTTGCTTCAAAATCTGAATCTGGTAGAAAAGGGTGAATGGAATTAGTGGAAATTTTAGGCAAAAGGAAGGTGTAGACTTTGAGGAACTTTACTTGTTCTTGAAAATATAATGAACATTTTGGTCCATTTAATATGTGCTGTTTGATTAATAAAAAAAGTGTTGTTTAAAATGTAACCGCAAAATAAAAAAGATAGTGGAAATGTGGAAAATCAGGGTGGTAAAGAAAATTTCAGAACAGATACCATATTAGGAATCTGATAGAACCAAGACATTTAGATTAAGGTGGGTTAAAATTTTGCCTAATAATTTGATGTATAACATATACTTTTATATCATTTACTATTATTGTTATATCATGTTACTTTACCGGCCATAGAGTCTACTGTCCTTTCTTGTGTACTTTTTAGCTTGCAGTAGCTGTGCTTGTTTCAGATGGGTTGGAATTGACCCCAGATATCTGTTTTTGATATTTTTTTATCTCTCCCTTCTAGTTGTAATCGAGGAGATAGTGGATGAGGAGAAACCTACAAATGGAATTCAGTCTAAAAGAGTTAAGAAAAGGAATCAGTCAAGTGACAATGAGCAGAAAAATAACTCCCAGCAACAAATTGGTGTCAAAAGTGGTGGTAGTGTCCCAGTTTTGGAAAGTGAAGACGAAGATGGCTTCCCAACTTCTGCCTCAGATAAGATGAAAGTCACTTTTCACAAGTCCAAAGCAGAAGCAAATGAACAGACAGATAAGATAGATGAGAATAAAGTGGAAGACGTGAGTGATCATGCTACGGGCAAAAAAAGAAAGGTCAAAATTAGTGACCAAGATGATCACCTAGAAAGGTGAGATAGCTTACCTATGGCTTGGACTAGTAGCGAGAAGTTCTTTCAAAGGCTTGTTGGCTATACTATCCTTGTTATATATTCTGCTAGCAGGGAAGCCTACTAATTGTCGATTCGTCAGATCCATTACTGAAGTGGTTTCTAAAATTAATGCCAGGAAAAAGAAGAAGAAGAAGCAGAAAGAAAAAGGCAAAGAAGGAAAAGTCAATGAAGCTAATGCTACCAGTGAGATCAGTGAACCTTCAAAGGAGGAAAACCAGCCTCTGGAGGAGATGAGCCCGAACCTAAATCAGGTTTCATCAATTGGGAATAAACATGATGAGAAGCATGATAAGTGAGCACTCCTATCTCTGGTTTAAAGAGTGAAGTTTATATGGTGAAAATGTACATATGCTCTGCATATTCATAAACATGTGCATGCGCACACACACAGTATTATATGTGTAAGCAAATGCATATTTATTTTTCTTCTCTGAATAAAAGAAACCTTGGAAACATTGTTACTCTATTTTTCCCACACGTGCATATGAGCTTGCAAAACATTGTTGGATGTAACTTGTATTCCTATCTCTTGTTTAAAGAATGAAGTTTATATGGTGAAAATGCATATATGCCTTGCATATTCATAAACATGCGCGCGCTCGCACACACACAGATTATTACATGTATAAGCAAATGTGTATTTATTTTTCTTCTCTGAATAAAAGAAACCTTGGAAATATTGTTATTCTCTCCATCCCATATATATCGACGAGTATTCCATTTTTGGATGTCTCATATTGATTGCCTATTTTGAAAAGTCAAAGTTCAACTTTAGTTAAGTTTCCTAAATTATCCTTAAGTTTAGGTTTCCTAGAAGACTATCATTAAGTCTAGGTATTAAATAAGTGTATTTCTGGAAAATAGGCTATAATTTAATGAATTGTAGCTTCATTTATTATGTCTCCTTAAAAAGTTGAGTTTTCTATACATACCAATATATATGGGACGAAGGGAGTACTCTCTTTTTCCCACACATGCATATGAGCTTGCAAAACATTGTTGGTTGTAACTTGTATGGTAGGCTGATGCTAATACATTATCCTAGTGTACTTATTAGTTAATTGAGCTGCTGAACATCTTGCTGTGTACTTGTGCAGGAGCCCTGATATTGATGAAGACACTGTGCCCAATGATAATTTATCTGAGAAGAAAAAGAAAAAGAAGAAAAAGAAGAAGAAGACCCAAGAGGCTGAAGGGGGCACAAATATGGATAAAAATGTTTCAGATATTGGGGATGAGAACAAATTCACTGAGGAGAAGCAAACTGAAACCAAGTCTTCTCGTGTACGAAGCTATCCAAACGGACTCATCATTGAGGAGTTAGCAATGGGCAAACCAGATGGCAAAAGAGCTTCTCTTGGGAAACAAGTCAGTCATTATTATCAACTTGTGCTTGGGTTGTGTGGTTTTTGTATAAGATACAAAAGGAAATCTATAAACTAGACTTGAGATCAAACTAATATATATGTATGTATGTGTGTGTATATAATGTGCAAGCCATTAAAATTCTAACCAACTTGTTGTCTGGTTACAGATCAGTGTTCGCTACATTGGCAAGCTTAAGAAGAACGGAAAGATATTTGACTCTAATGTGGGAAGGGCACCTTTTAAGTTCCGCCTAGGTATGTATAATCAGTTACAGACTGGGGATGAATGAATTTGATTAGTTAATGGTGTTAAATATTTGCTTTTGGTTTTGCAGGTGTCGGACAAGTCATTAAAGGATGGGATGTTGGGCTTACTGGTACTTATCTAAATGATTAGGACTTCACTTGATTCATCGTTTTTGTTCTTAATTCATTTTAAAACATGAACAAATCTTTAAATGTGTATTTACTTGTCAGGCATGCGCATTGGGGACAAAAGAAGACTTACAATTCCGCCATCAATGGGGTATGACTTGCTCTCGTTTCTTAAATATTAGTCTTATTGTTGTCGGAGCTATTTTATGGTGTCAAGCTTGGTGCCTCTTATGGCACGATGGAAGTAACATATTATTTTGTTTCTTAATTGCATGTCAAGAATCTTGGAGGGTGGTTGAGGGACATTCCTCAATCAAAATTTAAGATGTTCAAATTGGTTGAACTCTGTTTGCACCATGTTTTGCATGAATATGCTTACATGTAATTTTTGATGCAGGTACGGGGAACGCGGCGCTGGTGGGAAGATTCCTCCAAATTCATGCCTTATGTTTGATGTCGAATTGGTTGATGTTCGCTGATTAGCCCACCCATGTTATAGCTTTTCAGTTTTGAAGTCATTGGTTGAATCTATAATTTTGATATTTTAAACCACAAGATGGGTTTGTTTTTCAACTTTACGAGTTCATCATTTGTCTCCATGTGTTTAGTGAAAATTTTGCAGAAACCCTAGTGCATTTTGTTTCTGCCAAATGAAAACACGAAATTTTCTGGTGAATTAAATTTTGTTGGGATTTATGCTTTCGCAAAAGGAATTTCAACTCTCAAGATACAAGAGAATAGATTTACATGTTCTGTTTTTTACTCTAATATTAGTTTGCCTTGTATTTCTAACTAGAGTTTAGAAGTGTTATCGTGTTCTTTTAAACAGATTATCCACCTGAGAGGTAAAAAAAAGAAAAGGAAAGAAAACCAAAAGATCAGCAGAAGTTAGGTGTAAAAAATTAAGTTTCGTCTCTTCAATGGTTTTATGTTATGGTGATTATTGAATCAGGAAATAGAGTTCGCGGTTACTACTGGGCTTCTGTAAGCCTCCGTCAAGTAACATAGCTCTTGTATCAGTACTCTTCTCAGCCTTGTGTGAGGTTATGAAAATCTTTTGGTTGCAAGAGAAGGCCTATTACCTTAAATTCTCTTGTATACCGGGAACCCTACTCATCAAATATTACTCAAATCACGGTGAAATAAAAAGTACGTGAGTTTTTTTTTCATGAAATAAGATATGATTGCATGTTGTGGTAAAATGGTAAAGAAATTTAAGAGTTCACAGCTTTTATTAGTGGTGGCTTTTGCCAGGATTGTAGTAGTAGGGGTCTCTGTCGCCCTCCTCATGGTTGCTCATGGAAAATCTATTACACTTAGTGCCGAACGTTGGTCAGCCGGCGAAGGTAGATATATTCGCTATAAGTGTATCTTAATGGGAGGGCAAAGACCAAACGATTAATTTTAAGCCGAAAAAGACTAAAATTAATTTTGACACATTCAGAACTTTCAAGCTGGAATGAGAGCAGTACCACATCTTAAGAGGCTCAAAGCTAATTGGCACGCTAGGATAGTTGAGGTTGGCTCAAAGCTAAAAGGTAAACTGACGACTCCCTCCCTACTTATGAGTTATCGATTAACGTTAATAAATATTTTCATGGAACTCCTTAAAAAAAAAAAAAAAAAACTGAACAAAAGAACTATGGTTGAGACGATTGAGATACACGGCACGCTTTGCAGCGAAATAATGCTTATATATAATTTTTTTTAAGTATATTATTTTTTGACGTAAGATGATGATGATGGCCATCAAAGACTTTTTCTGATAATTTTTCATTTTTTTGAAAAATTGTTCGAAAAACACATGCATGTCAAGAGAGAAAAGAAACAATTACATATAAAACTAATTACAAACACTAACTCTAATATACTAATAAATTTAATACTATGATAAAAATCTGATAAATATATAAATATAATTTGATAACAAATATTATAATTCTAATCTTTATTAATCTTTTTTGGTTGGTTCATGTATGTAATTACATTTTATCAGAAAAATAAATGTATCTCATTACCACTTAGTAATAATTTTGTGGGAAAATTGTTTATATTATAATGTTAAAAAGTTATTTTTTTTTAAAATGACTAGCTTTCAAATTTTATATAATAAAAAACATTTATTTTATTGAAACTTATAGAGATTAGAGAATTCAATGCATTGATAAATTTAATAACCCAGAACCTGAACTTTATCAGTTTGTGCAGTCAATGATAACAGATGACGCTTGAGAAGGATTTAAGCTTGCACCAAACATCGGAAGACCATCTTGTCTGAATTATAAGGACCTGCATTTGTTATATCTCTCAACTGCTACTCAATGAGGATTATCATCTTATGCATTTTGGCTGTTAGATTGAAATTTTATAATGGTTTTGAATTTTGATAACATGCAATGATAACGAGACATCATCACCTTTTTGTTTCCAATTTTTTTTTTTTATGGAATATGTAAATTAATTGAGCACTGTTGTAATACTGATTTATTATATCCTAAGGTGCATGTTATCCAAATTTAAAAAACTGGAAAAGCAAAAATAAAAATTTTAAAAACTGGAAAAGTAAAAATAAAAGATTAAGGCATTTGGTAAAGTAGAAAAAGAAAAAGGCAAGAATTGGAAAAGAAAAGAAAAGAGAAAAAAATAAATATAAAAAGAGATGTTTTTCATCGTTTTATAAATTGGTTAAAAAACAAGAGGAAAGAAAAAAAATATTTTAATTATAAAAAAATGCTCTACTCTTTTTAATTTTATTAAGGTAGAGAAAAAATTCATCCCACTTTTTTTTTTTCTCATTTTATCTCTATCAATAGATTTCGTCTCTTACCATAACTGTCTCTCCCTACCGATCATAATCAAAAGATGAATCATGACACGCTAAAAATAACATCTCTACTCATAGAAACACGATAAAAACAACTAATAAACTTCACAAGCCGCACAAATCCACTTAACAGTAAAGATCCAAAATTATTTGCTCCAAAATACAAAACATATTATGATACTAAGACACTGCCTGGTCAGACCGGTGATCATCTTTAGTAAGGTTCCACTGGTGCCCTGAATTTCGCTCCAGCATAGACTGCTGCAGAACCCAGCTCTTCTTCAATCCTAAGAAGCTGCAATTCAGAATACCAAATGGTTAAATAAATCACCCCTTGTAAAGTTTTCTGTAGGGGGAGAGAGAAAGAGCATGCTACTAAAAGAAATTTTGCTCCACTGATTGCACTTTCACCTGGTTGTATTTTGCAAGACGTTCTGATCTGCAAGGTGCACCAGTCTTAATCTGGCCCTGTTTACAGAAAGGGGCAAACATAATGGAACAACGTACAAAAAATCCATTTTAAAGGCTGTCAATAATAATATAACCTCATATGCCAGAAACAGTATAAAAAATTCTCATGCAACCAAACCATATAGCTGGTCTAAAGTTCAGAAAAATTAACTATCAGATGACATTTTCTCATTTTTTTAATGAGTGACAAATTCCCACATTCATATTCATCAAAATTTCACACTCCATCAGACTAGAATTTCCTCTTTCTTCCAAGAATTACTAAAAGAAATCCTTCAAAACATGATACAGTAATGTAAAAAAAAGCCACATCTTTCAACAAAAATAAGAAGAGTAAAGGTGTCAAGAAATATTAAATTTAAAAGCAAAGGACTGTTAACTTACTGTTGCCAAGCCAACTGAGAGGTCTGCAATAAAAGTATCCTCAGTTTCACCACTACATTTAACAAGGAAAACATCATCAATGCATTGCAAACAATAGAGAGATACCATCATGCAAGAATTTGGGGGAGGGAAATGGAAACATAAACACGCCATACCTTCGGTGGCTGGCCATGATACCCCAACCAGCACGTTTGGACATTTTAACAGCTTCAATACTTTCAGTCACAGTGCCAATTTGATTCACCTGAAAAAGAAGGTTAAAAATTAAGCTTCTTTAGTTGGGCTCCCTTCTAGCATCATGAAACTCTTACATTCCCATTTAATGAGGAAAAAGGCTGTCACCTTCAACAGTAAGGCATTGCAAGTCTTCTCCTTAATTGCTTTCTCCACACGCTGCAGTAGCCACAAGAACGAAGTGTAAGACCATATTTTCAACCTTTTGGCCCAAACCATTGAAAGAGAACCAAAAATTAAAATAGAAATACCTTGGGGTTTGTGACAAGGAGATCATCACCAACAATCTGCACTTGCTCACCAATTTCAGTTGTCATCTTTGAATAGTGATCCCAATCATCCTGATCAAATGGATCCTCAATGGATACAATTGGATAGTCAGTCAAAAATGACTTGTAAACATTCTTCAAGCTGTCTCCTGATATCTTTTGGGATCCATCATTGTTCTGCAGAATAAGAAACATTTTTTCAGGAATTAAATTTAAGGTTATAGCATAACTTGTTCTTCAATAGCTTCATACAAGGCACACAAAAAAAGAAGAAAGAAAGCAAAGAGGCATCAAGGTGTTAAAATCCTGATATGATGCACAAATGAATAAATGTTAATTACTTCTTCCTTGAAATTCAGGTCATAGGTCTTGCCCTTGCTATCATAGAATTCTGAAGCAGCAACATCCATCCCAATCACAACCTGCAAGGAAATCCACTTACCCACTAAGTCAATCTGATGATAAGGTAAGGTGGACTAGGACAGACTACAAGAGTACTAACCTTTCCAGTATACCCAGCTTTTGCTATAGCTGTCTTGAGCAGTTCAAGACCCTCTTTATTTTCCTGTAAATCGTCACAAAAATTTTATTAAAATCTTACAGCTTGGTAAGGTGTTGGGAAGATGTACTAACAAGGATAATGAATGAAATACTAGGTTTGCAAATTTAAGCACCGGTGTATAAGGTTTGGGGGTTTGGGAGTTCAAATACACGAGAAAGAGGCTTCCAGAATGAACCAAGTTCTACCAAATTAACAACGGATCATGAGCAATTACAAACCTGAATATTAGGAGCAAAACCACCTTCATCACCAACATTGGTTGCATCTTGTCCATACTTCTTCTTTATGACAGCCTGAAATAGAAAGTGGGGACTATCATGATCAGCCCTAAAGTAACATCAAGCTATCATGCACAAAAAGGACAGCTACTGACCTTCAAATTATGATATACTTCTACACCCATCTTCATGGCTTCCTTGAAAGAAGATGCCCCAACGGGGAGAATCATAAATTCCTATACAAGAGATAAATGGTAAGAAATATCAAGAAAGGGTATTTAAAGAATTCTAAACAGAAGTTCTTAATCCAGCAATACCTGCATTGCCAGTTTATTGCCTGCATGGGAACCTCCATTGATGACATTGAAGGCAGGTACAGGCAAGACCAAGTTCTTGTTGCCAGAAATATTGGCAATGTGCTGCAAGGAAAACATAAAAACTGTAAGGCTATAAACACCGTACACATGAAATTGATCAGGATACTGCAATGGCGCCAACATAGACCTGATAAAGGGGGATCTTCTTCACCATAGCACCTGCTTTGCAAACAGCAAGGGACACTGCCAATATAGCATTAGCTCCAAGCTGAAAAAAATATGAGAATCAAAAAGAAAACCCGCTCAATGAGCAGCATTAAAGTTCATTAAGGTTTAAAAATCAAAGAAACTTATTGCCATCAACATTATTGTCAAAGCTAACTCAACAATTTCAGAATACCTTTTGTTTGCACCAACCCCATTCATTGACAGTACCATCAAGCTGCTGTACCATGAAGTTGTCAATTTTGGCCTGCTCTGTTGGGTCCTGCAAAGGCATAACATAAAAATTACCATCAGCATCAGTAATAACTAACACCACTAGCTTCAAGAAAGTCAATCAAAAGTTAAAGCCTCATGGGCTCATAGGTCATACAATACCTTGCCAACCAAAGCAGGTCCGATAATAGAATTCACATTCTCCACAGCCTAATATAATCAAAACAAAAAGAAAAACAATCATTATGAAAGTTCTTATCACACAAAAGAACATAGTATACAAAACCCTCTAAATTTCCCAAGCATCTGGATTGCAAGGATCTATATACAACAAAACAACTCTCATCCTTCGAGTACAAATTTGGCAAAAAATCATGGTATTTGTAATATACTAGAGAAATACAAAAAATTAAGACATTGATTCTAAAGATATCTACAACAGCTGTTTTGTTTCTCAAATTACAAAACGTTTTAGGCGCTTTCAAATTTAGACTGATAACAAACAGAACAAATGCAATAACATTGAACACACCGAGTTGGTCAACAAATCATAATACAATAGAAGGGAATTAAATTGGGCATACCTTGAGGACACCTTTCCCAAGGTAGTCAGATCCTCCATCCCGCAACTCAAGAGCTTCATAGACACCTTTCCATGAAAATCAGATAAAATTAAGACAACAATTGTATGTATGCAGATGCATGATCAATATACAAAATTTGGAAATAAGTTCAAATTAAATATTAAAAAAATGAAAAAAAAGTGTTTACCAGTTGAAGCACCACTAGGCACAGCAGCCCTAGCTAAGGTTCCATCAGACAGAAGAACATCAGCCTGTCATACCCAATCGACATTCATATCAAACCATCACGCGCGCGCACACAAACAGAAACGAAACAAAAAAGAAAAGAAAGAAAACAAGCGCAGCCCAAAGTTAAAAATCGATGAGCCGC
The DNA here is from genome assembly GCA_023935145.1 of Bretschneidera sinensis. Taxonomy (NCBI): domain Eukaryota; kingdom Viridiplantae; phylum Streptophyta; class Magnoliopsida; order Brassicales; family Akaniaceae; genus Bretschneidera; species Bretschneidera sinensis. Next base: position 142,252,044 of record CM043700.1, read on the forward strand.
TGTTTGGTCCCCTATAAAAATTTGAAGAAATATAAATCGAAATGTACTTGAAAACTTATAAATGTCGTAGGCTGTGTTTTTTCGGGATACAAACATTCGAGTTCTCAATCCACAGTTTATCAGAAGCCAAACAGATCCTTAAATTAAAAGCACGGTTAAATCTATAGCAAAAATTAACTAAACTACTAATGAGAAGAAGCAAAAACACTCTACAGCTTTACGAGTCACTTTGCCCGTTAAACCGATAAGAAAATAAACTAACAGAAAATATGTAGATCAAACGGCTAAAACACGAATCAAACTCACTTCAACGGTGGGATTTCCACGACTGTCGAAGATCTGACGGGCTTTAATAATCTTGATCGTCGCCATTGCTAATAGTTCGATCACAACGAGGTTGCTCTTCTAGTATTTCTCGTACTTACGTTTCTTTTTTTCAAGTGAGAAAATGACGAAGAAATTTGGTTTTTGAGATTTTTATTTATGTGGGTAGCAACGTGTTCATCACCTGTGGGTGATCGAATCCAGGCCGTTGATCGTGGAAAAGGGAGGGATAAGGTGGACGCTCATGATTGCTTTCTTGGTCATCACGGGATGCTCGTAGCATTTGGGTGGGGCCAGTGACTTTTAAGGGAGGCGCATGAAAGTGGAATATGCGGTTATTAGCATACTAAAGACACCTCATTGCCGACGAAACAAAAATTTACTGGGCGCCCATCGTTTTTACAAACCGGTGTTAGTTAGCAGGATGGTTTAGCATTTTTGTGGAAGAGATAGTGTTGTACCATGGACACTAGAAAGGTATAATCCCATGATGCACGTAATAGGCTGTTTTTTTATTTGGGCCAATTTTGTCAGTTCTATATAGGGCGGGGCCCAGTTTTATATCTTTGAGATTTGGGCTAATCAAACTGAGGCCGGCCCAATGTAGACCTAATCATGCCTAATTACCACATAATTTTTTATTGTGTTTTTTTTAAATAAAAAGGCAGGAGGATTCAGCCGGTCTGACAATTCTCTTTGAATGTGATCACGAGTCTTTTTAATTGAGAAACTAACAGTGTTTATTTGTTCGGCTAAAACCGATTAATTCATTATTTTAAATTAAAATAAATAAAATGATACGGTTAAATGGTTTATTAATTTAACCAATTAACCGATCGATTATATCGATTTTAATTCAATCGATCAATTAAAATCTATACAAATTTAAAAATCAAATATAAATTAATTAATTAAATTAAATATTTATGATAAATATATAAGATTAAAATTTCTCAAAATCAATCTTAATACTCCATTAAATATATTGATAAGAATGATAAATTAAATTAAATAATACAAAAATCAAATATAAAAAACAAGTTTATCAGTTTAACAAAATTAATTGGTCATATTAAATTCAAATAGGTTGAAACAATTAAGTAGATTTAAATTATCAATCAATGCAATATAAATCATTTTATATAAAAAAAAATTGATTAAAATTTTAAATTGGTCACTTTCAATAGAATCGATCGTTTGAACACTTTCAAAAATTAATTTTAAAAAAACTTAAACAATAATGATTTTTTAAATCAAAATTAACCAATGATTTACTGAAGCCTCTGGCATCGTAACAATTCCATTGAAAATCCATCAATTAAGGTATGGCTGCACCTTTACTATCAAGCCACATTAATCAATGGAAATTTTGATTTTTTTAATGGTTTAAAAATAAAAATAAAAAATAAAAAAAGGAAAGAAGCTTGGGTTAGGGTTTTGAGAGGCACAATTAGATGTGTGTATTATTGTTGACATTTTTTGTGGTCAATGTTTTTCATGTCAGATGATATCTCATATTATTTAAATTAAATTAAATATTTTAGTTAAATGTTCGTAAGTTTAACAATAACCTTATTTTTAGATCAAGTGAGATATTTATCAAAGCAACAACTCAACAGAATTGAACCTTATAGAATCCAAACCCCTTTCTTTATTCTCTCACTCTGGCGCCGCTCTCTCGCGCCGTTTCCCTCTCTATCGGTAAGCTTTATCTTACTCTCACTGAAAGTTGGAAGCCCTCCTTCTCTCTCTCTCTGGCCGTAGCGTTGACTCTCTTTCTGTCTTGTATTGCCGCCGCGTCTCCCGTTTTCCGTCTCCCTTCGGTTCTCTCTCTCCCTGCCACCCACCGCAGTTCGTTCTCTCCTTAAGGTATGTGCATCCCAAGTAATGCTTTTCAAGTAGAGGTTTGATAGATGCTAATTTTGTTCAATAATGGACTTTGATATTACAATGGAATTCAAGTATATTTGATCTTGTTATGTCACAAACGTTTAATTATAACTTGATTTGCAGCACTTCATTAGTCATTGTAGCCAGGGTCCTTGTTTTTCCTCAGCTTCTGGGTTTTATTTCATCAATTTCTTTTCCTAAACCAAATGGCAATTTCTTGTTTAGTTAGAAAAGAAATATAGAACTTGATTTAGAGATCTGATTTTGATATGGATGTTTTTTAGGTATCTCTATTTCTCACCTTTAATATAGTCTAGTACAGTGTTCTTGCTGCTGCGGGTCAAGTTGAATTCTTCTTGTAATCTTTATGTCGTGCCAGGCATGAGTGGTTAGATGTACCACTACCAAGATACATTTAAGTATCAACATGAATGTCCCATAGTCTATTTTCATTTGATAATTTATCAAAGCTCGACCTTTTATTGGGTAAAAAAATTGCAATTATTGAGGTGTAGTTGCCCATGAATTTTAGCCCGCGATTCATTAGAATTCCTAAAGAGATGCAATTAGATATTTTTGACTGATTCTTTTTCTTATGGGTTTGAGAAATGTTTTCTTTTCTTTTGTGTAGTGTGATCCACTGGTATTTTCTTTTTTGATAATAAAGTTAGCTAAAACTGGTATATGAAAGGCCAAAATTTCAATTTAATTCAGTTTCAAAATTTTGGTGTTATGGTAATTTCAGTTTGGTTTCGGTAGGCTAAAAACAAGCAACTGAAAATTTGGATTCCAGATTGTACACCTAGCCGCAACAACAAGGAGGTATTACACAATTCTAGATAATTTGTTTTGTTTTAGTAATAATTTTAGGATCTTTCTGTATTCAAAGTGTGAAATAACCTACTTTTATATTTTCAATCTCTTAACTGGTGGTTGTGAGCTTTTTTCTCCTCAGATTGTAGGTGAGATTCTATATGATTTAGGTGTCGTTTGGGGAGGGATTTAAGTAAGCTTACCTTCAAGGTAAAAAAAATTACCTAGAAAGGATTTAAGCAAGCTGATTTAAGTTTGCTTAAATCCCTCCTAAACGGTACCTTACTAGTAATGCAACCTTAGAGGGATACTCAGCTAAGATCCCATCAAACAAGCTACTTACATCTTTATTTGAAATGAATGTTTAAGTTTCACTTTTGTTTGCTTTTGGTGATATTGAGATTGGCTTATTTCCATTTTTATCTTCTTATTTGACGTTTCCAACAATTGAGACAGTATACAAGATATTGATAGCAAAATCTGGGATTCTCTCTCTCTTTAAGAAAAGCAGAAAAGTATGTTATACTATGCTAAGAGGATATGCCGGCTAGATTGTTTGGCGCGATAGCCAGACAAAATTTGCTTTTGGATTATTTGCTACTCCATGCAAAGTTGCTATGATGCTTTATAGCCTTCCCGGTCTTATCTTATCATGGGTTGGAATTGTTATGTTCATTTTTATTAGAATTTCGGTTTGTGTTTTGTTTTATGTTTTTAATCACTTACATATGCGTCTCTGCGTGTTCAAGAGTCTTTTGGGCATTGGGAAGTCTTTTTTGGTAATAAACAATAGATTATGGATTTTAGAGAACTTTCTTTCTTTTAAGAATTATTTTGCACATATTTGCTGCATGTTGTCTTTCTAGTAGAAAGGAACTAATTTGATATTACTCGCTTGGTGGGTAGTAATATTGGAAGGATATCAAATTTGATCTGCCATTTCATCCTTTTTTTTCTGGGCTTCATGGCAAATGCATTGATCTACTATTGTCAAATGTTGGCATGTTTCCGTACATTTCTTAAAGAAAGAAATGCTAGAAGTAGACAAATCTTTATTCTGAACTGGATTGCGTTTTTCCATTTTGATAGGTTTATTTAATGGGTCCATATAAGAAAGAATCATCTGGTTTTGATGAGGATGCAATGGAAGATGATGTGATGGGAAATCTCAGTGAGGAATTATCTGACTCTGAAGGAGAATCAGGATCAGAAGGGGAGGAAGATGTGAAGTTGCCTGAACCTTCAAAGAATGCTGTTTACAATAGAGATGGGCTTCTTGATAAACTTCAAGATATTAGTTGGCCAGAGAGTGTTGGTTGGATACACAAGCTCACTGTCGATGTTGATCAAGGACAAGATGTGGATGTGAATGATGACCTTGCAAGAGAGTTTGCTTTCTACACACAAGCACTGGAGGGAACAAGGCAGGCATTTGAGTCACTTCAAGCAATGGGGCTACCTTTTCTTAGGCCTTCCGATTATTATGCAGAGATGGTGAAATCAGACACTCATATGGTTAAGGTGAAGGGGCGGCTTTTGGCAGAGAAGAAACAGATTGAGGAGGCTGAGGAGAGAAGGAAGGCTAGGGAGTCCAAGAGACTAGCTAAAGAGGTTCAAGCACAGAAGCTAAAAGAGAGAGCTAAGCAGAAGAAGGATGATATAGAGACTGTTAAGAAGTGGAGGAAGCAGAGGCAGCAGAGTGGGTTTGCAGGAGGTGACAAAGGTGGTGAGTTGGATTTTGACTTTGGAGATGGTAAAACATTTCAGAGGTCAAACAAGAAGAGGCCAGGGGTAGCTCCAGGAGATAGATCTGGAGGAAAGACAAGACAAGGTGGTGGAATGGGGAAGAGGAAAAATAGCAGGGAATTCAAGAATACCAAGTTTGGATTTGGTGGGAGGAAAGGTATGAAGAAGCAAAACACTGCCGAAACCACAAATAATTTCAGAAGCTTTAGTAAGGATAGTGTTACAGGAAATAAGAAAGGGAAGAAGTGAGATGGACTTCGGGTTTATATTATGACGTTTTTTCAGTAATTTTTAATCCATGTAAACTTCAAGATGTGACATTGTTGTGGTGGTTGGTCTTGAAGTAAAAGTACTACTATGTTTATTTCTTTTCTTTTTTTGGTTGAGTAATCTTTAGTTTGAAGTCATGATTTTGCTCGTGAAAGCGTAGCCCCATGTGAATGCTCTTTAAGTCACTTATGAATCCTTGTTGATGATTGGCATCTGTTTTGTTAGGACTAAGAAGTGTAGAAATTCTCATCAGTATGCCACTGCGTTAACATTTCGGTCTGAAGTCGAAAACAAGTCAGGCTCAACCATCGCTGGGGTTATATGTTATTTTCCCCGATTTCTCTTTAATTGTGCAAGTTGGTCCTCCACTTTAAATGTATTACTACTAGGGGTACTAAAATTGTATGGATTATAATCATGTATTTAGAGTTGCAGTTCTTAACAGGGTAGCAGCATATTCTGTCCTATGTGCTGCATTGACATTTCATCAACCGACAAATTATTGATGAAAAGTCATGGTGTTAAATTTGTTCTTTTCCTCTATGCCTCCTAATATTTCATTCTCGGTTGAAGGTGAGACTCGTTCTTTAAGACTTTGTTATATTTATTAGAAGATTTTTAAAGGAGGTTCTTATTTAAATTTTGTCCACAAGATTTTTTTATATCATAGTTATGTTTTGGAGTCAAATAAAAAGAAACATTTTTTTTTTCTTTTTTCTCTTTTCTCTCCATTCGGCAGTGGGGAGTTAAGAATCCGAAAAATTTCAATGATCTAAGATCTAGGTAAGAATTTTTCGCTTAAATTGGGGTTTCATTTCGCAACTCCATTCTAAACCCTGTTAAGGCTGTGATGGTACAAAAGTCAACTAGGAAGTAGGAACTGAGGAAGGTAAGGATAGGACGAAGTCAATAGATCAAGTGCCAACTATGGATCCCTTAAAATTTGCACTTCTTATTGCTTGCCTGAACTTCCGGGCCTTCTCCATTCAATTAACTCAAGGTACTTGCTCCATAAACTTACTGTACAAAGAATATCAGAATAACCCAAAAGCCGTGGACTGTACCTACATTTCCCTGCCAAAACTTCAAACCTATGGGTGAACATTTTTATGGAAATTTGAACAGGAATGCTCGTCTGATTTTTCAACTTGGTATTATATTTTAGTTTTTGGTATCAACCTTACCTCTCAAATCTGGACTGGCCCCTTGATGAGCTCAGTCAGCATCAACTTGTCAGCCCCTCCTCTCTCCCACACAAACAAAAAATGGGTAGATAACTAAGAAAAAAAAGAATAAAAATAAAAAAAAAGGAAAAAAAGAAAAGAAAAAGTTTTGGTGATGTCAACTGGTGACATGGAGGCTATGAAAGAGTGAGAATTTTTCCCATGTGACAGTTCTTGTGAGGTACAATGGACTTTTGATTAGTTTATGAAGAAAAACCCTACATCCCAGCTGGCAAGAAGCTTCCCAAATGCATTGATGCATTGATGATTAAATAAAAGCATATAAAATATTACCATTTCCCATTAGCTTTCACACTACACCTCATCATATAGTCCTTAACTTCTGCTACAAAAGCTTCCCATCTACACTTTCTCAACTGAACAAATGCCTTTAAAAAGGCTTACCACCTCCCCTTTTGCCAAAACAGAAGTACCAACTACCAACTCCCCTCTAATCTTCATCTCTGTTCTTGTCTATTTGGTATCTTGTCCTCCTTTATTCTTCATAACCATGTTGGATTCCACATTAGAGTTGATCACCCAAGCTGCTTCAAACTCTGTTTTCATGTTCTGTTTTTGCAACTTGATCATAGTTATGATCCTCATGGGCTCAAAACCTGATTCCAACTTCGATGAAGAAAGCGAAATTTCTCTCTCAGTTGGCACCAACACATACAGAGTTGCCAATGAAGGGATAAATTCTAAGAATTTGTTCAACAAAAGCAAGATGTCAAATGCAAAGGATGTCACTGAAGCATCATGTGCTTGTGAAACATCTACTGAGGACAACAACGACAACAACAAGAAGGATGATGATGATGATCAAGAGAACGATGAAAACGACGAGCTGAGAAGAAGAATAGAAGAATTTATCACTAAAGTCAATGGAGAATGGAAGGCAGAAATGTTAAGGTCATCATCACGTTTAGCTTAGAGAAAATTTTCCTCTTATGGCATTGTCAAAGCCTGCAACATGAATTTTCCAGAGTTTAGTACTACTATTGATTAGGCCTAAAACTTTTGTAAATATGTGAGAATGATGAGTCATGGCTTTAGGGAGTGACCTTAGAATTGTTGCTCCATGGCATAAAGATCTTCTGCAGCTTTGTTTTTGAAATTTTCAATGCTAGACTGTGTTTTGGTGGGCAGCTATGTTTTGGAAAATAAGCACTATAGTCCTCTGGATAACTGCAAATTAAGAAGAGGCAGAATGTGACTAAAGCCTCTTTATTGCCTGATATTTCGAAGGGTGCTGATTTTGTTGGTTGAAGCTCATGTCAATTTTACATCACAGTTATTGGATTAAAAGAAATAAATTAATAATTGTACTTGCTTATTTGAAAGTATTAAAATATTTTTTTGATCAAACGATTATCAACTAAAACTGCACCCTATATTTTAAATTGAACTATTCCCTCTTTCTACAAAGAGCCTGATTCTCTCTCACATGGATAAGGAGGCAAAAGTGAAAAGCAAAATAAATGGTACAAAAGAGCATGTTTGGAAGAACTCAAGTAGATGCTTTTCATGGGTTTTCTTTATTCCATCAATAAATTCGACAAGTACTAGCCACAAAAGATGCCTACAAATTTGACAACCAAACAAATGATTAAAATTACGGTGAGAATTCAAAATATGGTCTTGATTGATCATGAAAAATTGGAGATTCTGATGCCATATTTTCTGGATTTAATCTGGTTGTTTATCGAAATGAAGGGTCAAGCAATATTCTGTTCCCATTTGGCAGGCTCCCATCTAAATAGCATGTGCTTGAAAATATGAAGCGAGGGGTTGAAACAAGGGAAATAAATTTGTAAGAAAACCGACAATAAATTTGTAAACTTGACTCCAACAGAGAGTAATATAATGCTTCAACTAGAGCCTTCAATTTCAACAAATCAACCCAAAAACCATCCACTTTCATACATCTAAAATGCTACACCAATAAGATGACACTGAGAATACATGATGACAACAGCCACAGAATGATCCTAAAAATTAACAGTCCTATCTAAACCTAATGAGAAAGAGTAAATTCCCATTACATCAACACATATTTTTCCCTTAATAAATAGCCAATTGAGTTTATATGATTTGAGACAAGGTTTGAATGAGCCTACATGCTGTTGTGTCTACAGAAAAACAAGGAAGATGCGATCATCATACGGGGAGTGTGAATGTGATCAACTGGAGACCTCACAATTCGATTGGCTGGTGCCTTTTGATTCCTCTCCGGCGGAAGATGTATTGTTGTCAGCATTCGAATTCCTATAGCCCTGGACGGGGTTAAGAGTAGCCAAATTGTCTCCATGGAAAAATGAAGATGGTGCGTGAATTGGCTTCACTTCACCATATGCCGCCTTCATTTCTTCTCTGGAGATGACATTGACAGTAGTCGGGGCGATCGCTGGTGCATGCTCAGTTCTTTGCTTCTTGTGCTTCTGCTCTTGCTGGTGACCTGGTAGAAAACTGCCCACAACAACCTGATAAAACAATTTAGAAAGAGAGTGATAAAAATGTGAATCATCATGCATACCAGTGGCAAACAAATAAACACAACTTAAAAGTATACTAGTGCAAGGTGGCTGCCTTTTCATTTAACGTTAAACTTTTAAAAAATCACTATTTATCATTTTCTAAATTGACAAAATTACCTGAATTTTTTATTCAAAAGATTTATCAAAATAATATGGAAACCATGTAAGAGTACAAGCTTCGAGAAATTAACAAGTTCAACTTAAAGACCTGCAATGTTTTTATCCTCTATCTTTTCCTTCTACCTTCTAACATTATGTTCTTACCTGCACCGGGCCAGCAGCGATCAACAGACCAGCAAGTCCTCCCCCAACAACACGACCATCTGGGCCTGCCAAAGAGACACTCATCCCGCCAGATCTGCTCTTTGTTCCTCCATTCTCAGTAGGCATAAATGAGCCAGACAAGGAAAGTATTTCAAATCGACCCTGAGAAAACAATCAGAAGAGGTTGATCATTTCTTATGAGTTAAACTTTTCAAGATCTAAAGGGAAGCGATGATACTTATACCACACCAGAACACTAGTTAACATCCACAACAGAAGAAGAAAACAAAATGTAAATTCGACAGAACTAATTTAGATCACATTTATCAGCCCTTCAAAAATCAAATGCAATTCAGTTATCTGAAAATCATATCAAAGAAGGATGAAGGGCCACACCTCATATGTTAGAGTACCTCCAAAAGAAGTAGGTTGACGAAGTGTAACATTTGAAATTGTACCATTTGCAGAAAGAATGCAGATAGCGCGAGATCCTTGTTGAGAAAATGACATAACCTTCATCATTACATCCTGTAACAACCATGAAAAAAGTAAAAAATGCAGAACAAATCACCAAAAATTCATGCTAACAAATAAAAACCAAACAGTTTGCAAATGACTTTATCCCAGACACGTTTCCAAGTCCATTTTAATGTAAACAAAGAAACAGAAAATAAGAATGATAGTCGAACGCACCCTTACTGATTACAGCAAGAAATTATTTTTTCACATATATTTTCTGGGCATACCTCACCAGCATTAACAGTGATCACATGGGGCGTAAAGTTTGCACCAACAAAATATGCAATTCGTTCACCTACAAAACAATATTTAAAAAAAAGAAAATCAGTATAAGTAAAACCTGCCAAGTCTGCACTTGCATTATAATACCCTTGAAGCACACGAATCACAACTTAAATCTCAAAGCCGGAAAAAATAAAACTGAAAAAGCTAGTTAAAGTAAATCAAATATGAGCAAAGACACTGCAAAAATTACATAGCTCACTAGAGCATCTAGGTCCAAGCAGCGATGAGAAAACTTTACTACCACTGGGATTTTTTTAAGTACCACTGGAATATATTGGTTAACCTGTCTATGATAAATAACTTAAGCACCACAGCTTCATGCAGATAAACATCTCATATGACACCCTTTTGGTAAGAGGTGGAAGATTGTTGCAGCAAATGAGTTTAGTTTTGGTGTTCAGTAACAATGTGAATAAAAATTATACCCACCAAATACAAATATACTGGTTGAGATTTTTTCTATTCCTACATAAAAAAACAAATATACTGGTTGAGACGAAAGAAATTGCAAGGAACAAGGTCTAGTTTTGTAATTCTAATTTCTACCACCAGTTCAAAAGTCATAAAATATGTTTACTTATGAAATTACTCCTGCGTTTGTTCTTTTAATTTTTCCTTGCACATCTGATGCAATCAAAATTGGCTATTTCAGCCATCCAGGAACGGATAACAACCACCACGTCTATAAGAAAATAATTATCAGGCTAAGATAGATTTAGAAAAGGTCAAGGCAGTTAATTTGGGTATTTTACATGCTAAGCAAGGTGACACTTCCAATAAGCTCACAATATGTTTCCTTTTTTTTTTTTTTCTGTTAAGTCTCACAGACTGTTTCTTGGCAGGAGTGTGCTATTTTTTCCTTTCAAAAGCCAGGAAGTACAGAATTCTAGCCATAAGAGAGAGATTCCCTCATTTCACAGAATCATCAACAAATCATTTTTCTCTCTCACAACTACCACTCATTTGAGATACGGGCAAAAATCAGAGATAATGGTCCCACTCGACATCAAAACCCCAGAAAGATCCCTCTTAAATTCAACCTAAAGCTCAAACCAAATCCCAAAAATCATCAACAGATCACACTACCTCTATCTTTCACATAACCAAAAAATAAATCTTTATCATCAAACCGGACATAACACAACTCACACCAACAACACATCATTTATCACCAATGGAACAGTAAAACTAACCAAGACCACATGAAAACCAAGAACATTCAGAGAACTAAGAAACAAGAACCATATAAATTACCTGAAGTCTCAAATTCAAGCTTTTGTGACTTCTTGATTGAATCATGCGGCCGCCCTCTGCCCCGTTTCCAGGAGGAAAAATCTCCGCTCAGCGGAATCGACGATGAGATGGGCATAGGTGATAATGCATTGGCCAAAGTCCCATCTGGAGCGTACTTTCTGGGTCTCCCTCTCTTCTTCTTCCCCTCTGAGCCTGTGCCGGGTCCTGGCGTCGCCACGCTGACAGGAGCAGCAGCGGTGGCAGCCATTGTGGGACCCGAAAATGGGCTAGGGTTTTCAACTCTTGGGGCCACATGGTAGCTATCGGGAGCTTCATCTACCTTCACTGCGACCCCACTAGGTCTAATTCCCTCCTTGTCCTCCATTCATAGATCAGGTAAATTCAATTTTTTTAAAAGGAAAAATAAACCGAAAACCCTAGAATAAAACCCTAAAAGTTAAACGCAGAAGATTCAAAGCTCTTTGCAAACTCAGGTACACAGAAGAACCAAAATAGTATACAACCCAAGTTGTCAAAAAAAATCAAACCTTTTTTTGTAGAAACTGAGCTCAAAATACCAAAAAAAAAAATATATAAACAAACAATTAAAAATGAACCCACTTCAAGTTCAAAGAAGAGTAAAATCCCAAAAACTTTGCTGGAATATTCAAAGTTAAGAAACACAGTACTGTAGTTTTGCTGCAGCTGGGTTGTTCTATGCGCCAAGTACAAATCTGTGGCTTAAACCTTCACCATTGCAGAGAATGCACAGAGCTTCAATGGTGGTACCTTAATCACAGTAAAATTATCATGAACTACCAAGAATTACAAGGAAAAAATGCTGATTTTTTTAGGAGTGAATATAGAATTTCTTCAAGTGAAATGAATTTAGGGATTTGCAAGAAAAGGAGGAGAAATAAATAAAGTAGAAAATTTTGGAAAATTTAAATAAAATAGAAAATATAATTATGATTTAATATTCTGAAATTAATTACTAATCAATATTTTAATTGCAAAATTCAAAGTATAAATTTTGGTTAAGAAAATGGTTCACGTCCGTCTTGGAAATTTAATAAAGGTGATTTAAGAAATGGCAAGTGATAGAAAATTTGCGAATTAAAAATTTGAGAAAATGTGAAAAGAAAAACCTTTTTTTTTAAACCGCTATTTGTTTAATAGAATAAAGCTCTAAAAAATTTATTACAAAGCTGTAAAGCCATCGTTGGAGCCATGGCAATTTTCCAAGTACTGACATCTTCTTTGTCTTTTCAGTTTAAAACTTTAAATAAAGTTGACTACACAAAATTTAAACTAAATGCCCTCTTATTTTCAGGAATCTACTGTTAAGGCCACTGTAAACAAAGAGCTATTGCTATTTCACCCAAAAGTGAAGCGGCGGTTAAGCTTGCAATTGTCCCAAAGTACCATAACCTTAACCCACCAATGAAAAAGAAGGATAATATTATAGAATAAAATTCAAAGCTCGTAAATTTTATAATTCAACTTCACTGTAGAGCCAAAAGAACCTATAGTCAATTCTGGCGTCGATTTTTTTTGGCTAGATTATGTTATCCAAATTCCGTGCATTTGTATGCCTTAGGTACATGATTATTCTTTTTGTCAAAATGAATCTTAACATGGTTAAGGTCACAGGGAAAAGAAAAAAGAGAATAAGAGAAGAAGGAAAGATATAAACAACTTTTAGAAAAGAATCTTCATCCTTACACAAATTTTAATTGCTTGACTTCCAGAGGAACCAAAATACCAAACAATCTTCATACTTCTAAGTGCTAAGTAGGTACTTGAAAGCAAGCTTTTTTTGGTTGAAAGGAAGATGCATAAATCATGAAAGTCATAAAATCAGCTACAAATTAATCAGTCTAGGGAGGCATACCCCCCTTAAATCAGAAACATACGACTCTAATTCACCGGAAAATGGGTTATCCGAAACAACAAAGAAAAGAATCTTAACCCTAAGATTCACAAGAATACATGTTGAAAAGAAATAGGAAACACCAGTTCACAAGAGAATAGTGGAAGTGAAAGCTCACATTAATCAGGAGAACAGTTTCAATGTCTAGTCCCGTTTAGTGCTCGTAGACTATGTACAAAGAGAAGCCAATTACAATTGACTTATCCATAATCCCGAAAAAATAAAAAAATAATATTGACAAGCTATAACAACAGTTTAGTCCAAGTTCACCTAAACTAGCTGAGATATCAAACATGTATCACTGACTTAACATGCGTTTTGGGAAGCATAAAACCAAGTCTTCTTTCCTCGAAAGAGTATTCAATCTCTTCAGAAATCTCTTCTACAGGATTGGCACTGAATGGAACCATGGGAGGAGGTGGAGGAGCTGGGGTCATAACTGTCTGCATTGGGACTGAGACGGTTGCAGGAGTAGAAGGCATGGGAATTGGCATTGCCTTGGGTGTTCTATTCTCTTCATCTGCAACAGCAGTAGTTTTCAAAGGAGTAGTGAATGACAAATCATTAACTGCTACTGTTTTCTGTAACATTTCACCGTGTAAAATGTTTGAGTCTGTCATATTAGCTTTAGATGATACTACAGTAGAGATGGGTGAGAAAGGTTTCCTAATCATTGGTGATTCGAGTTCACATGCATTTACAGAACCAAAAGACTGCTTTTTCACAGGGAGACCAGCAATGTCCAAGCCTCTTCTACCTACAAATTGGTGAAAAATAAAATGTAAGGGAGACCAGCAATATCTGAAGAAGTCTGATATGACTCAACTGGTAACAGTGAGCATCAATGGTTTTTATACGGGTCTCCATCGATATCCCAGTGCCTTAAGTGTTCTTAAAACATAAACAGACAAAACTAGAGAAATTCCAACGAACTAAAAGTACAATGAATAACTAACCATGTTTGAGCTGTGTGTTTTCTTCCAACACAATCATTACCTGATGGAGTTACTACAAAAAAACAAATAGCCTATTTTTTGTCCTACAACAGGAAATTATTGCGAAAATCTTGTTTCTACGTTTTCCCAGAAAGTTGTCATAATGCATATTCAATCAAAAGCTAGAAAGATTTTTTCTTTTTTTTTTAAAAAAAAGGTAGGACATTTCTTATTCAGTGTAAATAGCGTGCAAGTAATCCACCCCTTTAAAATTTATGAAAATGTGGTTCAAGTTTCAAAGAACCTACCAGTTGATAAAGCTGCAAAGCCATCATCTGGTCTGTGATTGAAATGATCGTTTTGAAGCACCTGATCAGTTTTCTTACTAGGCCGTGATTGAGGAGTAGCTTTTATGGAGTGTAGTGAATCAGGTTTAGGAGTCTGAATCATTGTTCCTCCTAAGGAGACTCTTCTAGTGCTTGCTCCTCCAGTTGAAACTCTATGACCTTTTTTTGCACCTTGGGGCTTTGCCGGGCTTGGTTTTGACCCATACAACACCTCTTGCTCAGCTATCAGCTGTCCCTGAAGTTTCTTCTGGTCCTAAAATGGAAAAAAAGGGTTCCAAACAAGAAACAATTAGCAGAATCTCAGTACGTGCCCACAATGATTCAATAATCAAGTAGAATCCAGGCCCATAAGTGAAAAGCATTAATAGTAAAGAATAGGATCAAGTATTTATTTAGAGGTCCATACACGTTGTCTACGACGTTCTTGCTCTTTCTCTTGCCGTAATATGGTGTACTCTTCGAGCATAGAAAGTACGCGAATCTGGAGACAAATAGGAACAGGGAACAATTAATATATTTTTCATATCAAGAAGCTAACTATAAAGAGCTTGACAAACTTCAAGCACGACCAACAAATCATGGAAGTACGTACACCATCGTATAAGAACTCAGTTCCTGTCTCCATCTCCCACGCTATAGTCTTTGATGTCAATGCCTCAACCATTCCTGAAAAGTAGCCATACTAAAAGTTGATTAAATAAATACAACATTTGTATTAGCTTTGTTCCATCCAATTTCCTCTCCTCTCTTACTATAATGCATGACAATTCATTAAACACTGTAAGTCCATGCAGCACAGTATTTACCTGGAAGTTTATTAACAATGGCACGTGCCTTCTCAGCGCGCTTGAGAGTAAGATGAGCACCTTTTCCAGCATTGTATCGGTTTTCATCCTGTACAATCAGAAGTGATAATTAATAAAGGGAATCAAGCTTCAAGGCGAAAAAAAATGAAACAAGATGATGCAGATACCCACCCTGTTATACTCTTCAAGCCAGCATTCCTCCTCACATGCTGCCACCCATTTCTCAACCTTTTCAAGAATTTCTTTCCTGCTAAGAGCTTCCTCTTTAACCTTACCAATTTGGAGCTCAATCTGTTCAAGTACACTTGCAGGATCCACCTCTCCTGCACCAGTAGCAGTGATAGAAACACTTAAGAAATACAATTAGAGATGCAATGCATTAGGATTAGATTGGTGTACCACAAAGGCCAATACCAGATTCGATGGCTTGAATGACATATTCCATTGCACTATCAGATTCAGGGATCATACGCGTCTTTCTACAGATCTCATCTAGCTCTGACCTCTTCTTCAGCACAAGCTCCTTCATTTTACTTGACTTCAGCTCATCCAGCCGAGACACTTCTGCCTCAACCTGAATATGATATAAACTTCTCTATAAATCTCGAAACAAGGACATCCAGCTTTTGCAAATGTACAAAAGAGATACCTAGCAGAGCTGCAGAGCATAAAAACAACCCAATCTCAAATGTCCACAAACTCACGTATTTAAGGAAGTCCATAGAGAGACTGTTGGGTTCAGTTACTTCATGCTCTGAAGCAGCTATATTACAAGTAACATTCTGAAACTCCTGCTGCTCTTCTATAGGCGTATCCATCAAGTTCCAAAGCTCCAACATGGTAGATGCAAGATCTTGGAGCTGCCATGGACGAAGGTTAAATAAGGTCAACAACTGGATAATGACTTCTCAATGATGCATCAAAAGAAAATTAACATTATCTACCTTCTGCATTCTTTGTATCTTAACCTCCCACAATTTTTGTACAGCCACAGCCAACTGTTCAATTGTATCATTACTTATACTCCTTGGTCCTTCAGATTTACATAAACTGGGATTAACCTGGCTAACAGTGTGCATGAAATCCATGCCAAGCACTGAGCAAAGGGAGTTCAAAGTATTCAGGTGCTCCTCAATCTGCTTCAGCCGATCACTCTGTGTAAGAAGAACACCAGCAGTTAGTAAAGAACATTATGTATAAGTACTAAACTTTGAAGACAAAGGGAACAGAAAAAAAAAATTAGAGAAACAAATTCAACCTTCTCTTTCTGAAGTGCATGGAGCTGTCTATGTAATTCTTCAAGCTTCCTCAAGGACAAATCAGTTTCGTCCACAACTGGTTTGGAAACAGGTTCTGTGGATATATAAATTTCATTTGTGATCATTTGTATTTGATCTAGAACTTCTACGAACTGATTTCTTCTGTCAGACTTCCTTTTCCGTATCTCCTCCATCTGGATAAGAATTCTCCTGAGCTCTTCCTTCAAGCTTCCTGCATTTTGATCAGACTGAAATAGAGGCATAAGAATTTAGTTCTGGCATAATAAATTGTCCAGAACTTTCGAACACACATCCACATATGTAAACATTTAAATTTTCTATATTATAGCTTACTCATATCAAATCAAAAGTTGTTTTTTGACTATGTGCTAATGGTCATTTACTTGTCCATCCATACATAACTTTTATTTGTTACAAAACAATAATCAGATCCTTCCAATGATTTCAATGGCATAGTTCCAGCACTGTTTTCTGATTTTATAGTACTTTGTGACTTTTGAAGACCTTTTTTGGTAGAGCTTCTGGAAATGGTTTCATATTATGGCTGGCTAAATTGTAAACAAGATATAGGTTTTAACCACCATCCAATCATTACTATGAGAGCAAAAGAAAAACAATAAACATGATACATTCTTCCAAAAATTATCCCAGCCAGATTATCATTATTACCTGCCTAATATGCACTGGTCGCTCTCCCATTGCAGAACAGATGACTGCAAGTTCGGCTTCACAGTCAGCTATTGTCTGTCTTAGCTGAGCTCTACAGCGATTTGCCTGGTCAACCTTTCTTCTGTATACTTCCAAGCATTCTTGTTCAAGTTCAAGCAGCATTTTGTCCCTATCAACATCTGTCTCCCCAACTTCATCCCAAATTATCTGATTTTCGCAGTAAATCAAGAAAGATAAAAACAATATCAGTATTACATGAAGGACAAATCAAGAACATACTCGAAAATATAGAGGAGAAACAGGAAATACTCTGAGATGGAAAATATAAAGTATCTCTTCTAAAGGGGATACGAATAACCTGGAGTTCATATAGAAGTGTTCCACATGTTGTTTCCACTTGGAGGAGCGTATCGTTTTGAAGGTTAGACATTTGGAAGAACTTGTGCCTGCCAAAAACAATATTATTAATAATAAAAACATCCATAATTACACGCATAAGGCAAGAAAAAGGAGAGAGTTAAAATTATCGATTGACTAGAAAATTATAGATCATGATCACTCTTAGCACCATACCTTTAACAATTACCTTGAAAAATCAAATGTGAACACTTCTCATTTTGTAATTCACTTAATATTTGAACACTTCATTTTTTCTAACTTCCACGAAATCATTGCAACATGAAATGATATCCCAAATAGTAGATGTACCCACCTCAATTCTTGCTCGTTTGACAACTTACTGGAGCTAATGTAATTGTTCTTAGTGAAACGAAAATATCAATTTCTACTTTTTCCGAATCAAGAATCTTTCAAGATAAACAACAGCCATTGAACTGAACATAGCACAAAAAAGCAGTATCATCATTGAAGGATTCAAGTATAACCTCCGGTTAGAACACAATTCCTAATTCAAATTTGGAAAAGAAAAAAAAAATCAGCAATGGGCAAACACTTGATTTGTATACATGCAAGATGCGAAATTCTCTAAAATGATTTTAATCTTTTATTTAAAATTTAAAATAAACCCGCTACTGATTTAATTCAAACTTAAATATGTTTATAATCATAAAGCACAATATGACGAAGAAGTAAAAGAACATAAGAGGAAAAAAAATAAGGTGATTTTGAAAGAACCAAAGAGAAAACTCTCGGCTCAGCTCATAAAAAATCAAGCCTAATTTTTTAACTATTAGAACAATGCAAATTAAAAAAATAAAACATCCCTTTCAAATTCTTACGTCGTGAAATATTGAACTTGTGCTCCATTTTCTAGTACGTTCGTTTAATCAAAAGATCGAGGATTCAAATTTAAGAGAAATTTTCTGTGTTTCTTCAAATTTCTTGGCAACCAAACAGATGATTGAAGCAAAAAGAAGAAAATGAGAGGAATGGAAGTGGAGATCTGAAGACAAACCTGAACGAGAAATTTGGCAGAGGGCTTTTTGGTCCTCAAAACTTTTCTTTCTCTTGAGATTGTCCTGAGAAAATGAAAATGTATTTTTTTGCCCCTGGAAAACGAGAGAATGAAGGGTTCAAAATTATGACGCAAAATTTTAGAGAGAGATGAATAGCCGTTTGAGGTGAAAAGGACCGTTGAAGAGCGCTTGTTAAGGATTTGTTTTTAATGATGGGGGAGATTGGATTCACTGGGAACCAAGATGGTTTGAATTTTAAATCTCACTAGAAAGAGAATTCGATCCCCTGCATCTGTTTCTAGTGACTTCTCAATCTGGACCGTTCATGGAATTAGGCTACCATAACTGGTGGTCATGATCAGTAAACTGTGGAGAAGAAGGAGGGACCTTTTATCGGGTATTGCGGACTCATCGTTGTGGTTTCAATGGGCCAATAATTATTTAACGTGTTAACATCCATTTTCATTCGGAAAATAGAAAGATTTTATATAATTTTTTTAAAAAAAATTATTCAAGAAACAAATATAGAGAACGGAGTTACATATTAGACTAACTAATATGCTAGCTAAATATTATTAGATTTTTATATAATTTTTCTTTTAGAATTTCTTTTAAAATTTATTAGATTAATTACTCGTGCTACCTTTATATATACTTTGGGAGTGAGATTATTTACTCTTTACATTTTAAATTATTTTAATTTAATATAATAATTTTTAAAATCAATCAAATCATTTCATTTTGCTAAAAATTTTGATCAAACACTTCATGAAAAACCATATATACTTCTTCACTCCATCCATTTTGAGAGTAAAATTATTTTAAAAATGGCTAGATGAAATTTTCACTTGAATCGAGTGATTTGGTTGATTTTGATTCTTTTAAAAGTTAATATATTAAATTTGAAGAAATAAAAAATAATAAGAGTAAAATAATCTCACTTTTAAAATACAAAGAATAAATGAATAATTTAACCTTTTTCTTCCTTTATGCTTGTTAGCTTGGTAAAAAATAATCATATTCAAACACTTAGGAAGCTTTAATGATAATTATCACTCTCAAATTTCTACACAATTATAACTCGGTTTTACAAAATATTTTTACCGTAATTATAAAGGAGAGCTGATAGCCAGCTGAGCTTTGGGGGCTCGGGCATGGTCTCCTGCTTGCCAAGAACCTTCATATAAAAACTTAGTTGTTCAAGTTGATGCGCCAAGTATCATCTGATCCATCTTCTCCAGGAAGCATATGCACATTACTATCTTAGTAGCACATTCTTATCTGATCCATCTTCTCAAGGAAGCAGATGCTCATTACCATCTTAATAGCACACTCTTATCTAATTGCAGATGCCTCTTTTGATACTTCCAAAACACTGATATGATCCACTGCTTCGGGGGAAGCAAATGACATGGCTGATGCACAGGCCAAAAAAAAACTGTAACTTGCTATCCCAATCTAATTTGTTTTTTGACTCACTTTCGAGTGATGTTCTGAACTTGTATCTGTTTGATTACTAAGAAGATAACCTCTCTCGTTTTGTATAAACTATTGGTTAATCTATTATACATCCCAGTACAAAAAAAGAGTATTTTCTTGAATGTTTAAAATAAGTGTACAGCAATCATTATTTTTTGATAAGGAACAAAAACAACATAAATGGAAAAGATAAAGTACGAAATAGTAGGCCATACACGAAACTTCCCAAAGTAAGATACCGTAACCAAACTGTTATAAGGTACATTCGTAATGTTCAACTTGTGGCAGAACTTTTGCTTCTATTTTCCAAGAGTTGTGGGGCACAGACAGTTGTGCCTCGTGAGAGACACAGCAGTTCCGTTGTGGCTGTCCATGCACGGGCAGACATACTTTTCAAGTGCGGACCAGTGAGTGCGCAACTCAGCATTTCATATGCAATCAAGATCTATTGAGATTGAAAAATGAGGGAAAAGTCTGCTAGTTAATTAGATACCCATTCCACACTGTAAGAATATATTTCACTCAAAACAGTCACCTCAGTGAACCTTATAAAAAGGTCTGCTAGCTAATTAGATACATCCATTTAATGAGAATGAAGATTCAAGGAAAAACAAAATAGCAATTATTTATCCATAAAAGAGAAAATGTGAGACATCAATCTAGATTGTTAGTTGTTACCATGTCTCACCTTCCTACTTAGCCACTTAGGCTGCATGTTGTCTTCCCAAACGGCGCCTTAGGCTGCATGTTGTCTTCATCATCCACTCAATGCGAATGACGATTCACCAATTTACCTGCATAACCTTCTACAACAGTACCTTAACAATAAATAAATAAGGAATAATTGGGTGATGAGCCTCCTATAAATAGAAATAAATAGAGGAACAGTTACTGAGTTTTGTACTGTAGAATTCACATACGGGGAATTTGATATCAATAATAGGATCAAAACTTAGACCATGTTTGGTAACTTGCTTAAAGGCACTTAAAATAATCGCTTTTAGACAAAAATAGTTGCTTTAAGTGGCTTTAAGCAAGGTATCAAACATGACCTTAATGCCTTTAAATACACCAACTGATTGCTGATCCTCCCATCTGTTACGGTAAATACCTTCTCTACAAATAAATTTTTTTCCTTTTAAAGAATGTGACTAGGCTGACACTCGCCCTAAGTATAAATTAAATCTTACAACAAGGATGCAATCCGCTTTCCAACATAAACAATCATATCATGATGAAAAGCTTTGATTGCCCTCAAAGTGTCTCCTTATGATTTCAAGCACAAGTTCGTTCCACGTATCAACCGGACCTGGCATGCACCAGTGTAAGCAATCCTGAGGCGGGGGTTTTCCATCTGGGCCACGTTTTGTAATCTTATTCGGGTCAGGGCTCCTGTATGGACCAGGATGCCCATCATGGCGGTACCCGAAAGCTTCAGTGATATCCATCAACTTCAACTTTGATTTCTTTGCGGCCTTCCTTACTGCACTGTCGAAACCCATCACCTGTTTCTTGTGCATTATTCCAGTAAAGCCATTTTCTACTAATTCACCAACACCAAGTGGCCTTACTTTTCCAGTGCATGATCCACCTGTATTCCAGGCCCCACCCTCATAATGATCAGGTGAATACGAACGCACAATGGTCAGTCCGGTGTAATTTGGATGTGTAGCAATAGCTGTGAGAATTGTCTCGACAGATATCCCAAATGCTTCAATATTATTGACCTTCATAGACCGAGATTTGTCTGGCCACCACAACTGTCCTCCCACAATCTCATTGTTCAAGAGATAGACGGACTGCTTGGCAAACCAGTGGCCGGAAGAAAGAACAACCACATCAAATTTTGGAATATATTCCATAAGGCCTTCGTCGGGGGCATCAAGGTGGAGCTTGGTAATACCCTCTGGAGCAAAATCAAATGCCTCAGAAGTTTGATGGACTAGCCAAGAAGACCATATCCGGACAATCATTACAGATGTCGACCTGAAGTACCATCGTTGCATTTTACGGTTTCCTCGGTTTTTTGGAACTTCTACCTGAAAGTATCCAATAGTCTTTTTCATTAGGAACACATTCAAATAGACACGGGAATTAATTACATGGTAGCCTAGTATAGCATAAAACACGCTTCCTGGCAAGAGTCAGGCAAACCAGGCCTGCCTTGCCATTTCTAAAAGAATATGCTTAAGATTTTTAAAAAAAATGGAAATGCATGTAACAACAACCTCTTACAACATTTCAAAAGAGGGGAATACATACGAATATACGATATAAACAGAACACGGTTTAAAAATAGAACCTTACCACATCAAGCTGAACTTGGCCAAATTTAAAATACAAACTTGGAGTGGGGACTCTCTAAAAATTACTAAACGTCGCAATTTTCTTTTCTTTTTAAGAAATAAAAGGCTGCTAAAGATGCCGAGTATCTAGAACAAACCTAGATAGTATACTACAATGCTGCCTGGACTTAGCTTTGTTCCCACATTGAATAGGAAGGAAAAGGTGGAATGATGGGAACACGAGGAAAATTAGAATTAATGATAGGGAACACGAGAAAGATTAGAATTAATGATAGGGATTTTAATCTAAGAATTGGAGAATATGAGAATAATTATGTAATTGAATATATTAAAAATTATTATCTTAGTTAGCTTCCTTGAATAGGATAAGGCTTATCATGGTTATCTGATTCGTTGGATTAGAATTAGATTTATCTCTCATGATTATCTCATTTGTTGTTCTTATCTTCTTAAGATTTAGTCTTTATCTTTAAATTAGGATTTTCCATATATATGAGATTCTATTTGTTATTAGGCAGCTTATGAATGAAGTCAGAATAAATTATCCATTTTCATACTTTGTGATTGAGTGTTGAGTTGTCCATGTGATTTGAACTATTGTTCCATGCGATTTGGTTCAGTATTTCCATGTGATTTGGGAAGATCCATGTGATTTGGATCGTATCTATCTTTAACTTCTTATTTCTTTTCAATTCTTTTCTACTGCACGACATCAGTTGGTATCAGAGCCTAAACTCGATCTCCCACCATCGCTCTCAAACGATCCATCCAAACAAGCCCTTAAACCCAAAACAAAAACAGCATTCAAACAAGTCCTTAAACCAACACTGCATCAAAACCCATTGCCTACAGTAGCAACAATTGATTCAGTGTCGTCCCCGCAGTCCGCCAGCCGCCGCCATCACCTCAGGAGCTCGTACCACCACCACAAGGTGCAGAATTCTCGGGCGACCAAAACCCGAGAATCTCGACCCTACTCGCTGCCTCCTTCACCCTCAAAACAGCCGTGAACCGTTCAGTCTTTCACGGCCCAATCTGGCTCCTCCAGTCACCGGACGACTAAGTCGAAACCACCACTGTGACTAGCACAACATTTCTAGCACAACCCCACCCGCCCAGATCGTCTTGTCACCCGACCCACCTCCCACTATCCGTGACCCAGTCGAGCTAAATCTCCAAATCCACCTCGTATTGGCCACCCAACACTAGGTCAGACATAGCCATCGTGACCGGAGGACAGTTCCAGCCAGCAGACCCAAGGACTGGTTCCGATCTGACCAAGAGTTCAACGGGTCAGATCTGACCCTAGCACCTTACCCGGTTCAACTGCAGAGCCACATGAAAGAAGAAGTTGCTCCGAGTCACAAGAAAGAAAAAGTCACCTCGAGCCACAGACCAAGCCAAGTCGAGCCGTTCCATTTACCCGAGCCGAGCCGACCAGCCCAACTGAATAAGTTTTTTTTTTTAAGTATCCAGTAATTATTGTATTTTCTGATTACAAAAAAAAAAAAAAAAAAAAAAGAAGGGAGAAGGAAAAAAGAAATAAAAACATTTGAGCAATTTTAGTTTACTACTATGTCTTATCGTACTGGAATTCGTATTCGAAACCTACAAACTCAACTGTCAAGTGCTTACTCTCGCTTTGATGACTTGAAATCCAAAGCGATAAGGTATGATTGGTGTTATATTCCCCGGAGTATGTATGAAAAATATGAAGAACTTAAATATTGAGTTTATCGTGATGAGAGACGACTTGAAGAATTGAAAAACCAATATGCGTATGAGCATGAGCTTAGTTCTCGAGATGTCCATGATTTGAATTGTATTGGCGATTATATTTATGATGATGAAAGAGTAGCTTATAAAATTATTACTATGCTCCTCAAGCTGCTTACCATGGTTGTGTTGAGTATGATCGTTCTTCCGAAAGTTATGAAGGATATGATCGACGAGCTTGTGATAGAACAGAAGTCCAACCCATTAGCTTCCTCCCAAGTTCAAGAGAAGCTAATCCACCTAGTGAAAGAATGTAAATAAACAGTGAAAGAATGTAAAGAATTGTGCAAACCCTTGGATATTGTGCCAGTGAAAAATGATTCCGAACTTGATAATTCAAAACCCACTGATGGGGAAGACTCAGGAACAAGAGAATATTGTGGAATATAAGCCAGTTCCAACCCAAGATGAAGTCGACGAGACTGAAGATATTTCAGTGGAGGTTGCATCGGTTGAGCCAGGTTCTTGTGCAGTTGACTTTGCTGAGCACATTGAAGTGGTTGAAACAGTTCGAGAGGAAGATAAAGTTGCTTGTAGAAGTGAGGCTCTTGTGGATCCACCAGCCATTGCTATTGAGTTTATCCTCCCTACCTGGTTTCAAGTACCTCGGCAACAAACGTTTCCAGCAAAAAAAATTCACCATCTAATGCTTTCGCTTTCACAGACTTTCATGATCATGCTTTGTTTCTCCACGTCTCGAAACTCTTGCTACTAGCACATTTTTCAACTCGAAGTCGAGTTCTTTCTAAGAGGTGGAGAATGATGGGGAACACGAGGAAGATTAAAATTAGGGATTTTAATCTAAGAATCGGGGGATATGAGAATAATTATGTAACTGAAAATATTAAGAATTATTATCTTAGTTAGATTCTTTGATTAGGATTAGGTATATCTCTCATGGTTATCTGATTTGTTGGATTAGGAATAGGATTAGGCTTATCTCTCATGGTTATATGATTTGTTGTTCTTATCTTTTTAGAATTTAGCTTTTATCTTTAGGTTAGGATTTTCTCTATATATATGGGATTTAAATTATCCATTTTCATACTTTATGATTGAGTGTTGAGTTGTCCATGTGATTTGGACTACTTTTTCATGAGATTTGGTTCAGTGTTCCCATGTAATTTGAGAAAATCCATGTGATTTCGACCGTATCTATCTTTAACTTCTTGTTTTTTTTCAATTATTCCCTATTGTACGGCATCATGGGGACCAAGAGTAGATAAAAGGTAGACGCACACTTCTACTCACAAAAAAAGCTCTGAACACCATACAAGTCCATCAATACTAGAACACAGAGCTAAACTTTGTTTGCATACAGGATGCACGATGTTAGCAGGTTCCGCTATAGTTATTAAGGCCAGATAACCAACCATGTTGCCAATAAATTGAACCGAACCAACTGTTAACTGCTCTCTCTCTCTCTCCCTCTCTCTCTCTCTCTCTCTCTCTCTCTGTTCTTTCTGCTACTTTGTAAGATTCAAATATGATACATACCCAAACCCACCCACCTTTCTCATGCCTCTATTTGTCACATTTCCTCCTTGTAAAATGTCAATGTTTGTATCCTGACAACTTCCAGATAAATTACTAACAAATATAAAGAATTAAGACACTAATTATGTTTGTTATGGTACAACCAGGAATAACAGCTGTACTATAAGCCTAGCTGGATAAAGAGACTTATCAATATCTATCGAAGTTCTCCCAAATTCTCCTATAGTGAACCCCAAACCGAGTCAAGCATCTCCATTTTTTTTCCGAAGTCAAAAGGTGCCAGACTACATATACAGTCCTCTAAAGTCTAAAGTGACCAGTTGCATACACGAAATAACTAGCATTGCTATAATATTTATTAGCAGAAGATTTGATCATTTTAATTCCCTAGATTGAGATTTACTGCTCTTAAGGGCCAAAACAGAAGGGAATCATTAGTGAGAACAAAATTGATAAATGAGACATAAAAATTGCTCATAACAATCGAAAATCTCCACCAATCTACATTTTGTTGCTGACAAAGTCGGTGCAAAATCATTCCAATTACCAACACTTGCATCACCCTTGTTTGTCGGCATAACTAAAGGACTATTTAGACTACTGCATTCATATATACAATTTTCAAGATTGAATTAGCCACTGTTTATGAAATAATGACATTATAACTGTCAATACTTGCCTGCCAGAGAAGGCACAACATTGATTCCATCTGATTTCGAGCAACTGAATCACCAATGAAAGCTAGTGTCTTCCCTCTCATTAACTCCAGAAATTTCCTGGCATCAAACCGTGGAAGGTCACATTGAGAGGGCTTCCATCGCCAACTCTCATATTCTTTGTCAGGCCTCCCATTTCCCTGACAGTTCTGCATCTGTGTCAGGACAGGGCATGTGTTGTTCGTGTACAATGGTCCCAATAGATCATAAAACCAACTTCCATGGTATAGATCACAATCTACACAGATCGAAAAACAGTTTATAAGCTCAAATGAATGAGCAAACTAAGAAAGAATGAGAAAATGTAAAAAATTCAACATAACATTTTAATGGGAAAACATTAACCAATCCAAATGAAGGGACTGCAAGTTTTATTATTCAAGGGTGGCGATAATGCCAGAGCATAATTTGTTAATGCCACAGTAATAGACCAATATCGCTTGAACTGACAAAATTATCCCAAATTAAGAAGAAAAGAACAGAGAAAAATCGTATAAAGATGATTTTGTCATTTTAAGGTAAACATACCATATTGTAGGGTAGAGAATCGATTATAAAGGTAAACATTATAAACCAACATCCCAATAGATTAATTCCTAAAAAGTTTCCATAAAAAAAGGCGGATTGCCTGAAATGAAAAGAGATATAAAAGGCAACTAATAAGTGTTAACAGAATGAATACCTGATTCAACTGGACCAGAACCAATCTTGGTCGCATTGCTGCTTGATGAAGCTGGCCCAGCTCTGGATTTGGAACCATCGGAACTACTTGGAATGATATCACCTGATCCTGTATCTATGCGACCAGACTTATTCTGTGAATCCAGAGTAGGAGGTTTAACAGTTTCAAAATTCGTTGTAATATTGGAAGAAACAGAAACAATCTTGGCCTGCTCTTCTTGTGTTGACAGTTGATCCAACTTTTCCTTAGTTTCTGAAAGAACTGATGGACCACTTGAGCTCACGTGCACTTGTAGGTTAGACTTAGATGGTGAAGAATTCTTGTTTTTCACATCTACATTTTTATCAACAGTAGGACTACTCGAACTTTCAGGCACTTCTAATTTAGACCCAGATGGTGAACTCCTATCATCGATTTCTTCATGGCTACCGTGGTTAGGATCCATACTAATCTGATTGCCTGGAGATATAGCCAAAATTGTTTTTTTTGGACTATCAATGCCATAAAAGTACTCGCCAACGGTGGAACCGATTGGGTATGAGACTAGAAGCCAAGAAGCAAAAACCAAGAACATTGCCAGTCCTCCCACTGAAATAGCAATTGAGGAGAGAGTCCGTGGAAATGCAGCCATTGGAGGAGAAACCTTAGGAGAAGCCAAAGTCATGGCTTTCAAAATCAAATTACTCCTACAGGCCTACACTAATGAATCTTGAACGTGAGGACTCAAACCGAATTGACTACGTAAAATCTCAGCGGTGATTAAATTTAGTTGTGAAAATGACTCACTAAGCAAAACTTCCAGATAGATGAACAAGAGGAAATGCAAGCAATATTACAGGTAGTGAATATATTTCTACAAATTACTTGAATCTTCTATCATGTGAACGGTAAATGATATCGTTTTAGAGCAACTTCAATCCTCAAAATCTCTTCATGGCCTAATCTACTTGAATCTTTGAGATATTTCTGCTACCTGCAAGAGCAATATCATGTGATTGATACAATCTCCATAAGTAAACCGAGAATATAAATTAAAAAAAAAGAAAAAAAAAAAAGAAGAAAGAAACAAAGGAACAATAATTGATCGAAGCAACGAAATTTAACCCGAAAAAAAGAAATAAAAAATGTCAAGCATCAAAGTTAGTAGAACAAGCAAATGGGTATTCCACTAAAAGTTAGAGAAATAATTACCACTACACAACAAACATACCCAATCTTCAAATTGCGATTCTATATCTTTGAAATATGCAAAATTATAAAACGAACTTCGTTTCCAGGTAAGATGAACTTCATAATCTATCTTACATCTCCAAAAATAGCGTGTACTTATCAGAGATTAAAAAATAAAAGGAAAAATAAATAAAGAAAGAAAGATCGGAATCTGAATCCAACCTGGGACTTGAACAATGATTTTCGTACATCAGATGAGCTTGTTTGTCAATCGAGATTAGCGCGAAAAAACGAGAGTTTAATTAAGTGAAGGTCTTGGATCAGGAGATAGGAATTTAAGTATTAATGGGCTCTAAATCCTGTAAAGGATTTTGCGCCAAATTAGGAATTTTGCCGAGTTCCAAACTTTTTCTGCAGTGCCTCTTATTTCTCCGCTGGAGAGTGTGTACAGTGTCTTGCGTGAAACAGCTAATTACTGAAGTACCCCTGGTTTGGGTTTCCAGTTTTTTTTCACAAAAAAGTTAAATACGTGTCAACCACGGATTAATAATGCCGTAAGTTCGTTTCGGTTTAAAATTAAATCGAATTGAAATATAATGATTTTTATTTTAATCCATTTCGATCATTTTGATCAAAAATATATAATGCTAGGTTTTTTTTTTTTTTGAAACTTTTAAAAGAATAATTTAAAATTTTCACTATTTCATTTCAATTGAGAATTGATTTAATTCGATTAGATAATTTCATAAAAAATAATTATATCTTAAATGATGTAAGTAATAAATTATCATATTTATATTACTTGAGTTAATATTTGGATTTTGAACGATGGAGGTGGTAAATTATCAGATCGATATTGTTTGTGTTATTATTTAGATTTTGGATAATACGATTGATACATTAATTTTATCATTTGATGTTTGAATGATCATTGTTTTATTATGATATATATTTATAATTAATATAAAAATATATATAAGATATATAATTTGATAGTTAGACAAAATCTTAATTTAGATTTATAAAATAAAATTATAATTGATTTTAAAATAAAATTAACTTAAATATTTAAATTTTGATTTTTTTTAATAATTTATATATTTTTTATATAATTTAAATAATACATATTTAAAATCTGAAACGACGTATCAAAACAAATCACAATCACAACCTTAAATTAATTGCTTAACTCTCAACTTCATTAACTAGATGTGAGCTTCCTCTCAGGTGGGCAGGATCAATGTAAGTGACACCTATTAATGTGCGGTTAGACTTTTATCCTTTGCTCTATTTTAAAATGATTTTTTTTTAATAAAAAAATAACATGTCATTATTTAAAAAATTAAAAACTTAAATTTGATCACATACTTTAATTCTGTGTTTGATTATATGAAAATAAGATTCATAATAAAATTATAATTTTTTTTAAAAAAAATTATTTCATATTAATTTTAATTACATACTTTTATTATAATAAAAATATAAACGAAAAAAAATTATTTCATATTAATTTTAATTACATACTTTTATCACAATAAAAATATGAGCGAATTACCTTTCATCTACTCACTCAAAAAAAAAATAAAAAATTACACTCCACCTAGTTGTGTTACAGCGAAAATACACAGGCCCACATCTACTTTTTGAATTTTTTTTCACATTCTCACTGAATATGTCCGCTGCATAAATATTTTTTGTTGGCCGTTGAATCTTCTGCCTTTTAACATTTAAGATGTTCTTTCTAACAGGGCCAATGTGCGTGGCTCTCAGCTTCTTCATCCGCTTCTAGTTGCGTCTATTTTCCATAAATCTTAATTTTTAGATTTTTAAAGATAATATGTCATTTTTTAATAAACAAATGAGATATTTTTTTGAAAATAAGATAAAAGATAAAAGTCATACCCATTAATATACTTCCATTTAGTAGTAACATAATAAACAACAAATGAAAAAAACAAATTAATTACGATTTTGATTTGTTACAGTTTTTCATACTAATATTTTTATGATTAATATTAATTTTATTAACATATTAAATTACACTGTTATTATTAGACGGGTTGAATATATTTATATTGAACATATTATTATAAACATGTTTGGTGATATTATTATTTTTTAAAATTTAATTTGAAATGCATAGTCAAATAAATTATAACAAAGCGCCAAATCAATTTTAAAAAAGGTAACAATAATTTATTCCTGTAACTTATCAAAGCCTTGGCATTACAAGATAGGATCTCTCTCAAACGGTAACGTTTAGTTCAATAATTGCTATTTTAATTTAAATATTTAAGTGTTTTGAGATTTTGATGTTGATTTTTCAAATCAATAATATTTTTAAAAAAAATATTATTAGGATATAAATTGAGTGAAAATAGGTTATCTCACTCTTCCAACAAGGATCTCATTGTGCAAAAGTAATTGAGACCTGTACATGGTTAATAATTTTTTTCTAAATCAAACTAGGTTATCTTCCGAGTTTTTTATTATTCGAACATTTAATATAGTTCGAATAGATAAAAATGATGGATAAATTGTATGATTATGTATTACAAATTTTTTTTAAATATAATTTAGTTTACTTGTAGTTTCAGTCTATAACCAAACAGTTACATAAATAAAAATTATTTTGTATTTATTCGGTTTTTATGTTTGATAAAAGTAAAAAAAAAAACAGTGAAAATATAATTCAATTTATTAAAAACTTTTTTATTTTTGAGTAAATTTCATTTTTCAATAATTTTAGTTTACCTCGTGTCATTAACTGTATTTGGAGTTTAAAACGTCTTTATCAGATTATTTAAATTTAATACTCGTTTCAATCAAGTCTTGCACTCAAATGACGCAGTAATCACAACAGATTAATTCACAGCAAGCTCATTCACGTCAGGTTCAAGAGTATAGTCAAAAACAGTTTTATCAAATTCAAATAATCCAATCACATTATTCGTTATCCTCACATTTTCATCGTCATCATTTAACTAGTTTTCCATTAAAATGAAGTTGAATATCTCTTAACTTGAGAACTTTCATGCATATAACATACACATTTGAATCAGTAATTAATAAAACAAAATTATTTGGGTAAAAAATCTAATTGAAAGGACATCAAATTTAAAGGATACATTAGAGATTTTTTAAACTTTAGAGATCTAATAAAAACACAAAACAAATTAAAATGATTAAAAATAAAATTTATTTATTTTTTCTTCTAAACAAAACGGTTTACGAGGGCATTTCACTTGAATTATGTTTCTTCCAAAGCCCAAACGAGATCTACCGTGTTACTTTGTACTACACATCTTTCAAAACTAAAGCCAGATTTTATCTATCCAAATTTCTCGGTTCTTCGTTCTCCTTCAAAGCGCACGCACACAGAGACACCAAAAGAAGAGGGAAAATAAAAAAGGAACTTTTTGTATCACCCAAAATCAATCTCTTGGCGTAGCAATCTCACAATTGACTAAAAAGCCTCTGGGGTTTTTCCTTTTATTTCTTCTTTTGTTAGATGGCCGCCACCTACACGGTCTCGTTCCTCTCAATTGCACCTTCTACTTCTCAATCTCTCAACGGAAAACGCAAAGACTTGTCTTTTACGCTCCCGTTGAGTTCTTTATACGGGGAAAAGCTTTTGATTGGAGCCCCGAACTGGAGCGGTTTTGTTCCCAAGTATCGTTGCTCGGCGTCTGCCACCACGGTGTCGTTTAGCCTCCCAACTGCGTGGGTTTCGATTAAGTTTGTGTCTACTTACGTGCAATAAGTTCTTAATGCAGGTTTTCTAAGTGAGGATTGCTGGGTTGATTTTTGCAGGAAACCAGAGAGGGCTTCTTCTGATAAACTCCCAAAGTGAGTTAACGGTATTATATATAGTATGCTTGTATATATGCTTGCACATAGGCATCTAGTTTGTTCAAGTGGTATTTATCAAGTATTAGAAATTATTATATATTGTGCTGTGCTTTTAGATGGTCAGCGAGGGCGATAAAATCGTTTGCTATGGCAGAATTGGAGGCGAGAAAGCTCAAGTATCCGAATACAGGGACTGAAGCGCTTCTAATGGGCATTTTAGTTGAGGGTTAGTATTCTTTTTCTCCAAAATTTTGATGCATCGTTTTGTACCCATAATACCGAAATACAAATATCGTATTTGCAGAAAATTTGATTGGGAAACATGTGTGCTAAATCAGAAAACCCTTTACAGGAATGGACCGTTTTCTAATAAGAAAGTCACTCAATTTCAAAGACGTTCCCTTAATTTTGACAATTGCTGCAAAACAGTACCATTACCGATCAAGGGTATTATGGCTGTAATTGTAGTGATTCTAAGCATTCATTTGCTTTTTATTTAAGAGGATTTCCTCATGGCTATTATTTGGAGTATTAACTATTCTTTTAACCAAAAAAAAAACACTACCTTTCAGCTGAATAATGCTGCAAAATTCATGAATGAATGCATCAGGTACCCTGAAAATTATGGCATGTGCTGAATAAGTAGAGATATAGCCTATAGCTAATTCTGGTTCATATCTCAGGGGAAACACTTTTCCTTGTCACCTTTTGTTGCTTCCATATTAGGGGGTTAGATGACCGGGGAAGCAACTAAAGCTGCTTTCTTTTCTTCATTAGATTAATACTATCTCCCTTCATCAGGAATTCATGTGATGTTGAACCATTTTCACTTAATTCAGAAAAGGAATTGTTTTGCCCTTCTGCTGAAGATGAATGGCCATAATTAGTTGTATAAAAGAATGGGCAAAAGGCATTTTGGGTTACATTTAACCTGGTAAAACTCTATTAAACTAAGAATCAGGAAGCTTTTCATCATGCTCCAGAGTGGCATGATATCTCTTTCAATGGCTTTCATGTGTTTTGTGGTGTTTAAATGTTTTCTTAGTGTTCCTTTACCTTCTATCTCTGATTTAATCTTTCATTTTCATTTGCAGGAACAAGTATAGCTGCTAAGTTTTTGAGGGCTAATGGAATCACGCTTTTCAAGGTGCGAGATGAAACAGTAAACTTACTGGGGAAATCTGACATGTATTTTTTCAGCCCTGAGCATCCTCCTCTGACTGAACCAGCTCAAAATGCCCTTGACTGGGCTGTTGATGAGAAACTAAAGTCAGGTACATTCTGTCTCTAATGTCATGAATGCATTATTTTGTAGTAGTATTTTTCTGGTCTTTGGTGCTTATCCACATTATATTATTTGAATATGCCTTAAAGGAAAACTGAACCTAACTGAATATATATGAGTTACATGGGCTTTATCCTCATTTGTGCAATCTAACTATAGCTGTGAGCCATGCAGTTTTGTGATGCATTGATTGGTTATATCCTTAGCTGGCCCTAATTGAAGTTCTTATTATTGGTTTTAAGGGAACATTGATTGGTTACTGAATGCACACGAATAAATTTATGAACAATTTGATTAGTCCCGTGACATACATCTTGGGTCATATATTGAATATTAGGTCAGTAGTTCTCATCTGACTAAGGTTTATAAAAAAGAAAAAGGTTCTCATCTGGCAAAGAGGAACATGAATTGCCAGTTATTTTCTTTAACCTTGAGGCCGATGGCACTGCAGGGATTCTAAAGTTTGTAGAATTTGGCTGTCTACTTTTTTTTTCTCTCATTTCCTAGCATGTGAACATTTTACTTGTAAAAAAAAGCATGTGAACACTTTGGCTTTCTTGTAACCAAGAAAAAACAAAGAATTAGAATTGATAGTCTCTCTCAATGGATTGGATGAACTTCGAAACGCTCTTTAAGGTGAAAAGTAGATTTGTTACCTCGTGATTGAAAGTCGATATTTTTGCAGTATCTTGATAACTTGTGTCTTGATCCTAGGAAAGTCATTAGAAGTTTAGAACCATGAAAACTTAATCTCCATGTGTAGTAAACAATGAAAGGAGTGTCACCAGAGCATAAGTTTAAAGGTTTTGTGCTTAAAAGTTAAAACCTTGTGTACAATATACGACAATGGAAGATGGTCACATTCAATTCTTTTTGTTAGCCGATTGATAGACTTCTTTGATTCTTGATTAATAGACCTGTACCTCTAGAACTCTTTTGAGTCTTCGACACTGAGCCCTTTGTCTAAATGTTTGAATTGTCATTCGAGTTGGCTGTTTTGGATCTCTTTGTCCTTGTTTTGTATGTGCCATTGTTAATTAGTTACGCAATATTAAAATGTGAAACGCTTTGTATCTGACCAAGATATTATATGAAGTACAGGTGAAAGTGGGGAAATAACTGCAACTCTTTTGCTTCTTGGAATTTGGTCGGAAAAAGAATCTGCAGGTCACAAGATCTTAGCCGCTTTAGGTTTCAATGATGAGAAGGCCAAAGAGCTTGCAAAACATGTAAGTTGAGTATTTTCCATTGTTGAGCAATAGCCTTTTCAATGTTGACATTAACGTGGTTATTGTTTCATGCAGATTAATGAGGATATTATTCTGAGTTTTAAGTAGGGATGCCAGTAGTTTTACAGTATGTGACTTGTTGACTGACCATCTTCGGGGCAGTGTCCAAAAGATAAGATGCGCTTGCTTCTTGGTAGCGCAAGTTTCGCTAT
The DNA here is from genome assembly GCA_023935145.1 of Bretschneidera sinensis. NCBI lineage: Eukaryota > Viridiplantae > Streptophyta > Magnoliopsida > Brassicales > Akaniaceae > Bretschneidera > Bretschneidera sinensis. The sequence continues at coordinate 142,286,737 of CM043700.1, forward strand.
GGAGGAAGTTGTTAAAACAAAAAAAAAAAGGGGGGGGGGTTGTTTGAAAGATTAATTAGCTAATGCTTTCTTGAATGATGAATTAGCTATGGGAATGCTCAGATCTGCATATATCTGTGCAACACATTTTGTGGAACTAAAACTCTTCGGAGGGTATTATTTGGTGGTGATGGGTTTTCTTGCTGAATCATCGGGGTTCTGCTAGTTTGCTGGAGCGAAATCTTTTTTCATGTTCCAGCTAGTGTTATACTCGAGACTTTTTTTAAGAAGTAAGTTATGATTAATGAAATTGAACCCTTCTCCTTAATTGCATTCTGATACCAAATTCTTGATATGGCTGTACTTCTTTGGAAATGCGGAAGCGCTTGGAATGGCTGGAACATTCTGATATGAGATTCATATTGTCCATGAACGTTGAAATACATATATAGGTGCAGGAAATTGTTTGAACAAAGAGAAATGACACCGAGAGCATGGGAATGAGATTGTGCTTATATCTTGGTTTATTTCTCACAATGGCAGACCACCGTCTAAAATCACTGGAAATGGCCATTGAAGAGTATGTAATTCCTATCCATTAGGTCAAGCTTGATAATACCTATAGTTGCGAATGATTAAGGATGAATTGCATGGCAGTTTCTGAACTAATTTGTCTGTTGTTCTTCATTTTGCTTGGCGATGATGTTGGATATTCCTGTACCAAACGTTGGATGCCTGTTCGGTAAACAAATTATTCCAGATAGGAAGCAATTTAAATCAAATCAATAATAAAATTCAACCAATTTAAATTGGAGTAAAACTAGGGCTGTAAGTCAACGTCTGAATCGACTCCATTCTTAAATCAGCACAAATTTGCTCATAAATTACATGGTCAACCTTAAGTACAATATTTTGTTGGTAATTTTTTTTACCGACATTATGTCGGTAAAGATTGTTAGTATTTTTACCGACATATATAAAACTTACTAAACAATTCATACAATGTAAAATATATAAAAAATGTTTTACATTTTGATAAAAAAGATAGTCACGCGTCTTTAAACAAAGCTAAATTAATTGTAAAATAATTTTAAATTTAAGTTTGAATTTAAAATGATTAAACAATTAAATTCGAACAATTTTTTTATAATCAGGTCTTATATCATGTTTAGATATATGAGTATTATTTTGTTTTATTGAAGAGTCATTGTTAAAGTACCGATGGACAGAAATTCAATTAGCATGCTTGAACCAAAAGTTAAAAGGATTAAGGCATGTTTAGAAATAAATTTTTAAAATAGTTTTAAAAAATTCAAAATTATGTTTGGAACAGAGCACCATTACCCACAACTAGGAATTTTTATCCTAGACCAACACCTCCAGATCTTCAATTTGAAGATAGATCATTAGCTGTCCAAGCTAAATATGATTGTGATTCAATTTATGAATGGAACATTGATGGTGCCAGTGAACATATTATTCTTGATATACTTCAAGAAATGTCAATGGCAGCAACCTCATATAGAACAAAACCTACCAATACCAATAAAGGCATTACCAAGTCTATCATTGCTGGGTTTACTGGAACCCTAAAAGGATGGTGGACCAATTACCTTACAGAAGAAAATAGATTAGAAGTATTAGAAGCCACTAAATTAGGAGAACCTCAATCCATTAGAAACCCTCAAACTGGTGAAATTACCATATTTACTCCCCAAGTAGAAAATGCAGTTGAAACCCTTATATTTGCAATAACAAAACATTTCATAGGAGATCCAGAAAGATGGATAGCCAGGTCTACAGAGATTCTTCTCAATCTGACCTGTCCTACCATGCAAGACTTTAGATGGTACAATGATGTATTCCTTGCAAAAGTATTTACCAGGAAAGACTCCAACCATGATTACTGGAAAGAAAAATTTGTTAGTGGACTTCCCAAACTCTTTGCCGAAAAGGTAAGGCAAAGAATTCGAGATACCAATAATGAAAATTTACCATACGATGAACTCTCCTATGGAGAAATCATCAGTTACATTAATCATGAAGGATTAGCCCTTTGCAATGACATTAAGTTAAAATCAAAAATGAAATCTGAACTTCATCATAGCAAAAAGGAATTAGGATCCTTCTGTGCTCAGTATGGATTCGAGACTATTAGAGCCCCATCTGCTATTAAGAAAAAGATGTCCAAATCCATTAGGAAACAAACTTATAGAAAGCCTTTTAGGCCCAACAGATATTCAAAAGATAGCACAAAGCCCAGTACTTCTAAGTTAAAGCAAAAGAAGAAAAACCCAAAAACTCAAAAAGGAAACAAGTCTTCAAAAACTTGTTTTAAATGCGGTCGTCTTGGTCATTGGGCCAAAGACTGTAGAGTAAAACAAAAAATAAATGAATTAGAAATAGAAGACTCCTTAAAACAACAATTGTCAAAATTAATGCTTAATGACTCACAGTCTGAAGAAGATTCCTCTTCCTCAGAATTTGATGATGTCATCTATGCAGTACAAGAATCCTCTGAAACATAATCCTCTTATAATTCACAATCCTGTAATTGTGAAGAAGGATTTTGTCAATGTAAATCTGTCAACACGATATCTTCTCAAAAAGAATTCTTATTAGACATCATAGAGAAAATCGATGATCCTATAATTAAAAAAGATTATTTATTAAAATTAAGAGACCTTATTTGTGAAGAAAAAAGAATTAAAGACCCAGAACCCTTCAATCTATCAAAAATATTAGAAGAAAAGTTTAGTAAACCAAAAACTACTAATATCCAAGACTTACAGTTAGAAATCAATAATATGAAAGAACAGATAAAAACAATTCAACAAGAAACCATAGATCTTAAGGCACGAATGATTAATATTGAAATAAAAAATATTAAAGACTCAATTTTATCTCCATCAGATAAAGGAAAAACGGTTATAACTGATTCTGCTCAATTACCCTCAGAACAGATAGAACCTTTATCATCATTATCTTTAGATGAAAGCTTCATCAACCTTATAGAAAGAATTAATTACCAGAAATGGTATATTAGAATTTCTATAGTCATTAATGAAGAATATCACATTAACACAATAGCCTTAGTCGATTCTGGTGCAGATCAGAATTGTCTTAAAGAAGGATTAGTTCCAAAAAAATATTATGAAAAAACCACTGAACGATTGAATACTGCTAGTGGTTCCAAGCTTAATGTAGAATACAAAATAAGCAATTCTTATGTATGTAACGATGGTTACTGCCTAAGAACCCATTTCATATTAGTCAAGAACATCCATCAAAACATTATTCTAGGAACACCATTCCCCACTCAAATATATCCTTTCACAGTTAGTCATTTAGGGATAGAAACCCATTTATTAGGCCAAAAACTATTTTTTCCTTTCCTTCAACCAATTGATACACGCGACCTAAACCTATTACAAGCCAATAGCTTACATAGACAAATTAATTTGGTCCAAAACAAGCAAGCCCATATTAACTTTTTAAAAGAAGAAATTCATTATAAAAAAATAGAACAACAATTAGATTCAGCCCAAATCCAAGCCCAAATAAAGGATCTAGAAGCCCTATTCAAGAAAGAGATATGTGCTAATATCCCAAATGCCTTTTGGGAAAGGAAAAGGCATATAGTATCTCTTCCTTATGAACCCGGCTTTGATGAAAAGAATATTCTTTCCAAATCAAGACCTATCCAAATGAATCAAGAATTAGTAGCCTATTGCCAAGAAGAAATAAAAGGATTATTAGAAAAAAATCTTATAAGACCTAGCAAATCACCTTGGAGTTGTTCAGCCTTTTATGTCAACAAACAAGCTGAATTAGAAAGAGGAACTCCTAAACTAGTTATTAATTATAAACCATTAAACAAAGTACTTCAATGGATTAGGCATCCTATTCCCAACAAAAAAGATCTTCTTAATAGACTTCATGACGCTGTTATATTTTCAAAATTTGATTTAAAATCAGGATTTTGGCAAATACAAATTAGTGAAAAAGATAGATACAAAACTGCTTTCAATGTACCATTTGGACATTACGAATGGAATGTAATGCCCTTTGGTCTCAAAAATGCTCCCTCAGAATTCCAAAATATTATAAATGATATTTTTAATGAATATTCTAATTTAGCATCACCTATATTGATGACATATTAATCTTTTCAAAATCCATAGATCAACATTTTAAACATTTAAAATCTCTTTTCCAAATTATTAAAATAAATGGATTAGTTTTATCAGAAACAAAAATGAAATTATTTCAAACTAAAATTAGATTTTTAGGTCATATAATCCATCAAGGAACTATTAAACCCATAGATCGATCTATTGAATTTGCAAGTAAATTCCCTGATGAAATCAAGGACAAAACCCAATTACAGAGATTTCTAGGATGTCTTAATTACATCTCAGATTTCTTTCCTCACATGAGACAATTATGTGAACCTTTATATAAAAGGCTCCGTAAAAATCCAGAACCTTGGTCCTCTCTTCATACAGAGGTTGTCAAGCTCATTAAGACAAAAGTCATAAGTCTTTCATGTCTAGGTATCCTGTCTCCTTCAGCTTCAATTATAATTGAAACTGATGCATCCAATACAGGATATGGTGGAATATTAAAACAAATTCTTCCAGGTCAATCTATTGAACAAGTTGTTCGTTATCACTCTGGTATATGGCTTGGAGCACAAAAAAACTATTCAACCATTAAAAAAGAAGTTTTATCAATTGTTTTATGCATATCTAAATTCCAAGATGATTTATACGGAAAATCATTTTTACTACGCATTGATTGCAAATCTGCAAAAGAGGTTTTACAAAAAGATGTTCAAAATCTTGTTTCAAAACAAATCTTTGCAAGACGGCAAGCAATATTAAGCGTCTTCGATTTTCAAATAGAATATATCAAAGGAGAGCATAATTCTCTTCCTGATTTTCTTACCCGTGAATTTTTACAGGACAAAAAAGAAGATGTCCACATCACAAAAGGGAAAAGAGAAGGCTAGCCCTTCTCAACCTCAACAACTCTCAGATTATTACACCTCTCCAAAAAAGCATCCAAGACCTCCTGTGGCTCCCATTACTCCACATAAAATCAATAGATTTTCCCCACTGGAAGATCTACAAAACTTCCCAGAATTACCACAACACCCTTCTTACTCCCAAATATTATCATCCCAACCATCTTTACCAAAAAGTCCTCATACTCAATACTTTGAAAAACCCAACCAAGAATTTGTTCGAAGTACTACTCTCCCTATACCTTCCAATGATAATGACCAGAGCAAAATTTTAAATTGGTTATATGCTAACAAAATCTTTCCTGCAGGTTTTCAATATATTCCAGATGATATTCATAAAACTCAAAGGTTTTATGAATTAATATTAATTGATTCTAAATCAGTAGAAATTACCCATACCCATGATCCTTCGGATCATTCCAGAATTGTATATTCCAAATGCAAAATCCTAAGAGTTGTTAATCCTGACCACATTCCTGACCATTATTTACCAAGACCATTTTCCATTTCCTTTGTACCTCCTACTTACACTTATCACGATTATCAAATGGCTTGGTTCAACATGTTTTTCATTAAACCAAAATCCCATTCCTGGTTCATTTTCTTCGACAAAAAAGTCCGATTTGAATTCCCAACATGGTTCTTCGATTGGTGGTCCTTCTTTGGATCCCATTCCATTATCTTCCCAGAAAAGACCCAAGAATCACTTAATTATTTTATATCACATATTTCAGATAATAAACCTTATGCTCATGAACTTATCTTCGTAGCAATATTTGCTATCCCTTGGATTTTTGCTTGGGACTATGCTATTACCCCATCCCATTTGGGACTCCATGCTCTCAAAAGAACCTTCAAAATAAAATGGTGGGCAAAATATGATTGCTCTTATTCTGACATCACCACCATTAAAACATGGTTCCATGATAATCCCCTGCATCTCAAAAAGATTTCGAGAACCCCATCAGTAACCAGTTCCTCCAAAAAAGAAAGAAGGAGAAAACTTCTAGAGGAGTTATCTCAAATATCTGACTCCGACAAAAGTGAACATGACAGCTCTGCTTCTCCTCCTTTAGCTCCAGACTATTGGGCCCAAGATCCGTATGCCGACATTGACTATGATCTTGCTAGTATTAAAGGTCCTCATTAATTCAAAAGTATCCTTACCGACGCAAAAAGACAAAAGGAATCTGCCAGCGCAAAAAGCAAAAGCAATCAGACATCGACAATGCCAGCTCAAAAGCAATTCTTATCAGTCGCCGACGCAAAACGACAAGCCAGCTCATAAAGCAGCAAGATTCTCAGCCGAAAGCAGCTACAGTCAAGACAGCTCATCCACAGCATTTATGTCAGCTCGTCTTTTCCGGCTCCAATCATCAAGAAACAACGCATCTGCAATAATTGAAGAAAAATCAAGATTAAGTTGTATATAAGTATGTTTGTAAATCTGCCAAAGGCAGAGTTTTTCTTTCAGAGTTTTATTTTAGAGTGTTTAAAGCTTTCCCTGTAAACACGAGTGAAAAATAATTCGCAAGCACTGCACCCTTAAAGCACTGTAAGAATCTCTCCCTGTACAAATACAATCTCAATATCTATAAAATATTTCTTTTATTAAAAACTTGCATAATTTTACTCTGTTTTTATAACTGTTTTCATAACTGTTTTATATTATCGATCCTGCTCAATTTTGATATCAGAGCCATGGTAGCCATGTCTGTGTTTTCTTTGTGAACTGTTCATCTTCCTGCTTTGATTATATTGCTCTTAGATTACTGTTATACTGGTTGTTGTGTGGTGGTAAGGCCATAGTGGTGGTAAGGCCGTTGGTCAGCCCTTTGTAAGTCCGTTGGTCAGCCGTGTTAGGTGGTCCCGGCAGTCACTAGGCAGTCACACTATTTTCCTGTTGTATCAGTTATCTGTTTGCCATATTCTCAAATCATCTAGTATGGATAGATTATTTAGAAGACGTAAACAGGGTGATGACTCGTCATCTTCCGTTTCAGGATCTAACCCATCATCTCCTCCACATGATTATCCCATTGATAATCATGATCCAAATTACACCATTAATAGTCAAGAAATTAATATAGCCAAAGTAGAACAAGATCTTCTGAACTGGCATATACCCAGTCAGAAAATCAATAGAATTTACCAAGTCGGTAGCTTTGACTTTAGGTCAGACTACTCTATTAAAACAACTGAACAAACCTATAGTATTAGTAAAGAAAATGAAAGCATTAAGTTATTATCATTACCTGCAATGAGAAAGCATAGACAAGAAGGATTTAAATATATGCATTTAGGACTTGTCCAAATAGCAGTAAAACCATTACATCGTTTAGGAATAGACACACCCATATTAATGATGCTTAGAGATTCTAGGCATAATAATTTTCAAAATTCATTATTATCTCTAGTAGCTTCCAATATACATAATGGTCCTGTATATTTCAATTGTTATCCAAATTTTTCAGTAGATTTATATGATCCAAATCTAATTGATACCCTTACATTAGACATACAATTACAAGGATTAGAATTAAAAACTGGAACCAGAAACTTAAATATTATTTATAAAATCTATTATAAAGTAATAACAACGAAAATCAACCCTAAGGCTTTACTCCAGACAAAACCAGGAGAGACCCTCTTATTAGAAGCCAACACATTCCATGCGAATACTATTACCCCTAAGTTATTAAAATGGAATCAAATTACAGTCCCAGAATGTTGGAAATTTGAATCTCTTGTTCCCCCAGGGAATTAAGAAATTCAAATGTTTCCCAAATTCAAGAAACTAATGATGGAAATGTAATTATCAGATTTGCTTATGATAATTCTTCTTCGTCATCCATTCCATCCAGAATATCCATTTCTAATAGGATTAGAACCCTTCCATTATATGATGATCCTCAGATATTACCCCCTAGACGGAGTTTAGATTCTAAAACTCCTAATAATTTATTAGGTGTAGACTTTCATCCTAGAATACCTCGTGGTTATTATGATAACACTTCATTTAAGACAGCTTTAGAGGAACCATTAGGAGAAACCTCTAATGTTCAAGACCCTCTTCATAATCCATCACCAACCAAATCAGATATGTATGAAGTAAATGTTATTATGAGTACTACATATGAAATTAATAAAGATTTATTAAGAAAAGACTTTTCTGCAAAACATAACACTGAAAGAGTAAATTGGTTCTTTCAAACATTCAATAAAGAACAACAAGCTCAAATCCGTAAAGAATTGTATGATCAAATGAATGAAATTCATTGTGATATATTATTCTTTGACTGGTTTGACTTATATACTTTCAATAATAAAATTTATAATCCATTTTCAGCAAATCATCCAGATTTAACTCATCAGATCGAAACTATCACTAAATTAAATCAAAATTGGATTTCCTCCACCAAGGAAGTTATATTATCACTTCATCCTCCATTAGCTAATCTACATCTTCAACCATCTGGTTATAAAGAAATTATTCCAGCAGCACCCTTTAAAGTATTAGATAAAGAAAAAAATCCACATCATGTTGCTTAGAAGTTTGATATAACCAATCTGCATGAACAAAATAATTATAAAAAACTCTTTTCTAAAACATTAAATTAATATTTTTTGATATAATTTTTTAAATACCACTCAAAAATCACTGATTGTTATTTTTAAAAATAATTTTCGTATTATAATTATTTAAATAAATATATTTTTTTTAAATATTAAAAAATTGTTTTTAATTTTTATTTTCAAAAACAATAACCTGTTACCAATCATGCCTTGGTTTTTTTTAAATAAATCGCATGAGATATTCACATATTCACGATGTTGGTTTGAAAACATATAATGCGTAAAAATGGGAGTTAGAGAAGAGGACAACAAAACTGGACTTGGCTCTAGCCAGCAAAAGCTGCACTGATAAAAAGAGATGAAGGAAGTTTGTATCCTCCCGCCAAACCCAAACGAGAGTTAAAAGGCTTGCTGCTCTTCTCTCAACACTCCCCAAAACCCTATTTTCCTTAATCTACCTCTCTCTCATTTTTCAAATCTGACATTAGAATTCCGAATCACGCCACAAGAAAATGAGCTTTGCGGCCTACAAGATGATGCACTGGCCGACCAGCATCGAGAACTGTGCCTCCGGGTACATTACCCACTGCCGCGCGGACTCCGCGTCTCAAATCCCGCTGATGCAGACCGACGACCTCGACTCCGAGTGGCCCGCCAGGCGCGGCATTGGCCCCGTCCCTAACCTCATCGTCACCGCCGGCAATGTCCTTGAAATTTATGTTGTTAGGGTGCAAGAAGAAGGCAGCCGAGAGTTAAAAAATCCCTCTGAAGCCAAGCGCGGTGGGTTCATGGATGGTGTCTCAGGGGCCTCTCTCGAGCTCGTTTGCCACTACAGGTTAGTGTATATCTACACTGTTAATGTATCTATGGAATTTGCTTGAATTTCTTGGGTATTATGGGTTTGCTTCAATTAGGTAACCCTTTGGAAAATGCATACTATATTAGGAATTTCGAGCAATCCTTCTTTGGAAGTATGATATCACTAGTAAATCCCCCCATTATTTCTGTATTATTTTTAGGACCTTACACGTGTTGCATTAAAAAAAAATTCCGTTTCTGAAATGAATTGCAGATTGCATGGTAATGTGGAGTCGATGGCGGTACTGACCGTAGGAGGTGCTGATGGGTCTAGGAGAAGAGATTCTATTATCTTTTCTTTTCGTGATGCAAAAATTTCGATTCTAGAATTTGATGATTCGATGCACAGCCTTCGTACAAGGTGATAACCATGCTCCATTCATTGCAGGGGCCTTGCTTGATTGTATGCTGGCATTGTCGCTACATTTTTTTTATTGAACAAGTTGGCAGTGTGTATAGGAAATGTATTGCCTTTTCTAGTGTTGCTTCTAACTTCCAATTCTTGAATTGTGTTCCTTACATCAGTCTGTCATGGGGTACCTTATCGCATATGTTCCTTAGTTTTCCTAGGTGCATCACGGTTGCTGACATGCTTTGCTACTCACTCCTAGGCTCTATAAGATTTGCCACCTCAAGTAGGTGCCTTTGATAAGCATGCCTTGGAAAGTATTATGGCTTGCCTCTTGGCTGGTGGAGGTTCTTCTTCTTCCGTAATGGAAATTCTAATTGGACTATTTGGGAGCATACAATTTGTTTAGATCAGACTTATCAAAAAAGTTGTGTAGATTAGGCATTTTGTCATGTTTTTATTAGCAACTGATATTGGTTTTGGCAGCATACAATTTGTGTATATCAGACTTATAAAAAAAGAAGAAGTATAGATGAGGCATTTTGTCACGTTTTTATTAAACTGACATTGGTTTTGTGCTATGATGTATTGTAACTGCTCTGTTTGTTTGACTGGCCTTTATGCTGGTGCTGGCTCATCCTATTTTACGGGTTTACGTGTCTTACTTGCCATCCCCTTCTCGTCATGGTATGTTTTGCCATGTCATTTTTTTTATAAGTGTGTTTTACCATGTTATGACATGATACTTATAGATTTTGATTTGTTGTTCAGCTCTATGCACTGTTTCGAGGGTCCAGAATGGCTTCATTTGAAAAGAGGTAGAGAATCCTTTGCAAGAGGCCCACTGGTAAAGGTGGATCCACAAGGCAGGTGTGGCGGTGTTCTTGTTTATGGTTTACAAATGATAATACTTAAGGCTGCTCAGGTCTCTTTCACTTTCTAGATGCTGATTCCTCCAACTTGCTTAGTAAGCTAAAATTATCTCTTTATTTTTTTGCAAAATGCAATAAGTGATCCCTTGTACTACTCAGGAAGAAAGTACTGGCTCTTTTGCAGCAAAGTAGAAGTTTTTTTTAAGACATTATTGGCATTATACTTTGTTTTTATCTTTTAAATAATTTCAAACCTAAAAATTTGGTTATCAGACTGGTTCTGGTTTGGTTGGAGATGATGATGCTTTCGGTTCTGGAGGGGCAGTTTCTGCTTGCATTGAATCATCTTACATAATCAATTTACGTGATTTGGACATGAAGCATGTAAAAGATTTCATATTTGTGCATGGTAAGTTTGACTAGCTAACTATCTTTGGTTTGATTTATAATTTTACTTGGATATGTCACTGAAACAGAACCTTTGTTAGTGATTGTGTTCATAAGATTTGTGCTAATGAGCATTTGAAATTAATAAGCACCACTTGAGGCTGTCATTTTGTGAATTTTATATGTTGCTGCAAGATTTCAACTTATGGAAGTCTTTTTGTGTGTGTGAGAGAATTGATCTGAAGTCCAATTAAAACAGAATTATATTTGGTCATCTCTAAGTTTCCCAAATTCCAGTTAGTTTAAGTATTTCCTATTTGAGGTCGGGAGAGTTTAAGCCTTACCTGATTCTATATTGGATGGATGATGACCCCACAATCATATCCTTTGCAGCAATAATCTTATGTATATTGCTTGTCTGTTGGGTACAGATTTTGCATTGGTTTTTGATAAGTTGACTATGTATATCCTAGAGGATGTATAATCTTTTGCAGTGCAGTTTTGCTGGGAAAACTAGAATAGTTGACTATGTCAGAATCATGCTGTATAGTGATAGATGTGTACCAAGATAATTATATGACGAAAAGGTCTAATGTTCGGAGAGACTAACATTGCATTTATCAATTCCATTTCTTTTTTTTTTCTCTTCATATGATTAAGAAGTGGAGATTGATGGCCTGAACATGCTGAAAAATTTGACTGTTTTTATTTCTTGGATTCATGATATGTGAAAAAGGTTGATATTGAAGAGGACCTTGGTATGGAACCAAAATGGAATGGATGGAGTGGATGTTAAGTTTGTTAAGGACATAAATTTAGACTTGGTTAAGGATATATGTGCTTTCTCGTTGCCTACACTGAAGCATATACTAAGTCCATCGAGGAGAAATTGTGGTGAGTTGCAGAAAATAGGTTCTAACTAAATATTTTGACTTGGTGTCGGACATAGATGTTGGAGCGACTATAAAATGAGCAAGATTAAGCTTGTTTTATTGCAGAGTTATGGGCACTGCGATCCCATTTTGTTAGAAATAAACAGCATTTATGCTATAGCAACTTCCTATACTCATTGTCAGTTTGAATTTCCAAAATCCCTATCGCTAGTGTGAAATCTCTTTCGTATTTCTGATTTTACCTAAAAATGTATGCATTATATATTAGGCTAATATGGCTTTAACTAATTATCTGTTTCTTTCTGTCTGCTTTTTCTGTGCTTGATATCTTTTTTATATCTTGTATAATTGTATCATTCAGGTTATATTGAGCCTGTGATGGTCATCCTTCATGAGCGGGAGCTTACTTGGGCTGGGCGTGTTGCATGGAAGCACCATACTTGCATGATTTCTGCACTTAGTATCAGCACAACTTTGAAACAGCATCCCCTCATATGGTCAGCTGCTGTATGTTCTGAACTTGCTTAATTTTACTAAAAAAATTTATGATGCTTCAGAGAAAAGTCTGATATTCTCAAGGGTCTTAATTTTGTATTATATTAGCAATTGAATTTTATAGCTTCTTGAAGTAAGTTTGTAAATTTGTGTTACTTTGAAATATTATTTTTGATAATATGTCTATATGCCTTCAATACTTGCAACCCTGTGTTTCTGGATATACTAATGAGGATTTTCAAGGAGCCAAAACCTGTGTTTCTGTCTGATAGTCCCTGAAATCATATAACTGAATGGTTTTTACCTACTTGAAGATGGATTTAAACCGTGCCACACAAATTTAGTGTCAAGATTTTATATGAATTTGCATATTATGCGATATATAGATTTTCATTTTGAAGGCCTTGAGGTATGTTCCTGATATTGTTGGTGCCTGGTGGAACCATCAGTATATTGGATGAGGCTTCATGTACAGTATCCTAGCTTAAATGATGGAAGCTGTTGTACCATGTTGTTGAAACATTTAGTTTATTGTGCCATCCATACAAAAATTGCTGTGAGTGCAAATGGTCCTATCAGATGCAATAATGGCCTGAAGCATGCTAAACAATGTCTCAGAATCATCAAGTTTTGTTTCTGATTATCACATCTACAATAATAGTCCTTTTTAGTTTCTGCTATGGGTGACACTCTGAAATCCTGTATTTTCTTGCTATATTAGCAATTTTGTAAAACATTAAGCTGTGTCTTGTGGCCCTAGAAATAGGCTTCTGTACAACTGGTGGTATTTGCAGAATATATTCTTGAATTCAACTTGTGTTTTTCTTTTTCTCCAGAATCTCCCACATGATGCTTACAAGCTACTTGCAGTGCCATCTCCAATTGGTGGCGTTCTTGTGATTTGTGCAAATACAATTCATTATCATAGTCAGGTAGCTTAATTTTACTTGAAAGGTTTCTTTATTGTTTAAGCAGTTTGTAGATTGTTACAGTCTTGTCTCCTTCTTACACCCCTTTCTGTATTTGATCTAATGATGTAAGTTCATCTGGTGTTTAAAAGTTGAATTTTTTTCATTGATTTAGATGTAGTACAACGTACTAATCTCTTTTTTATGCAGTCAGCCTCCTGTGCACTAGCTTTGAACAGTTATGCTGTTGTAGTTGATGGCAGGTCATCTCTCTCTCTCTCTCTATCTCTATCTCTCGTACACATTGCATCCTGTGATGATGTGTAGATTACTGTATCATCGCTTGAGTGGTTTATAAAGCATTTTTATTTGTATTGAATTTAAGCTTATATTTGAAAATTACAGAATGTCAGGCTCTCCATGCTAGTATAATCTTAATCTTGGGGAGTTATTAAGCTAATGCTCAAGGTGGGTTCTATTTTACTTGACAGTTGGCGGTGGGTTTCTTCTGGAGACTGTGCTGTATAATGGCATGCAGCCCTTCTCCACCCACGATGCCCCTAATCTTGATGAAGACAATAATCAATCTTGAATCTCTTATTGTGACTCCCTAGAAATTTCAAAATAATCTAGCTAGTACCTTCAATCTACTTTGGATTGCTCTCTTGATGTATTACCAAATAACTACTTATCTAAACAAATTACCAAATAAATGTTTGGCTGGTGTATACTTATAATTTGGCTGGGTAAGACATCCATGAATCCCAAAGCATTTTCATTGAATGAAGCTTAAGGACATGAGAACTTGTAAATAAATTTGAACTTGTGGACTGTATATTTTAATAGAGTTGGATATGTCCATCTTCTGTTCTTAGAATTTCATTATATGTCGTAGTGCAAACTTCTCTATTATTTGTATCATTGGCTCTAGATGATTGAATTATGGTTACATCCTATGAGTCCTGACTCTATTTCATTTTATACTTTGGTTTTGTACATTTATAACTACATATATACTAACGAAATTCATTAGGGAGTTAAATCACTCGAACTAGGATTGAAGTGAGTAAATACCAGCTGTCTTTCAATAACTTCCCTATCTTACCATTCCCACGGATTTTATTTTATTTGCGTTTATATGTTGATAAATTAGATGCATCAAATTTGATTGTTAGCCCCTTTAGTTTAATTGAAGACTCAGTTCTAGTTCTCATATTAGTTGTAATTTTTACAACTCATTTCAGTCAAGACCTCCCAAGATCAAGTTTCAGTGTGGAGCTTGATGCTGCCAATGCAACTTGGTTATTAAATGATGTAGCCTTGCTATCGACAAAGACGGGGGAACTACTACTGCTGACGCTTGTTTATGATGGGCGGTAGGTGTTTTTACCATTCTTTATAATTTAGAATTCTGTACATAATATAACCTTTGAAAGTTGAAGAAACAGCTTGTTACTTAATTTGGGTTGGATTCAAAACCTTAACTGGTTATTGTGAGGATTAATTATTGTAATATTTTTCATAAGCATGCATGGGATCGTGCGATTTTCTCATAGTTTTATTGATACTTGGATGATGTATGAAATATTGGATTGATACCTTCATCTTAAAGGTAAATGGTGTTAATTTTCATTTAGGTTATTACTAGATTTTCTTTGCCCTACAAAACCTTTTGGGTGCTTGAAGAACCCGCAGTTCACATGACCACGATTTGAAGTTGTGCTAGTTCTCAGAGTGATAGTACTCCACGTACAAATCAATATCGGTGATGAGAGTCATTGATGTTTGCTGGCTAATGTGGGTACAGAGATATCCTTTTGTAGTCAAAGATAAGAATACTTAACAAAAGTCAACAGATAATTAGACATTAATTTTACTTTTTAGTAGCCATGTACTTGAAGACTTTTCTGATGGTCTAGTACTTGAGAAGTTTCATTCTGTATAGATTGTGTTTTACCTGTTTCTTTTATCTTATGAAGGGTTGTGCAGAGACTTGATCTTTCCAAGTCTAAAGCTTCAGTACTTACTTCGGTTAGTCCTGTGTGTTAGACTTATTTTACTTTTAATCTGTTGATTTTATGTTATCGATTCTTAGCTAATGTTATAGAAAAATTTGCTTAAACACTTGTAGGATATCGCAACAATTGGAAATTCCTTATTTTTTCTTGGTAGTCGGTTGGGTGACAGTTTGCTGGTGCAATTTACTAGTGGATCAGGAGCCTCAGTGTTGCCAACTGATTTGCAGGATGAGGTATGTATTGAATTATCAAATTCTTCTGCTTAGGGATAGGAATTAGCTTAATTACACTTAATATCATTTTTGTGGCTGTGTTATTTTTCACCAATTATAGTTTTATTTTTTATATTTGACTTTCTGGCCGCTCTCATCTGATGTCAATCATTTTGTCTTAACTTGACAATTGAAAATATTAGAATTTCAAATGCTAATAAAAAGAAAATTTCATTATGTTGTTCTGAACAAATTTGTAGTTCTTTAAGATTTCAAGGAGTCTCATTTTCATTTTTTCTTATGTCTGCTGATTCGTTTTTTTTTCTGTATTTCTTGGACAATATTAAGGACAGAATTTTCTACTGCCATCATTTTTACGGTTTGGAGATATTGAAGGTGATAGACCTTTAGCAAAATGTTTGCGGAGGTCATCTTCTGATGCTTTGCAAGATATGGTTGGTGGTGAAGAGCTTTCCTTGTATGGTTCAACTCCAAATAACACAGAGTCAGCACAGGTTGTGTATTATTTTCTGCATAATGAAGGTTTTTTTCGTGCCTTTCTGCTTTATCTTCCAACTTGCAGAAATTTTATGGAATGGTAGGGAGCCAGAACGCCTTCTCTTGCATAGAGGAGGTAAAAATTAAAACGAATACGAGTGGACCGCCCTATCATTCACATTTACTTTCTAAACAAAGACCTAATGCTAATTAAAAAGAAGGCTAAAAAGGTAAAAATGGCTCCCCGGTATCTCTCTTTTCATGTCATCTCTTGTAAAATATTATTCTCCATCTCAGAATCATCTAAACTTTGTCTAATGGCATGCATATGTGTTGATGAATCTTGCATTATTAGTTGAGCTGATTGCTTAGGAGTCATGTACGCCTTTCTTTTTATAAAATACAATTATATACTATCCATGATTGCAGCCATTAAAAGCTGCCTTGACCTTTTTCATTAATATCTATGTCCTCATTTTCATTGTAGTCATGAAGAGTTTATTGTTATCTTCTTAACTTAATTGAAATCTGTTGATGTATTACTTATGGCATGTATACTTTTATTAATTTAGGATTTTCACGTTCTTCACCTAACAATGTTTTTTGTTTCCACTCCATACATGCAGAAGGCTTTCTCATTTGCAGTGAGGGATTCATTTATTAACATTGGTCCAGTGAAGGACTTTGCTTATGGCTTGAGGATTAATGCTGATGCAAATGCAACTGGAATTGCCAAACAAAGTAATTACGAACTGGTTAGTTTTGCAGGTTACTTTGCCGCATTAAGTTTTACATTGTTGTGCAGTGTACATCCCTACAAAAGAAAGAGAGGCGGGGGAGGAAGGATAGTGCAATGTTTCTGGCTTCAGCTGCCAATGTTTTCTTGGCTTCTGCTAGTTTGGATGCTCCTCTACTTTTTATTTCTTCATGCTTTGACCAAGGCTTTGTAGCATTTGACGTCTTACTGATTAATGATTTGTGATACCATTATTCTACTCGTTAACCTTTGAAAAATAATGTCTTGGGTAATCTTTTAGGTGTGCTGTTCTGGACATGGGAAGAATGGCGCTCTGTGTGTTCTTCGGCAGTCAATTCGCCCAGAAATGATTACTGAGGTCTGTCGATATACTTAGCTATAATTTGTGTTCTACACAGACAAATTCAAGAATTTTTTAAGCCGTGTCACTGAAATCTCAAAAAGAAAAGGAAAAAGAAAAAAAGATAACGGTTACTGTAAATTAGAACTTCCTCTAAAAGTGTAAGGCAGCTGCACCTATAAGGGTTATGTGATGGCAGCACTCTTAGGGTTGAGTACTTGAGTATTTAAGGTATTAATTAAAATTGGGTATCCTTTGTGTTAGATGGAAATTTTACTTTACTGTTCCATTATTCACCCATTTCGTAAAATATTTCTTTTTTGTCACTTTTGGATAAATATAAAATCAATTGTAAAAGAATATTGCATCTGTCATTAATACCTTGATATCCTTTTTGTGGTCCATCGTTTTCTAGTAATGGAAAGTGAGCATACTGATGAAAATGTTGGAAGGAAGATGTTTTTCCCTTATCTAAGGGATAGTGTTTCTATGAAATCAAAAAGATGCATCTCATTTGTAAGAAAATTTCTCTCAAGCCAAAAAACAAGGGTGTTAAGCCACCAATCTTTAAGAGATTAAATCGACTTTTCACCCTATCAAAAGATCTCCCAGTTCTTTCCAGCCAAACCAACTACCAAATGGAAATTGGGATTTTTTTTGATAAGCCAAACAGAAATTGGGATTAAGGTAATGATCTTCTTTCTCTCTCTTGAAGTTCAAATTCCCTTCCACACCCACACCTCCTCTACTCTTTAACGGAACCGCCCTTTACCAACAAAGACCCAAAAACCGGAAAGCCATATTCCAAAGTTGTCTAGTCCAAGAACAATGTAATAATAAATGATGCACGGACTCACACTCTTTTTTGCAAAGGTAGCAACGATTCACAAGCACTTTTCTTCCATTTTGGAGATTATCAATGGTCAAAATCCTCCGGCAACAAGCTTCCCAAACAAAAAAAGCCACTTTACAATATAAGCTCTTCTCGTCTTTTCAGCTATACTTTGGTCAATTTAAGACCAGTGCTGTTAGTTAATTTTGTTTTGGCAACAAGCAATATTTTATTTGCTTGTGAAAGTGGACATTGCCAATTTATCTGAGCCTTTTTATAAATTACACTATATATCTGTAGGGCTCTTGTACACGGTAGGGGTCCCATCTGTGTGGCTATTTGCACATATCATCATATTACACTATTATAATATGCAGGTTGAACTTCCTGGTTGCAAAGGAATATGGACTGTTTACCACAAGAACACACGTGGTCATAATGCTGATTCTTCTAAAATGGCTGTAGACGATGACGAGTATCATGCGTATTTGATTATAAGTCTGGAGGCCCGTACTATGGTAAAATTTTATTCTCCTTATGTATAACTGAAATTTGATAATATCAGAAAAATATGTAGATTCTAAGTTGTTGGTAGAACTATGCACTTTTGACATTGTAATTATCCCAGGTGTGACCATTACGGTGTAAAACAATGTCAGAGGTGCATAGTTCAAATCCAACCACCCTATGGCCACAATGATCTCGAATCAAACCATGTCATAATTCAAATCCCAATACTCTGATTTTGTCATGCATATGATTTGTAAATGGGTTGGCACTTCCTTGGTGTCCCTTTAAATATACTTTTACTTGTAAAAAAATATCTTGGTTGCTTTGTGAGTGTCTAGATGACACCTGATACTATGTAACTAATAGACCATGTGAGAAGCAGCTGGTATTGGTGGATATAAGTGTGTTTGATCCTAATTCCTGTCTAAATTTTTTAGCTGTGTGCTGTTCTTCTTGTGACATTAATTCCTTCTGGAACATATCATTTCTAAACTAGGAAACTTGAAGAGAAAATTTTGAAAATCAGATCTCACTTGTCATTTGTGAGTCTTGGTAATTTTTTTTTTCTTTTGATAGAAGTCTTTATAGGTTCTTACAAAGAACAGAAATTTCTTTAGGTGGTTGTTTGCTATGAGCATCATGTATTTGACTTTCTATCTTGATAATTGCTTCTTCCTATGATGATTAGGTACTTGAAACAGCTGATCTTTTGACAGAAGTAACTGAAAGTGTTGATTATTATGTGCAAGAAAGAACGGTTGCTGCTGGGAACTTGTTTGGAAGGTGAGCATGTATCTAATTTCATTATGCATTTTCTTCTTGATTTATGGTCTTATTCTCTGTAAGAATATTTGATTTTTCTTTTGTTTCTATTGATTAATTCAATGTTTACAGCTCGCTGCTTGTTTCTTTTCATTTGGGGGTGCTGGTGGAGCATATGATTTTAAAATTTATTCAAATTTATCCTTCAATTTTTTTTTTCAGGGGATTCTATTTATAATTAACCTTTTTAATTAAATTACTTATAAAAAGGTTATCCTTTTTAGTTAGAGTTTCTTTACCTTATTTTTTCTTATTGCTCTCATTTGTTCTACTGAATTTTGTTAGTGTCAATACTCAATACTGTCTATGAAGTTATTTTTTTTCAGATCAAATTAAAAATATCAACAGAGAAGAAAGGGAAATATTGTACTGAAATTCATTAGTTTTCTATGTTCTTATTTTATTTAATGATTTTTGAATTCAAATAATTATTTTTGTCATAGATAATTGTTTTACAAACACTATGAAATTAGTTGATTTTGTTGTGCTTTTGTTGTCAACATGCGCAGATGTTGCTCTTGATATTATTATGCAAGATCGAAGTAGCATGGAAATGATTTATTTTCAATGACGATAGATGATGGAATAATGTTTTGATTGTTTGCTTTAATAGCTAGTGAACATTTTTCTTCCTAGATACAATTTTTTGTGCCTGTTTCTGGACACTGTTGTCTTCTGGCCTTTCGATATAGAGACTAGAATTTCCTTGGGGTTTTATGTGCTGCTTTGCATTTTCAATGTTAAAAATAAGGTATGGTGTTGTCATGTTACACTGGGGTTGAAAGAGAAATAGAAAGTCTTGTATTCTCCTCTAAACACTCATCTTCCTCTATCTTCAGGCGTCGAGTTATCCAGGTCTTCGAGCGTGGTGCTCGAGTTCTAGATGGTTCTTTTATGACTCAAGATTTAAGCTTTGGAGCTCCTAACTCTGAATCTAGTTCCGGTTCTGAAAGTCCCAATTTGTCATCTGTTTCAATTGTTGATCCCTATGTGTTAATGAGAATGACTGATGGAAGCATTCGGCTGCTTGTTGGAGGTATGTTCTGGTGAAAACATGCATATACAATTTTCAGTATACTGAAGATCTTCTTAGGGTGCTTTTAGTATTGGAAAATGTTTTCCATTCTCCTTAACAGTTTTTTCAACAATTTAGACATTTTTAACATAATTTGGAAAACAACACTTCTCTTTCCAACATAATATTGGAAAAGTTAGGAAATTTTCCATTACTAAATAGAGATGGAACTTTTCCATTACTAAATGCACCCTTACCATTTGGTTCTCTTTGTTAAAGTGACTTGTCATGGGCCGTTTACTATATAGTGGAGTACAATACAATTTTTTTCAATTCTTAATTTTCTGGAATGGTTGCATTCATAATGGCAGCTTGAAATAAGTAAATGGCCTCAAACTTGTTATTTCAGTCAAAATTTATAATTTATCAAACTTCTTGGTTATATTGTTTATGCCTCCTCTGCAATTTAAAACAAGTGGAATAGCATTTATTTTAGTTATATATCATCTTTGCAATAGCTGATATAGCAATTCTTATAAAAAATTACTTATAAAACAGTGGTTATAGAAGTTAGCACATTAGATGTGATATAAAAATATAGTCAATCTTAGATAATCTCCTTTCAGTACATATTACTACTGAGATTGTGGCAACTGATATAGATTGGGAGTTAAAACTTCTCATTGCATGAGGTTTAGAGCCTGGACGTTAGAAGGAAAAAATCATTGCCAAATATCTTAGATGCCCCACTAGCCGATGTAAATGGCACATTTAGGTCCCAACAGTCTTAATGCTTGTTCAAATTATATATTTTCTTTGATCTATTTTCTTTTGTGCACTCGTCTATTGGTTGCTATGATTATAGATTTTTCTTATAGACGTTTAGTCGGTTTGATCTATGTTCTGGAACTTTGAATACAGATTCCTCTGCTTGCACTGTTTCTATAAATACTCCAGCTGCCTTTGAAAGCTCAAAGAAATCAGTGTCTGCCTGTACATTTTACCATGATAAAGGACCAGAGCCATGGCTACGGAAGGCTAGTACTGATGCATGGCTTTCAACAGGCATCAGTGAGGCCATTGATGGTGCTGATGGTGGGCCTCATGACCAGGGTGATATATATTGTGTTGTTTGTTATGAAAGTGGTGCCCTTGAAATATTTGATGTGCCAAATTTCAATTGTGTTTTCTCTGTTGATAAATTTGTATCTAGAAGAAGCCACCTTGTTGATACCTATAGCCGAGATCCTCTCAAAGATTCACAGAGAGTGATTAACAGAAGTTCTGAAGAAGTGACTGCCACAGGCAGGAAAGAAAATACACAAAACATGAAGGTTGTTGAGTTGGCCATGCAGAGATGGTCTGGACAGCATAGTAGACCTTTTCTTTTTGGAATATTGACTGATGGGACAATTCTTTGTTACCATGCTTACCTATTTGAAGGTCCAGAAAGTACTTCTAAAGTTGAGGACTCTGTTTCTGCACAACATTCTGTGGGTCTAAGCTGTTCTGGTACTTCTAGGCTTAGGAATTTGAGATTTATTCGCATCCCATTGGATTCATACACAAGGGAGGAGACGTCAAATGGAACCCTATGCCAAAGGATTACCATTTTCAAGAATATTAGTGGTCATCAAGGGTTTTTCCTTTCTGGGTCAAGACCAGCTTGGTGTATGGTGTTCAGGGAACGGCTTCGACTTCATCCACAGGTTGGATATGTTGTTTTCTTTTAATAAAGGGGATTAGTTCAAAAATTTTATTGAAGTTTTACATAATGAATTAAGTTTGAATTTTTTAATCAGATGAATTTCCGTTAATTGTACTTGTTTAGTGTTGTTGAATTCTAGTTTCACATAGGTTATATATCTCAAGAAATTGATACAGAGTTTTTCTTCATTGTGATTTTATTGGTTGTATAACTTATTTCATTGTAACATATATTCAGTACCTGATGACTGATATTAATTGACTTATCAAAAAGATGGCTGATGTTAATTGATATCAAGAAATCTTGATCCCTTTCTGCTGTATCTTGTTTTTATATCCTTTCTCATTATTTTTAGATTTTGACTTAACAAGCAGGAGAATTTAGAGAAAGTGTTGTTATCATTTATTTCTCGGTGAGGCTTTCAACATTAGCCTTGAATTAGTTTTGTTGCTTCAGAACTTAATAAATTCTGCAAGCCTATGAAATTTAGCAGAATTTTGTTGCTTAGTTATAAAGTTTCAAATTTTTGCATGTTGTTGTATAATGAAGTGTGTTCATTAGCTCACTCACTCTTTCTCTCTCTGTTTTTCAGCTCTGT
The DNA here is from genome assembly GCA_023935145.1 of Bretschneidera sinensis. Classification (NCBI taxonomy): domain Eukaryota; kingdom Viridiplantae; phylum Streptophyta; class Magnoliopsida; order Brassicales; family Akaniaceae; genus Bretschneidera; species Bretschneidera sinensis. The sequence continues at coordinate 142,309,393 of CM043700.1, forward strand.
GATGGATCTATTGTAGCCTTCACTGTTTTTCACAATGTGAATTGTAATCACGGATTCATCTATGTTACATCACAGGTTATAGCACCCCTTCTCTTGCTTTTATTTTGTAATATAATTTTCTTTTTCTTTTCTATTTTGTGTCTTAGAAGAAACGGTCTTACGCGTGCTGGCTGGAAAATATATAAAATTCATATTATGCTTCTGATTTATAGGGCATTTTGAAGATTTGTCAATTGCCATCTATATCAAAATATGACAACCATTGGCCAGTGCAAAAAGTGGGTATTCTTCCTTTTTAAGGTTTCATTTTTTTATCAGCTCGTTTTTAAATATAGAATCTAATTCATGTACAATAATATGGGCATTGGTTTACTCATTTGAAGTTTGATTTTTTGGTTAGATTCCTTTGAAAGGCACTCCAAATCAAGTCACTTACTTTGCTGAGAGGAACTTATACCCGCTTATAGTTTCAGTTCCTGTGAGTATATTTCAATCTTATCAGTTTTTATCACGCTTCATTAGCAAATAATGAAGATTTTATAGATTTCATTGAACTTTTAGCTGATTTTGTACTTGGGCTGGCACCCCCCTTGTGCCCTTTAGCGAATATACTTTTTACTTCAAAAAAATTATCTACATTAAATCTTGGCTAGCTAACATGGTGCACACATAAGTACAATTCATACATTAGCAGTCCCTTATGCAAACCATATGCAATGCCATGGCTGAAGATTCTGAACCACATTGGGCTGGAGAAAATCTTTACATGTCTGGTTGGCCTATGTGCTTTCTATTCTTATATCACATATGCACATCCATTTTGAGTTATGTGATGTCCTCTTTGTCACTGTCAAGTTCTAGTTAGCTTTGTAATTTGTAGTCTTGTTGCATGCTTCATTCGTATAATACGCTATGATTTGCCAATTGATAAAAAATAACACTATGATTGGTGAAAACAACTCTCTGGCTGGTTTTGGGAAAGATTTTGTATTAGATGATTTCTTGGTTTCTTCCTTTACTGATGGCTACTAATTATTAGGCATCTTAAGCTCAGTATGTGCCGCATCTAGCATTGTTGACGGAGAGTAAATTTAGCTTATCTTTATTTTCTTCCTTTTAATTGAAATTCTAATTATCATGTTACCGCTGTATCATTCTTTAGATTATGAAGAGTTCGAACTGATTGATTACATTAAAGAATCTGTAATAATGTGTGCTTGGGTAATCCTTCCTTCTATAAAGATATCCAACCAGAATCTTTCTTTCTTGGAGATATAAGGTTTTATGTTTTCCGGGTTATTCTCTGAAGCAATATTGTTTCTCCTATTTATTCTCTGAAGGTTAACAAGCCACTGAATCAAGTTCTTTCATCACTGGTTGATCAAGAAGCTGGCCAGCAGATTGATAATCATAGACCTGCACCGGTCTTATACTGTGGATGAATTTGAGGTTCGAATTTTGGAGCCAGAAAGATCAGGTGGCCCTTGGGAAACTAGAGCTACAATCCCAATGGAAAGTTCAGAAAATGCACTAACTGTGAGAGTGGTCACACTGTTTGTAAGTTTGCTCTTCCATCAGTTCAGCTGTTTTTCTTTACATTCCCCCCTTTTCTTGGCATCTTGTATTGGCTGTCCTCCATGAAGAAACATTTTAAGGATCTTATGCTGGAAAATGAGATCCATTTATGGACTGTTTTCCGAAACGGAAATTGATCATGTGGAGAACGATAAATAAAGGAGAACAGTCTGTATGTGATGGAGAGGTTGTATATCACATTAGCAAATCTGGGTTGAATATCATCTTTTTTACTCACTGCCTTATTTCAGAATACAACTACAAAGGAGAATGAAACCCTTTTGTCCATTGGGACTGCTTATTTGCAAGGGGAGGATGTTGCGGCAAGGGGACGTGTGCTTCTGTTTTCAGTTGGAAGAAATGATAATCCTCAAAATTTGGTATATTTAGATAGTATCCTGTACTTGTTAAATCCTTTTTTTCCAGTAAAAAAAAATCTTTTTTTCTGGTCATTTGTCCACCATGCACTCATTCGGTTTAGAAATTTTATCGAAACCTTGAACCTTTTTTGCATTATCGCTATTGTCCAAATCCGGCATTATTGTTTCTACCTTTGTCATTAGGTTTCTGAAGTCTACTCAAAGGAATTGAAGGGTGCTATATCTGCTTTAGCCTCAATTCAAGGTCATCTACTGATAGCATCTGGTCCAAAAATTATTTTGCACAAGTGGAATGGTACTGAATTGAATGGCATTGCATTTTTTGATGTTCCACCATTATATGTTGTGAGCTTGAATATTGTAAGTGTTATTTTCTCAACATGGATGTCTCTATCACATATTTCTTTGAATTATATTATCCAATCTGTGGGCTTATGATTCTTTTTGGCATTAGTTATTCGATATGATCCTCATAGGTGAGGTTATGGAATGTTGCTGTATGTGGATATTTCGTGCTGACTGCTTGGGAGAGTTGCTGCCTATTAGAAAATCCGAAAAGAAGGAAAGAAAAAACGGAGAAAAGAATCATTTAGTTACTGTTATCATTATTACATAATTCTGAATGCATGTAGTCATGTGATTTTGGCCTTTCTCCTGTCAATTCTTAAAAAAAATTACTTGCTAGATGTCTGCATCATTCTTACTAAAGTTGTCACACCCAGTCACATGTTTTGCAGGAACGTTATGGGGACTTGTCTCATTTTAGTCTAAATCTAATTTACTATTATCTGGTGACAATATTAGCGATTCGGCATATATCAGGGTGAAGAGAACCTATTACAGAACCTCATGCTTGCGTATCTGCATGAGCCATCATTTATGAAATGTATTTAATACAATCTTTACTTATCTTTTCTATAAGTAACATACTTTTATTCATAAAAAAATAAAATGTACTTTTGCTACTTATCAAAAAAAGAAAAAAGAAAGATGAAATGTACTTTTGCCTCCCTTCCTTTATGAAATGCATTTTGGGCCTTTTTGGCCTTTTACTGCAAGTGTTTAGTTTGTTTAGTATGATGTTAACACGGTTGTTTGGATTTACTTACTTCCTTATGATCTACACTCTTTGTTAATTTTTCCTCTGTTGATGCCCATGAATTTTACAGGTCAAGAATTTTATCCTCCTTGGTGATGTTCACAAAAGCATATATTTTCTTAGTTGGAAGGAACAAGGTGCCCAACTTAGCTTACTGGCCAAGGATTTTGGTTCACTTGATTGTTTTGCAACCGAATTTTTGATTGATGGAAGTACTCTGAGCCTCACCGTTTCAGATGAGCAAAAGAATATTCAGGTGAGCATCTTTATCTTGTGCCTTCTTTTATTGTGGGGCATGGAGGGAGTAGGGGTGACATTTGCCTATATCTAGGGCAAAAACTTTTAAACAAGTTGTTGCTAGACAAGATTCTTGTTAAGAAGCTTTGGGGGTATGGTACAACAGATGCATCAGTTTAGTGAAAAATAAAGAAGGTATAGCATAAAAAGAAGACAATTGAAGCTATTACAATTTCATTTTTTTTTTTTAAGTTTTGAACAAAATTAACCATATTATGGGTCATCCTGATTGACTCCCAAATATTACTCAAGAAGGCGTTCAACCACTACTAGGGTTTCACCAAGTAATTGATTGTCATTACGCTAATGAGCTTTTCAATTTTCATCTTTGGAGTGTTCCAGTTTTGTAGTTTCTAAGCCACAATGTTTCAATTGTGGCAATTTAGACCCTGAATTTGTCAATTTGTTGCAATCTATGGTTTCCATCCACCAATGGTTTAAATTGGTAACGGAAATGGCATGTGTCACCCAAATAAAAACTAAAAGTTAAAAGTTAAGTTAGAAAAAATAAAAATTAAAAACCAATCCTAATTCTTGTTGTCTGAGTTTTTGGTGATTATTCTTCTTGTTTTTCTTTCTTTCTTTTGTTATTTTTTTCTTCCTTTTTCCTTTTTTCATCATCTTCCTGAACTTCTGTTAGTTTTTCTTCTGATTTTTTCTTTATTTTTTTTTCTTTCCTCATCAATTTCAAGAACTTTTGTTGACTGCATTAAAATGATTTTAAAGGAAACCTTGGTTCGCAAGAAATCAATAAACCTTGTGGTTTTATGTGCTAGGTACCCCCAAATCTTGGAGTTAAAGAAGTGCAATAAGGCTTTAAATTTTAATTTTTCTCACTTTCTTTCTTTCTCTTTATTTTTTATGCTGTATAAGGAAGTATAACAACGAAAAAAGAATCTATTACTTGCATGAGTAACCAAATAATAATCTCTAAATCAAGAACCCATGCATGGATATCTGCAACATGAATAAACATAAGAGAAGCAAAATTGGGATTGGAAGCTTTAAGCGTCCTTTGGTGGATCAGATGACTTGATTGAACAATTAGAAAGAGTAGTGATTTTAAGTTTGACTCTCTATGGGGATTGTTGGTTATACTCTTAATGCTTTGTATTTGCTAAAACAGATATTCTATTATGCACCAAAGATGTCAGAGAGTTGGAAAGGACAGAAACTTCTTTCAAGGGCTGAATTTCATGTCGGAGCCCATGTGACAAAATTCTTGCGGTTGCAGATGCTTGCCTCTCCAGCCTCTGATAAAACCAATCGTTTTGCTTTGTTATTTGGTACCCTGGATGGCAGTTTTGGTTGTATCTCTCCTCTTGATGAACTCACGTTTCGTAGGTTGCAATCTCTCCAGAAAAAGCTTGTTGATGCTGTTCCCCATGCCGGTGGCTTAAATCCACGGTCTTTCCGTCGGTTCCACTCAAACGGAAAGGCACATCACCCTGGCCCTGACAGCATAGTTGACTGTGAGCTACTTTGCCAGTAAGTGTTTTCCTCTCTTTAACATACTACAGTGTCATGAAAAAAACTACAGGCATAAATTAAAACATTGACAAGATCTTCAAAATCTTATCTAAGAGTATCAGGAGAGGAGGGAGACTATCCGGAGAACACAGCAAATTTTAGTTGTTGGTATGAGTTTGATGAAGTGCATACTTTATGCAATGGTGTCTTGCATATTGGATAAGTTTCCCAAATCTTGGTAGGTTCCCTTGTAGCTTTTCTTGCCAATCTAGCAGCAGTATAAGGGCTGGGACCTGCTTCTAGTTTGGTGGAGTGAATAATTTTCACTTCTAATAAAATGAACCTCAGGAGTTTTCTGCATTTAAATAAACCAAAATCATATTAAATTGATGGCATGACATTATCTAGATACCGAATTTTGTGATCCTTTTCAGGAGTTCCTTGCTTTTAGAGAGAGAAATCGTATTTAATGGCTGAAATTATCCATTTTAGTTGCGCTACTTTTGCATTCTTCTTTTGGTTATTAGTGAAATTTTGCTGCATTACCAAAAGAAAAAAGACTTGCAATCCTGAACTTAGGTTCTCATGCTTGCCCTAATAGAAGGAAGAGCTTTGTGAATAAAATAAAGAGAATCCATAAGTGTTTGTTACGAAATATGGTTTTTGTTTAATTCTAGATGGTTGAATTTGGGCATCGGCTGGTACAACTGATAAAAGGTATTTTTTAGCTTGTCAAGCATGAGTGGGTAAGAGAAGGGGTTGGAGGTTGTCAAGGTCTTGACAACAGCCTTTCTATTCAGAAATGCTGAAAGTTAGGACGATATGTAAGTCACTGGACCATAAAATGTGTGGTCATGTAGCCATACCCTCTAAATAAATTCATCTATTTTTTGACCCAGGCTTCTTGGCCCATTGGTCCTGCCCCTCTTGATGAAATGAAAGGGTGCAGGTCAAGTGCTAATAAAGCCAATAAGTATGGCTTATCTGACATCACATGGAAATTGGGCTACTAAATAATCCCATTTTGAATATTGAAGGCCACTGCAGAAAAGCAGTGTGTGGATGTGTACCATTCTGTTAAATCTCAAAACAACTTCACCATTACCAGCAGTGATGGATTCCATTGGCTTCAGTTTTATACATCAATATGCCACATAGAACACTAAGTATCATTAATTTCCATGGGATGTGCCCTGATTTTCTGATTTGAGCCTTGCTGCAAGAATAAACCAAGTTTGCTATATCTTGCTGTCTTATTCTGTGTCATTGAGTTTTCAATAAATGTAAGAGGTCCCTTGATGTAGAACTGTACTGTACAGGTATCCTTGTCCAGCACCAATGAATGGTGCTGGATGCCGAGTATATCTTGATTACTCATAAATCTTTCTGGTTTCTGCTTTGCAGTTATGAGATGCTCCCATTGGAGGAACAACTTGAAATTGCTCACCAGATTGGAACAGCTCGATCACAAATCCTATCAAATTTAAATGACCTTTCTCTTGGAACCAGCTTCTTGTGAGAGCAGCTGATGTGAAAGCAATTTGCTGGAAGTACTAAACTTCATTATTGGTGGGTTTCAAATATTTGGTGAGCCAAAATTATGATAACGATAGTATCTGTTTCAAAAATTGCACTACCATTTAAAGGCATGGTGGAGTCATCCTGCAAGGAGGGGAGGATGTTGTTGTTTTACCGTTGTGGCAATCGAATTGTGATATTGTAGAACTGATTTTCCAACCAGAGACTACATTTTAGTTTCGTGTAACAAGAACTGGCAGTTTAAGTAGTTTAACGATGTTAGAAGGATACACTACAAATTTTGTGAAGAATCTACACAGTTTCACCTTGTATATTGTTCTCATTACTTTTAACATGATATGCAGCATCTGAATCATTAACTTGAGATTTAATGCTGTTGGAAGCAATTAATATGATTTTCCTTAATTCAGATGTCACGTCTGTCTGTGTAAGAAGCAGAAAATACCCAATTCAGGCTGTGATTTAATCCTCTGTTCCATGAAAATTCTTTATCTCCATTTGCCTAAATATTTGAGCTATTTCTCATCTCCAGCAGAGGCTGCTGGGGCGCAACTAGAGCATCTTTGTTCCTCGGATGGAAAGAAGTATAGTTTCCTTGTACTTCAGTGTCAATATTTACTGTTACAAAGTAACCGTTTAAAGTGCTGCCATTTAGGCACCGAGCTGAGCTGCTTGAGCATGGCATGAGCTCAAGTAGTCTTCTGAGCTTGGCTCCAGGTTCATTTAGCCTAGCAAGTAAAACTGGGTTCGTCAAAGCAACGGTGATTATTTCTCAGTTCTAAGTAATCCTTGGGTTGTTCAGTGGGAGCACATCAGCTGAACTAGTCAAAGCAATCAAGAGAACTAATGATGCCTAAAACTCAAAACTAAGAAACATTTGATTGTGATTTACTCTCTCAATCTCAATTTTTATATCACAATGTATTATTCATCTAATTAGAAAATTAATTTTTTTCTTTAATTTTAAATTAAGAAAGTAAATAAAATTATACAAATATAAATTCATAAAGTTTACAAATATCCAAAAAATATATTTTTTTATAATTTTAAAAATAATAACACATTAAAAAAATTAAAATCAAAATTTACTTCAAAAAAATCAAGCGTAACATATAAATTAAGACAAAAAGTAGGTTGCGCCCAACAACCTCTTAATTAGCAACCAGCTTCTTGTTTGATGAAATTATGTTAGACAAAACCACAATAAGCAACTGCCACTTGGTTATGAGAAGTAAGAAAGTCCTAAAAAAATTTGTCCTAAAAACAAATGGCGTAACTCCTTTGGTTATGAGAAGTAAGATTTTTTTTTTGAGCCCCCAACTGGGTGAAATTTTTTCAGATAATGCAATCATTAATGGTGGAAGATGCCCGGATAAGTGATGAGCCCAGTGCATGAATTCCAACATCACATGATGAGCCCATCATCATTGGTTATGTTTGGGTAGAGTTTTTAAAAATTATTTTTAATTTTTAGTTTTTGAAATTTTTTTTTATGTTTGATAAATAATTTTTAAAAATAATTTTTTAAATCGGTTTTCAAAAAACTAGTTTTTAAAAATTATTTTTTAAAAACTTCAAATTGGTGTTTTCTGACATAATTTTCGAAAAATAAACTTAAAATCAGTGTTCATTTCTTTTTTATTCTTCTTCTATGGTATATAAAACCATTAAAATTTTGAAAATAAAATAATATTAATTATTTTTAAGTATTTAATAAATATAATAAATAAAATTAATATAAATTTTAAATTTAAACTCAAAACTAAAAATAATTACAAAGTGTATCAAAATAGTTTTAAAATAAAATTTATCCAAACAACATTTCATTGTTTTCTGTTTTGGAAACAGTTTTCGAGTTACAGTTATCTAAACATATTTTCTTCATAAAACTGTTTTTAATTTTCATTTTCGAAAACTAAAAACAAAAAATTGTTACACAAACATACCCTTAAATATTTTACACCAATAATTTTTCAATCCAACAGGGTTTGATCAAAACTTACAAACTACTTCAGATAATTATATATTTCGGTGCTGAATTTAATTTAATTTAAAAAAAATTAACAGCTCGAATCTAACACCAAATATTAAATAAATAAATCTTAAAATGTCAAGCTAATTACTCATAAAACCATATAATTATGACGAAATCAAGAAATATAAAGATAAGATCATATCAAAGAGTCATATCAGCTACATCATGAATCCAATGAACATAGTCTAGAAATCATCTCATGCTTGACCGGAATTTTCACGAGTGGTTTTATTGGTTTTTAAATTTAATATATTAAATTGAAATAATTAAAAATATATAAAGTAAAATAATCTTATTTTCAAAACACATGAAGTAAATTCATGATTTAATCATGTTTTATACTAATAAATCTTAAATATTACAAAAAATAAAAAAATTAAAAAAGAAAATTCAATTCTGTAGATAAACAAGCATTTACTCAATAAATTAATCATCCAATTGTGATTTTCTATAATAATGATAGATTTTGAGGCTATTAATCATCCAATTTTTTTACCATTTATTGACCCACAAATAAATTATAAAGAGTGCTACTTTTTTTTTCTCTTGCTTTTTGGAGATTTACTTTTACTTATTTATTGTTGGTAATTTGTTTACATTTTTTTTTCTTATTTCAAAGGTAATTAAATTCTTCAAAATGAATATCGGGCGTCGGCATGGGCCTGGGCCTATTGCACGTGCGTAGTGATTTAATAATTCGGTCTACCACGTACGTACAATGATGATGACACACGTGCGCATAATTCATAAATTGGGCAAAGGGAAGAGAGAGAGAGAGACTGTACAGAGCATCTTAATTAAGAGATGTTTCTAGACTGTTTTTGTTCTTTGGGACCATTTTCTTTAAGGAATGTCCAGCAAAAGTGGAACATTACTCCTTCATTTGTGATGAATGTGAGGCCTTATTGTGTTTACTACTCATGTGCCAAAGAAACACTTGTTTAGGGAATGTTTAGATGGGATTTCGAAAGCTGCTTTTATTTTTTAAAAATTAAAATTAATTTTTATATATGATAAACAGTTTTTAAAAATAATTTTTTGAAAATTTTAAATTATTATTTTTTTGACATAATTTTTAAAAAAATAATCTTAAAATTAATGTTCATTTTTTTGTTTCATTATTCTTACATGATATATAAAAAATATTAAAATTTTAAAAATAAAATAACATTAATTATTTTTAAGTATTTAGTAAATATAAAAAGTAAAATTAATATTGATTTTAAATTTAAACTCAAAACTAAAAATAATTACAAAATATATTAAAACAGTTTTCAAAATAAGATTATCAATATAACATTTTCCTGTTTTCTGTTTTAGAAACAATTTTTGAATTATAGTTATCTAAACTTTTCTTCAAAAAACATCATAAAAATATTTTTAATTTTTATTTTCAAAAACAATTTTTAAATACTAAAAACATAAAACTGTTATTTAAACAAACTCTTAATTTTTAAATCAACAAGGCGTTTTACTTTTACCACAACTCCCCTTCCCTTCTGTTTTTTTTTTTTTCTCTCTTTTGATCTTAATTTCCAAAAGCACTTATAGTGGGATATTGGTAATGCACACTAAGGGGCCCCCATGAAAGAGAGAAGGCAAAATGAGTGTGTGATTTGACATGAAAAGATAGCCTTTCATTTCTTCAAAGCTAGCAACTAGAAAGTCTTCATATGGGGGCCAAGGCATGGTATACATGCATACAATGCTCGAGTTCTAACTTTTAATTATTTATGTAGTTTGAGATTGTCAAAATAAATTTTTATAAAACAGTTTTGTGATTAAAAATTGTGACATTTAATCAAACAACAGTAAAAGTGTTTTTTTAGAAATTACTTTTCATTTTTTAATTTTTTTTAAAAAAATATTGTACCTAATATTTATTTTTTAGAAACAGAAATCGTTTTGAAGAGTACTACCATTCCATTTCGGCTATGCGGTAGGTTTAGTCCAAAAAGTCAGAAGTCACTGTTGAAATTGTTTTCTTTTATCTTTATCTTTTGTCTTTTTCCTTTTATTCCACTCTTTTTTCAAGTGAATAGGTCCCTTAGCGAATGCAAATTCAATGAATTTCTCAATCGATCTCCTTTTAAAGCAAAGAAAATGCCAAATAGAAGTAACAATCCACAAGTTCAAGAAAAAGACTGTTAATGTTGATAACCCACTATTGCTTTTCTGAAACTGATCTTCACATATTGTAGTCGGTGCAAAGAGGTAATATTAAAAGGTGTCAAAATTTATCAAATAAATAAATATTTGGAGAAAGTACAAAAGGGCGTCCACATGAACATTCTCTGCCTAAATGAGATTTATATACTTAATGCCCAGTGGCAAGTACAATGACTTTCAGTTTAGTTCATCAATGGAGTCGTACATCTAAAATAGTTAGTAAACAGAAGAAACCACAAGTCTTCTGAGAATATATATATATATATATATATATATATATATATATATATATATACACACACTAATTACTACTTATTTGAGTGTGATAATTTTGCCCTTGAGCTAGAGGCCATTTATATTTTTATATGTTAATGAGAAATTTTGATGGGTCATGGGGACGAATCTAACATTACACATGTGAATGATTTGAGGAAGTAATTTAAATTTTTGTTTAATTCGAGTTTACGAAAGATACACGGTATAATAGATCATTTCACATTTGAAAAAAAATAAAATATCTTTTTTTCTCTTAAAATTATTGTTTAACTCGAATCTATGAAATATACATAATACAACGAATCGTCTCATCTTTAAATAAAAAAAAAAAATATATATATATATATATATATATATATATATATATTTTTCTTATGTCATTGAACGGTGAAAAAAAACTCTTATACAACACATCTTTCATAAATATGTGCTAAACAAATTTTTTTTAAAATTTATATCAAAAGATAAAGAAAATGACCAACAAAAATTATGATTATTATTCTACATATATATATCTCTCTCATGACTGTAGGGTTTTTGAAGTTAAATAAAAAAAGACAGATGCTTCCTGCTTTGTGTTGACTTAATTAAACTATGTATATTCATGAGAGTAGAGTACTGTAGACATTATTATTCATAAAAAGAGGGCTAGCTAGGTGGTTTGACCAAGAGGAGTGGATCAAAATCCATGCGACATCCCCCCGTTGAACAGTATCCATCATTAAGCTCACCTCATGCTCTCCTTGCAATACTTTCACATGCACGTTTGGTACGGATAGTAAAAATATATTTTGTTTTGAAAATTTAATAAATAATTATTTAAAATTTCTTAATAATTTTATAAAATTTAATTGATAATATAAAAAAACTCGTAATAAAATTTTTATATTTTTTAACGCGATTTTATTGACCAAAATTTAAGATGTATATATTGATATTTGTCTTTGTTATTTGTTGCCGTTACTCTTTCATAACCTCCTCCTATACAGTTTATAATATTGGCATAATTCATAAAGGCTTTTATTAAATTACAATATGCTATCACTATTTGTCAGCACTGTCTCTATCAGTTCCATTTTGAGGAAAGTGGAAGATTTAGCTACTTGGCTAAGCTAAGTAGGTAGTGGGCATGGATGATAATTCCACGGCCACACTTCACTTACACATTACATGGTTGATGGCATCACTCAGCATTATATATATTGAATTTTGTCACGCTTACTTGCTTCAAGTCTAACCATTAATTGGTCGTCAAACCCTTTCTTCATCATTTCATGTTGAGTGATTGCCGGACTGCGTCTACGAGGCAGCATGGAAGCTGTCCACCATGCCACCCACCCTTGGTATCAGATCAATTGGTGCGCATGGTGGAAACTGAAAAGTTAAAAATTATTTTATTGAAATACTAATTTAAGAGATTTTTTACCTTTTCATTTAATTAAACTGAAACTAAAATAATAAAAATAATTATATAAGAGTTTCAAGTTTCAATTTTGAATTTTGAATTTTGAATTTATATTTAGATTTCACGTGTAAAATCTGTAATCATTTCATCAATTTACATGCGAGTGAACATGTTAAAATATAAAAATATTAATTAAATATTTTTTATCGATTTAAACTTTTGAGATAATTGATTATTCAATTAACTTTAATACAAACAAAATTGTTTGACCAAGATATTTTATAAATTTGAAGCATTACGAGCTGCTTCGATAAACATACATGTGAGCCATTCATTGAGCGACAAATGTCAACATTTGGGCACGTAGACAGATTTATCATGCAAACCGGCCAAGTATAGGGAGGCTTCCTTCCCCAACAATTCTTGAAAGAGTTCTCCATCGATGGTCACAAGGATATATAAAGTATGATCCTCTTGTTTAGTCACTGCAAATCCCGTTGCCTTAGGGTAAAGCAATGTGGTAAAAGTACTATGTATTGTGTACGTAAAGGGAAAGAATAAGTAACACGATTAGTATATAGTGTCAATTTGTGGTGCAAACGGAAATGGGAATAAACAAAACAACTGAGAGATCGAGAGAGAGATTAATATATTCAATGGGTTTAGAGACACTTTTATCAAGACATGGAAATGTTGGATGGCTGCCTATTCATTTGCCGACAAGTAAACAAGGATATCCTTCATTGCCCTTCCGTTGGTAAGCAGAAGAACCATTAAAAGATCGAAGTGAAACTTTCTCACACTCATATTTTTTTTTTTAGACATGTCAAATTTTTAATTGTTTCAAGTTTAAAATTACGGTATAAAATATTAATTTTTAATCAATTAAAAATTTTATTAATAATTTTAAAAAACTTCATTGAAAAAGTTATTTTTCATCGCTCTCTTATTAATATTATCAATAAAAATTTTACAATTATCAATGAAGTTACTAACAAAACTAAAATTAATGTTTCGAAACTTAACCAATCAAAAATTTCTCTTTCTTCGTATCCCTTTTGAGCATTTGATGATCTCTCCCCACCCTTCACACCCCAAAAGAAAAAGAAAAAATCACCAACTCAACATTAATTATTGTCACGTAGCATGTGATGTGAATAAGTGGGGTTTTCCTTTGTTACGTTATCCCATTTTTAGCTAAAATTCATTGCATGATTTTATAGAGCATAGTTCTATTATCATATTATATGATTTGCACCATCATCATCACCACCTCATGCCCCAGTCGGTCAACCGTAATTATCTGGTCAATTAACTTGAGTTGCATCCCTCGCTGCCCTTTCCCATGTACCAGTAATAGTAATATTTTTACCACAAAAAACAAACCATCGATTTCGATATATTTTTAAAAACCATTTGTTACAATAATTTTTTAAGGATAAATTTAATAAAATGCATAAATTATCAATAAAAAACTTTTTATAAATTATTATTATTTTTATTTTTTAAGAGAAGATCAACACTAAGATTAACCTATGAGGAATTACTATATTATTTTTTAATAATTAAAATTAATAATGAAATCACGTGATTGGTATAACGGCGCCTTTCCCAACTACGGATGCAAGATATCTATAGTAGAGATAGCAAAGGGTTGGATCGACAATTAAATCTCATTTTTTTCACTTCAAAATCGCTTAAAATTATTTCGGATCAAATCGGAATGCAAAATATCTCAGTAATGATTAATTATACGTATGTAATAAATGCATCAAGTCATTTTACTTCATAATAATAATAATAACAATAATATAATTTTTTTATAAAAAAAATTGTAAAATAAATATTGATAGTTCAAGGAACATGCAATTATATACTATATGCATCAATTTTGTAACACAGGGACAGTGAGTATGCGCAATGTTATAAGAACGGCCATTTGAAAGATTTGTCTTTGCCAATTTGATAGTGGTCTAGATCCATTGTCGCATACACTGTAGGGATCGATGCATGTCAGCCAAATTACATGCATGAAAGTGATCTATCTAAAATTACACAATTTTTTATTCTGCATTTGCTTTGATTGGTCTTGATGTAATCTGGTCAACTTGTTTGACTTTATTGATGGGCTACAATTGTTTCGACCAAGTTAATAACAACTTGCATGTGAGTTGAATTTTGATATATTAGCCCGATCATGAAAGTTGTGTATATATATTCCAGATCATAAGGTATATTTTTTAATGGGTTAAATTTTCTTTCTTTTTTCTTTTTTCAAAGGTAGTGCAAGAAAGAGGCTATCATTCACTATTATTTAAGAGAAAAGAGAAGAAAAGAAAAATGGGCTGCACAAAGAGGTCAAAGACTCAAATTTCTGTTAAGACCGAAGAATTTTTATTTATTTATTTTTTTTGTAAGGCTCTTTTAATCATTAAGTACATGTGGCCAATCTCAATTATCAAACTCAAAGCCAATTTGGTGTACTTTCTAAATTAATTGGTATTACGTACGTTAATGACCTTTTATAATTTTATATCTAAATAATTTAAGTTGAAATGATGGAGTACCCATTGTTTTTGTTTTTATGGAACATATGGATTATGGTCCTCTCAAAAAAAATAGGGAAAAGAAACTTAATTTAAGTCTCCCTTAACTCTCTAATGATTTGGATCGGCAAGATTATATTACCAAATCATCTATTAGGTTAAACGTTAACACTGTTAACATCAAACTATTGTTAGCTAGTTCTATCCATTCATATAAAAAAAAATTCAAAGATGTTAAAAGTATTGATCTACTATTTTATGTGATAAGACAATGTGCTAACAATTATCTTCTTATCTATAATTAAGTATGTCAAGTATAATGATCATATATTCTTTATCAGAAAACTGAACTTGCAAAAAAACTCAAAAAAAAAACAATAATCACAAAAAAAAATAAAAACAATTGAAAATGTGAAGAAGATAAAGAGTAATAGAGAAAATCAATATAAGTTGAAGAAGAGAGATAAGGAGAGTAGAGAATTGAAGTTAAGTTTGAGTAGGAAGGTAAATAAGTTAAGTTTTGGTGGAACAGTGAGAGAAAAAAAATATGGGAGAAAGATGGTGTGAGTTAGAGTTAACTGAGTTACATTTATTTAAATATTTTATTTATATTTTTAAGTAGAGATTTAAGTAACATTTTGAAGAGTGAACATGCACCAAATGGAGGTTTTGTCTTTATTAATATTATAGATTTGATGATATAATCTTGTCCATTCAAATTAATTACAGGGTTAAGATGAAATTAAATTGAGTTTTCATTTCCCTCTTAAATTAAAAGGCAAAAAAACTAAAATCCAATCTAAATATAATATCATATCTCAATTCAAATTGTTATGTTTTCAATAAAAAAAAATAACAATAAGCTTAGATATGTATAATTTTTGAGTACTTTATCTCACACTGCTAATTTTTAATGGCATTGTTTAGGAGGTGATTTAGTGTTTAAGTTTTAGTGACTTAAATCACCTCGCCGAACAACTCCGAATCGACAAATTTAAGCCAATTACACTTTCATACATTTTAGCTTTGTTAAACTTTTCACCCATTGTTGGAGTGGCAATGAGTCATGATGCCCAGTCAAAGTGAATTCATATATATTCACGGTCTATCAATATTCTACACATGAAGCATTAATTTACAGCTTAAAAAAAATCAGTATGCAAATTAATTATCTATGAAGTATATTCTTTCTCTCTTTTGTTATCTAGGTCCAGTTATAATACGCACAAAAACAAACCATCTTAAGAAAGATCATCCTTAATAAAATTCAAAAGCAAGAAGCCAATAATGATATGGCCCCTGCTTATTGTAGAAAAGAATAGCATCTAAGAAAAAGTGTTTCTTTGCATCCAAACAGACCAGAAAAGTTTCGTTTATTTACCGACTCTCATAAACAGATTTAAAAAATTAAAAATTAAAAAGAATAATAAATAGAACTAATTGTTTCACGCTCCTTTTAAGCGATTGCATCTTCAACTAGAGAAATGACAAATTACCCTTTAACTAACTCATTCATCACGCGCTGTCGATGCATGTAACGTAATTAATTAGCAACTCTTATAACAACTGTATCTCTCTCTGTCTCTGTCTCGATCTCGATCTTCTGTTGGTTTTTTCCTTTTTCTTTTTGGATTTTTTTTATTAGACTGTATGTAATGCTATTTGTATAATGCTCTCTCAATTTCTCAACAAACATCCCACGAGCGACACACCTGCAAAGGAAAAAAAAGAAAAAAAAATTTCAAGCTCATTGTTTTATCCTTATCTCTCTGCAAGCTCCACTCTTCAATTATTTGATCTCTCTTCATCAACTTTGTGTCTTAATCTTTTCCTCTTTGGAGATCTTTCTCATCAAACCCAGAAATTAAATACTTCTTCTTCTTTCTTTAATTTGGCAAACACTAAACTTTCTAGCTACCAATCAATTAACTTCTTCTTCCTCTTCTCGCATAAAAAGATCCATGGCTCTTGAAACTTGGCTAATCAAAGTAAAGACAGCTATATCCAACAGCTTTGATAGTACACTGAAATCCTCACCAAGACCAAACTCTAAGAAGAAATTATATATTCCGTCGATATCGAAGAGATCCAACGTTGGAGTGTTGGCTTTCGAGATCGCTAGCCTAATGTCGAAGCTTCTCCACCTATGGCAATCTCTCTCCGACACAAACATAATCCGTCTCCGCAACGAATCCATCTCTCTTGAAGGCGTCCGCAAGATCGTCTCCAATGACGAATCCTTCCTCCTCGGCCTCGCCTGCGCAGAGATCGCGGAAAACATCAGACTCGTTTCCAAATCCATCTCCAGGCTAAGCAAGCGATGCGAGGATTCGAACCTGCGCTGTTTTGACCACTCGTTCCTCGAGTTCGCCAACTCAGGCCACGATTCCCGCTGTTGGGTTTTGAGCCCGAAAGAAATGGAAGCCAAGAACAAGAAGATGGACAGGTACGTTACTATCACTGCCACGTTGTACAAAGAAATGGAGGAGCTAACGGTTTTGGAGAGCGGATTGAGAAAGTCTTTGCAGTCTATAAATCATGAATTTGAGAGTAATAATAATAATAATTCGTCCACGAAAGAGCAAAAAATAATCGATCTTCAACAAAAAATTCTCTGGCAACGACAAGAGATCAAGTATTTAAAAGAGAGATCTCTATGGAAGAGAAGCTACGATATTGTTGTATCGATGCTAGTGAGATCAGTTTTCACTGTTTTAGCAAGAACCAAGCTCGTTTTCGGGCTTGTTCATGGGCCTCATGGCTACCCGACGCCTTACCCGGCTTCTCTTCCTCGTAGTCTCTCGGCTTCGGCTACAGTCCACCCAACTGAAAACCCTGGCACAGCTTGTACTTTCGTGTCAGGGCCGTTGAAGAAGAACAACTTGAAACTACTTCTACTAGATCACGAGAAGAAAATCCATGTTAATGCCTACTTTTTCGAGTCAAATTCGAAGCTACTACTAAAGCCCCCTGCGAGCACGCTAGGAGCTTCGGCTTTAGCTCTACATTACGCCAATTTGATAATTGTGATAGAAAAGATGATCAAGCAACCGCAATTGGTCGGTGTCGATGCGAGAGACGATCTTTACACTATGCTGCCAAGCAGCATAAGATTGTCTCTAAGAGCTAGATTGAAAGGAGTAGCGTTTTCGGCGAGCGATCCAGTGCTCGCCGGAGAATGGAGGGCTGCTTTGGGGAGGATATTGGGGTGGTTATCACCGTTGGCCCATAACATGATTAAGTGGCAAAGTGAGAGGAGCTTTGAGCAACAAAATTTATCGCCCAAAACGAATGTTCTTCTTTTGCAGACATTGTTTTTCGCTAATAAAGAGAAGACTGAAGCAGCCATCACTGAGCTTCTTGTGGGTTTGAATTATATTTGGAGGTTCGAAAGGGAGATGACTGCAAAGGCCTTGTTTGAATGCAGCAGCTTTAATGGGTTATTGAATTTGCATAGTTCGAGCTAAGGTTAATTATGAGATGGTTTTTTTCCTCCTCCTCCTTAATTTCCTGTTTTTTTTTTTGGTTAATTTTGATTTTGTTTATGCAAATTTATCATGGTTTGATTCTAGATTGAACTGAGTTCATGATCCAGATCTTTGAGGGTATAATGTGTTTCGCTTCTACCCCTGATCTGTACTATATGATAAATTGGTAATAGAGAGATGTATGTAAATGATATAAATTGAGTAATTTTTCAAAGTACTGCATGGGCCTTCCAATCATAACTTGTAGTCATGTGAAAATATTCCTCTGATTTTTTGTTTTTATTATAATTATTATTTTCATAGAACATACCTACAGTGACAATGATCCAGATTATGCAGCTGTAGCTTGTTTTGTTAGTTATGAATTGCTAATTGATTAATTAATTTCAATTTAAATGCCATTTCAGATATAAACAAATAGAAAAGGTTGAGACTGATATTGGGAAGGACTTGACCTATTGCTACCTAAGATACATATCTGTCGTTAATTTGCCGGATGGAATCTTGTCACAAAATAATTAATATATTGTTTAGATGGGCAAAAATAAATGTCAATTCCAGGAGTTAAAATATCGTTGTTCATACCAAAACCATAGGTAAACAAATAGACATGTTTAAATAGAATCAGCTAACACTCAAAGTATGTTTGGTAACGTTTTTAAAAATCAATTTTTGAAATTTGTTTTAGAAAACATGTTTGTTTTATTAAACATCTTTTTTTTTTACAACAGTTTTTCATAATAATTTTTAAGTTAAATTGCATAAAAAAATTTCTGGTTTAACTCGGTTTCATAACAAACTTTGAGGTTTACTTTGGTTCATATTAAACCCGGTGGTTAGAATCAATTTCATAATAAACACTGAGGTTAACTTTGGTTCATACTAAACCCTGTGATTGACACTGTTTGCACCAGTGTTAATAGTGTTAACTTTGTCTTCAATCTTAGGGTTTGTTATGAAACTGAACTAAACAACAGAGTTTTCTATGTAATTTAAATTTTTTCTAATTTTAGTAGAAGAATTTTTAAAAAATAGCGTTTGGATTGTAAAAAAGTGATGAAAATTTCTTATTTCCAACGTTATAACGGTTTATTAAGCCAGATAATGAATTCAAAGAATTATTCAAATTTTAAAATCACATATATAAATCGTATAAATTTCACTACACCATCAGAGAGGTACATACATTTTTTATAAACATTTTCCACCAGTTTTTAACAAACTAAACACCATTTTTTTCCCTTTGTAAAAATCAAACAACCAACATAAATTAAATTTCACATATAATCCAACTTGATTAAGGTTTTTATGTGCATTTCGGAATTGGATGGAAGTATCCTCTGTATACTCAAGCTCGACACCACTAGGGCTAAATGGTTTTTTAACATATCTTGAGGGGGCAAAACCCACTCTTGCCATCCATGCATGTTTTTTGACTGTTAGTACTTGGTTTATTTTATGGTTTTTCCTCTTTTCGGTTATGTACAGCTCATAGCTTCACATTATAAGGACTCGGATTTCTCGTAAATGTTCCCACCTTTTGTCCCTTTTTAAGAACACTTAAATGGCGATCTCCAATAAGTGATTTGCCTTCTAATTAACAATATCTAAAGATAGTTCAAGGTGAAAGCTGATGCCCATCTTGTTATACACGTAGTATACCTTTTCCCCACCTCATGAGTTATTTTTCTTATTTATTATATATTTTCCAAGCGAATCTCATACTTCTTGGCTTAATTAAAATGGAAAATGGTTAATTTGTCAATTAATTAAACTGATCAAGCAGACCATTAATAGTTAGTTAGAAAGATATAGTTTAGAGGAACCCTGTGGACCTCTTTGAGACATCAATGGAGCTTCCCGAAACAAATTGATTGTGAAATCTGTCCAATGTGTGGCCAACAGCTTGATGCAAGTTGGCCAAAGGGTTTTACTTATTTAAATTAGGTTTAGTAATTCCTGTTCTAAAATATTATAGAATCAAATTAGCACGAGGTATTTTTCACCTAAGTGGCAATGAGGCCCACTGATCCACTCCTGAGTAGATTTTATAGTGTTATATATAGTGAAAAGGACATGAGAGGAGTAAATTTGAAGTATACAAAAAAAAAAAACCTAAAGAATATGACAAAAGAGTACGTACTGATTTGTTCACAGATTTGATTGATGTTCCTCCAATTTTGGGCATGGAACATGCTAATTGAAGACAGTAATATAGGCCAAATGGCTTACCAGATCCGAACATAATGCCATACGGTCGAGAGCTATGTTTTTTCTCGTTGGATGGGGATGGAATCTGAGCTTCTTATATTTAGGACTTGTGGATAATCATTAAGTCAAGAGATAGGCATATTTGATAAACTTTCCTTAATTATCTCGAGTAAAGCCAGTCATAACTATGACCTTAGTTAAACTTGATGATAATGATTTTCTGTTTTCTGTGTAATATTTTTAAAAAAAAATTAGCGATAGAAACTATTTTTGGAAATTTTAATGACATTTTTTGTGTGATGACTTAGATATAGAACATAAGTTGTTAGTATTGAAAATGATTGATAACTTGGCCCTATGAGGTGATTGAGAGAATTGGATTTATAGCATATCGTTTGAATTTGTCTCTGGAATTAAAGCGATTACATAATGTTTTTCATGTGTCTCTATTGAAAAAGTACTTGCACGATGAGTCTCATAATATCTCGAATCAGACGATAGAAATTCAGAAAGATTTGACTTTTATGTTAGTACCAGTCAGAATACTAGAGAAAAATGATCAAGTCTTGCGAAATAAATTCATTCATTTGATTCAAGTATTATGGCGCAATAAAGATGTTGAAGAAATCACATGGAAAAACTCAAATAGTAATTTATTTGAAAAATGTGTATTTCAATCTCTACTTTACAATTTTTACGACAGAGAAGTCACATTTGTTGAAGGGAAAGGGAAAAGAAAAAAATTTGGAAAAAAAATTTCCTTCAAGATTTCACTGTTGTGTTTATTTGATCCTCAGTTTTCAATAAGTATCAATTTATCCCTAAACATTATGTTTCAATCCAATTTAATCATCCGTCCAAATTCGTGTATTTCCTATTGTCAATTTTCATTATCCTACACCAATTTTAATAGACGGAACTGGATAGAAAGTCCATTTGAACCGAAACAGAACGTTCAAGAATAAATTGACACTCATTTAAAACTAGTAAAACCCCGAAGATAAATTTGTTTTTTTTTCCAAACATTTTCTTATAGTGAAAACAAACATCCTTCTTCGTTTGAGCAATACTTTACTAGTTGTGGGGAAAAAAACATTCATTGGTGACAACACTACTTAACAAGACCAACACAAAACAAGATCTAAAACTCAAATCATGCGTCAATAAAGAATATTTGATCATATCCTGCACGCCAGTTTCTCACCCTTAACAAGTGGGTTTTCTTTAGCCAAAATTTCGGGATCGGCTCTCTTGTAATCGAACGTACAAGAATGCTCTCTCGGTGCACAGAACAAGTCCCCGCAGCTATACTTGAATCCAGTTAGATCCATCTTCTTGTTACAGCTCTTGCATCTGTTCTTCACTCTTTTATTAGAATCAGTTGTAGTAGTCGTTGGTGCACCAGTTGGGCTTACTCCTATCAAGTCCGAATTTCTCTTTTTTTTTCTCTACTCTTACGTAAGACCAAACTACAATATTACGTGGAAAGAATTAAAAAAAATCTAACTAAGTTATTACTTTTTTTTCATAACATAAAATGTTATAATAAATAAATCTTTACATTAATATCACACATTACCTGAAATATATATTATTTAATATATAAATAATTAAATATATTAAGTCTTCGAAGTTCTAACCCACCTCTGAACCTTAATACTATATATTGGAGTAATAGGAACAGGAAAAACAACAGTGTGCAAAGGATCATAGCTTCTAACTCAGAAATGGCAGAGAAGGACAGCACTGAAAATTAAAAGAGAAAGCAAATCAGGCAACCGCCTTCAATTCCATTTCTTTGGGAACAAAAGCCAGGAATAGCGAAAAAGGATTGGAAACCTGACACTTGTTCACTTACTCCAGTTCTGCCACCTCCAGTTAAGCTTGTTGCCTTCATTCCTTTCAACTGGGAGGAAAACCACTACCTGTTTCTCACGGCCATCACCCCAATTAGAAACTCCATCA
Organism: Bretschneidera sinensis; assembly: GCA_023935145.1. Classification (NCBI taxonomy): domain Eukaryota; kingdom Viridiplantae; phylum Streptophyta; class Magnoliopsida; order Brassicales; family Akaniaceae; genus Bretschneidera; species Bretschneidera sinensis. The sequence goes on from CM043700.1 coordinate 142,331,848, forward strand.
GCAAAGCTCCTAAGTTTGCCGCCACCTCCTATGTACTCTCAAGGCTATGATGATGGTGAAAACAACAACGCCTCCTAAGTTTGCAGCAAAAATGATGAACAGTGGATGTTAGAATTGGATCTTCAAGCATTTGGTTTCGAGACAGATGATTCATCAGCTCAGCTCAGCTCCCTCCCTCCTAGCAAACTGCCGGGTATCATCAGCCGTAATTTCCACTGCTGTCCCAGTGGACTCAATGGATAACATCAGTGACCAGCTGGCAACCCCTTCCTCACCAGCTTCTGAAACGGGCAGCAGTACAAGCAGTTATGCAACTGGCACTTCAAGCCTCGTGGACGCTTCTGTCCTGGAATGTCTCTTTCTACTGTTTCCACCTAATTCTGGTTTCCTTGAAAAGGTTGCCTACTCTGAGAAGGACTCTCAAACTCCATAAGAAGGAAAAAGCAAAACTTTTGATGGTGAGAGTACTAGCAGTACAGTGATAGGAAGGCCATCAACACTAGGAGAGCTGATAATGATGAGCCGAAGGAGTTACCAGAGAAAAGCTGCTGTTCAAATGAGAAAGCAGAACCTATCAATGGTAAATCTCAAGCTCTTGCTTTGTTTTCATTGTCATTGATCATTATAACCTGAAACTACTTTCAGTCACTAAGCTATTATACAAAAACTGGAAGTACATTTAAAACAACTTTATTCAACATAGAAAAAGAACATACCAAAATGTACATTTCAAGTCATCCCATTTTGGCAATTCCATAGAAACAGAAAGCAGGATTTCTATCTGAAATTTTGCAAAAGAGATTTGAAACAACCTCAACTCTTGCCTGAATGAAAAATGACAGCAAAATTTGAAGAAGAGAGCTTCTGGATGCTGCATCTTTGGAACGAGCATCAACCTGATTGAAGGACTGCAGTGGAAGTTCCAGCCAAGACTGAAACTGGTGTAGAAGGGCTTGCTCTGTCAGGCTTGCAGTTGAAAACCACCCTGAAATCAGTTCTCTCCATGACTCCCTTTGAAAACATTCTAGTTTTCACATCCAGGAAATTAGAATGTAAATTATTTACAATCCCAAAATAAAATATTATGTCATATTCTGCAAGGATTTTACAACTGCGAAATTCACATTTTTGTTAACCTTCAACTTTGAAGCTCTTTGTGCAAACATTCATTACTATTTCATTACTATTTCACTGGAGTTATCTCTTATATAGCAATCCCATAACAGTTCAAGGCAATAAGCTTGAACGGAAAAGATTTATAGCATTTCAGCCAAGAGACTTGCAAGTTTCAGAAACTTTCTGGATCCGTTCTATAACTACAGGAACATCCTCCTCGGCCAAAGTAGTAAAACAACACCGGAACCATCCTGGTTCAATGCAGTGGCAGGCTGACCCAGGAGTTATATTGATCTTAGCTATGTTTAACAGCTTATCCCATAATTCAAGTTCCCCTTTCTCACTGTAAGAGGGGATTAAACTGCTCATATCAACCCAACAGTACAAGCCAGCAGTGCTCTCTGTACACCTGATTCCTAATTGTTTCAAACCCATCACAAATAAATTATGCATATTCTGTATCCTCCTTTTGTTAGTCTCGATATAATCCTGAGTGAATCTTGCATCCGAAAGCATTGAAATCATTAGCCTCTGGGTCGGGGCTGAAATAGAAGAAAATCTTGTCATCTTTTTCGCAGCAGCCAGAACACTCTCATTATAGGAATAGATAACCCCAACCCTAAATCCTGGAAGAGCGAGGTCTTTTGACATCCCATATACAATATGAACCCTGCTCTTATCAAATTCCCCTGAGTCAAGAATTTCTGCTATGGTGACAAACTCATTGCTTCCATATGTAGACCCTGCAAATATTTCATCAGAGATGATATGGATATTCTTTTGCCGGGCAAAGTCCACAAGATCATAGAGTGTTTCACGTGACAGTACATTGCCAATAGGATTTGCGGGGTTTGATAAGAGAATTCCGCGAACTTTTATTCCTCGTTTTCTCGCCTGATTGAAAGCTTGATCAAGAGCAGAGATACTTAAAATGAAGTTGTCAGTGCTACGACAATGAACGGGTATTAGCTCCACTCCTGATCGCCATTTAACATCCCTGTCGAAACTGCATATCCTTTTTCTTATTATTTTTGTTAGCAGTTTTTTAAAATAAAAAAGGGTTTTATCATCAAAGAAATTTGAAAATAATATGCTAAAAGTTTACCCTGGATAATAAGGTGTGGGAACCAGAAATGCATTTCCATGATCTGCCAAGCAGAAGCATAGTATCTCAATGGCTGGAGTCGCACCAGCAGTTAATACTATTTGTGATGGGTCAAATGAAAAAGCTCCTCCCATGACCTGAGACATAAAACAGGCCACAGCCTGCCAAATTTAAGAAAAAAAGTGAGAAATAATGAAAACAGCACCACAATAGACTCAGTGGCATTCAAATAGGTGGCGGATTGTTTATGCAAAAATCAGGCAGTCGAGATAGAAAATAATAATCTGATAGAGGTTTCTGGTTTACAAATTATAGAAACAGTTAACCACAAAGTAGAGGGAACCTAGAAGAACCCCTACATGCAACATTTTTATGTAAAAGAATACATTTAAGATAAGGGAGGTATGTGAAGATAATAGATGATAGATAATAATCAGCTCCGTTATAAAACCTAAACACCTCTAACAACCCGGCTCAATAGCAATGCCTTCCCTAAATGAAACCCACATATGTTACAGTCTCAAAGATTTGACTTGCGAGAGGTGAAAGACTGACCCCAAATTAAAAAGCTTCATGAATCAATGTTCTTCACCATATCATGGATCAGCAACTACTTTTTTATAACAGCAGCAGAAATTAACCCTTAGACGTCAAAAATGAAGAGGACCTGATCATGAAACTTGTGTCAACAAAACTCTATAGCAGATTAATTTCAGCTAATTGTAAAGTTCAGCGACAAATCTTACTATGTTAGGTAACAATGATTAAATTTTGATGTATGTCGTATCCGAATTATGAATTTAACTAAATCACTTCAGCTAAGTTAGATTCTGCACCATAAGAGTTGCCTTATTTATACTCTTTCACTTCAATCCACAATGGTGTTGGTGAGTACAATAAATGCTTAATTGGGGCAATTGAAAGTTGACACTAGCTGTTTCATGAATTTTCTTATTTGAAGCTTCTTCCTTAGTTCTATTACTAGTCTACACACATATCATCACCTCACCTCAAGCTAGATAACAAAACAGTTATGTACAAGATATACTATATTTGACTAAAAAAACATAATACGAAATCAAGGGAAAAGATAAACGAAAATGTGATAATTAATTATTACCATTTTCAGCTCCCTCATCCCATCGCACGGCTGGTACGTTGCAATCCCACTGATACCCAAATCACCACCGTCTCTTCCCATTATCGAATCCATCAAATTCTCCGATAACCATTTCTTAATTAAATCAAAACACAACTATAACCACCCAAAAAAACAGTAAACATCAATCATCAAGAACACAAAACTAACAATTAAAAGAAAAACCCAATTTAAACAAAAACTCACCCTATTCTCGGCCAATCCGAGCTGAATAATCCCATTCGGATTATTCGTTCTGTCGTACGGATCTTCCGAAGCCTTATCCAACCCGACATAATACGGAGAATCGTTTGGTTTCGCAATCGAAGTCGCCCGAGACGAGACCCGAACCGGGCCTATTGACCCGCGAGACGACAAACTGGACCGAGACGATGTTCTCTGTAATTCCGCAAGGTTCGGAGAAGACGTAGACGGCGACGGAGGATCCTTCGGCTTTGGAGAACGGTGTCGTTTTAGGTAAAGCTGGAGAAAGTAGAAGAGAGCGCAAGGGATTAGAGAGCCCAGGATCAGACCTCCTCTGCCTTGAACCACGCCTTGCAGAGGTACTATCAACCTCATGCCGCTGGCTCCGGTGGTGTTTCGGGACTGGGATTCGGGTTCTACCGTTGGGCTCTAGTTGGGGCAGGTTTGGGTCATGGGCTTGGCAGGGAGGACCAGCCTGGAATTGGAGCCTCGGTTTGTCCGTCCGCTGGTGGACGATTAGGTAATAAGTTAGTTGCTGGCGAAGAGTGGCAATTTTGGAGTGAGAATAGAGAGTTCAGAGCCGTTCGTCGAGACGAGAGAGGGAAGATGAGATTTGTTTGGACGTTGTTGAATGGCTTAACTTACTATAATACCTACTTACATGTTTAATAATTAAATTAAGAGTAATTTAATCGAATTTGTTCAAATAGAATATTTTTGACAATAAGAATAAAAATATCAAATTAACATCATATAAATATTTTTATTCAATATTTTTTGTTTTTTTATTCTCCTCGTTTTTTCCTTATGTTCTGTAACCACTTCTAAGCCCCTCTCTTCACTACACAAAAAATCCCAATGAATTTATTTTCTTTCCTTTTCTCTTTCCATTTTTTTTCTCTTCTTCTTTCCTTTTCTTTTCTTCTTCTTCCTTTCACTCATTTCCCTTATATTCTATATATCTTATTTTATTTTGTTAATTCGTCAGGAATTTATTGGTAACTATTTTAAAATTTATTTCTAATATTTCAAAATATATGTTGCTGTTTATTTTACAAATTTGCTTTCTATCTTTCTTAATTTTGTTTTTATTGCTCTTAGAGTCTTGATGAAAGGAGTTAGATAAGAGGAAACTAAAAGCCTGATAAAGCTCATCCCCGTTACATCAGCTAAAATCAAAGGCCCAAGGCCTTGTGGAGGATTGGAATCATGGACATTTTCCAATTTTCGGTCTAATGATTTCATGGATCGGACTACGACTAGAGGCCTACGGGTTCATAACGTTGAGCCCTAATTCATGCTGGGTTAGCCCAGACCCTAGCCAAGTCCTGGGCCTCCTGGCTCATTGCTATCTGCACCTCCTTTTATAGAGTCAAAACAAAAATTGTAAGAAAATATTGGACTTCCCATCATTTGCATGTTTTTTTTAAGCAGGTTTGAGGGTTCGGGTTCGAACAATTGTCAGTGCACAATGTTAATGTCAATGTTGGAGAACAATTTAAAATATACTTAAATAAATAAATTTAAATATATTTTTTTAAATTTATTAATTTAAATATATTTTAATTAATTCAAGCATTGCCGAAGAGATTTGACACCATCTGTCAATGAATCATGAATAAATTCTTCTGCAATTTTTTACCTCACTTTGGTGTGGTAATGATAACTATAAATACCATTAGTTTTTAACCAAAAAATGATGATTATATGATTAGCTAACATTTTGAGAAACTTTTACAAAAATGATGGAAAATAAAAGGGGAGATCAATGATGATACTTTTCCTTTGCACTTTCACTTGATTTATAAGTGACTGACTGGTCAATTCAAAGTGGTTCATGGGAACATAACTAGCCTATTCAAACTTTTTAATGTGGTATACCTAGTGATTTGCATAGGAAAGGTGTTTTTGTGGACTCAACTGTACTTTTTTTTTTCTGTGTAATTAATAACAGAGAAATCAAACAAAAAATAAGTTAAATTAATTCATTCTAACTTTTTGCTTAAAAAATGGTGATTTTTTTAATTTAAAAAATATTTTATAGTAAATTCAAAATATGATTATTTAAGGAACAATTAATGTGATCGTATTATATATATAGACGTGTTAACAAATTAATCGGAGAGGAACCTGTATTACAAGGGATAGTTTTTTTTTGTTTTATTAATTTGAAATTATGTCATTTTAATGTAATTTTCATAGTCCGAAGAACCACAATTAGCCAACCATCTTCCTCTTGGCATAGAAGCATTCTGTATCAATTTTGAATTTGTAGGAGCGTATCCCTTTCACTTCATTGGCAAAAAGGCAAGCCTATTCTTTTAACTCAAATGAGAAAAAAGATTCTCCAAGGATAGAGTTGTAAATTTGCACAGGAAGTACAGAAATGGAAAACCAGTCTCTGCAAGATTTTCCACCTTACAAATAGTGAACTCCCGTGTACAGGTAAAGACAAGCAAGTGATTTTCCTTACCAATTTTGACTTTTTCTGTTTTACAGACAAATTCAGTTTGAAATTCAAAAATATTCCCATTACAGAGAAACATTGTTTGTAATTTTGTATTGTCGATTCCAGCGAAGACAGCTCTGGTATTTTGAATTGAAAAAGTTGCAAACATAACAGGCTGATTCGACATTAAAAGCATATTACAATAAAATTTCATGTTTAAAGGATTCCCTAACTCCCAAGATACAAAAATAGCTAATTGACTTTTAGTATATTCTTACTTACATGATGGACATACGACGTGGATTATCATAAATCATTTTCGTTTAGATTTTCGTGTTTTTTAAGGATCAAGAGAGATGGTTTTAATACGTTGAAAACCTCAAATATCATATATCTAAAATGGTAATGAGTTTGAATTTACTTTAATACTGTAACATCACAAATTCACTTTTTAGAAATATTAATTGAACTGTTAAAATTTCTTTTAATATCATAAAACTTTACATGGAGTATATACATTTTCATTGTATTACTTATGTTAAACGTGAAATGTGGATCATCATAATTTTAAACAATGAGTATACATTGTTATTATGAATGTTGCGGCATGGGATACAAATATCCATTCATAGAAAAAATCTTATAATGTTTAATAAAATAATTTTATTATATTAAAGGTAATTATATTATTATTTAATATTCACCTTTATAGAATAAAAATGATGTTTTATTCTTCGAGTTGAATTACTTATTACGTATAATGTATACGAGGTATTATTTGAGTAGTTTTTTTTACTGGAGATTTTGTTTTTATGATAATTTTTTTGTAAAAAACTTTCGGGACTGAAAGTTTTTTTTATATTAAAAAATATCATGAAAACAGACTTATCTCTTATGAAAAAGAACCAGCTGAATTTTTTTTTTCCTAATAAAATTGTCTAATTTTCTTAAGAAAAAAAGAAAATTATTCTACTCTGAAAAGAAAAGAAAGGGAGAGAAGAAAATAAGGGCATAATCGTCATAGAGCAGAGTAAAGAACATTATCCACCCAATGATTTAAATAGTTTAGGTAATCGGACCCCAGAAAAATTCGGACTCAAAATTTCGGTGCTATAAAAAGGCTTCTCTACGCTCTGTTTTCCTCTCTTACCATCTACGTCTTCTTACGACCAACGAAATTGTCGCCGTTCGGTTCGAGGAAATCATTTCTTACATGTGTACACAGAAAAAATAGGGTTCCTTAGATTCGAATCTCTCCTCTCTCATTTTTCCCGAGAAAGTTTCAAGGAGAGAGAAACTGATGGAATGATCGCATATGATTAGAACTTTCTCTCTCGGTCTCCTAGAAAGTAAGGGGGAGAAAGTAAAAGAAAAAATCGTAAGGATTAAATCCTGGTTGTCTGGTTCGGTTGCCTCAAATCAACAAACCAAACAGAACCGGAGCACTTCTCCAACAATTCCACAACATAGTTAAGTGTGATAGCAAAAAAATTAATCTAAAACTCATTTTAAATATTATTGCAATGGCATCGTTTGGTTATTTTGCCTGAAGCGAACAATCAAAAGACTTCCCTTTCACTTTGCAAGAAATTTAAAGAGAAAATGGATGAAGAAATAGCGAAACTCTTTCGAGAGCCGTTTTCGGCTGGAGAAATTAACATCGATTACGAGTTTGATGCGCCTCAGTACTACGATTTCTCTCGGCTGGAGACGGATTTGGAGGCGAGAGAAGCTGAGCTCTGGTTCGAATCGGCAGGGACTTATCCTCTTTCACGTAAGACATACTCCGTATCAACTACATTTTCTGTGTTTGGTTATTTTTCATTCATTTATATCGTTTTGTTTTTCTTTCCTCGTGTTCTTTTTTTTTTTTTTGGTATCTAAGTTTATGAACTCGCGGTTGCATTAATGTAAAAAATGTGGCTAAATAACTAACATATATTGTACTTGAATTCACATTTGTTCTTTTTTTATTATTTTTTTAATTCTCTTGTAGTAATAAATGTGGTGTTGCAATCAATTATCTTGAATATGCAGCATTGAAGGAAAATTCTGTTCATAAAAAAAGAAGGTGAAAAAACTGGATCATTTTTTTTACATGTGACAGCTTTGTATAATTAACACTTCAGTGCTTTTTTTTTCCATTAATTGTCATTAGGTGATGTTTTTCTTCATGATTGATCAGTTTACAAACTCAACTCTCAGTCTCTTTGTCCTTTTAAACATGTTATTTCTCAGCTTTTATTGTAAAACTGAACTGGAGATATGATATTCCTATGGAGTATGTAAGCACATCTCCCAAATCCAAAGCGAATGAAAACATGACTTCCATCACTCACAGCTCTGATGTTTGTTTGGACCATGAAGCTTGGGCAATAGATGATAATAACAGAGGTATAGTTCTCATTTGTACTGAATTTACCTTCTTGTTCTGCTCAGAGTTTGAGTAGCTCTTCATCTGCATTTCATTTAATTTCCTTAGTAATGATGCTGTAATTTCTTATTACATTCTATTTTTAAGAGACTTAAGTTTTGCATGCTGGATAAATTGAAAGTTTATAGTCATGATTACAAGTTTGGTGCATTTTATATAAAGAAAAGATATGATTTAGTCTAAATTTTTTGGCATCCATGTCAAACCCAAGTCAAAATTCCAAACAATGTTTTAATTTAAATTCTTGTAGAATAATTGATTGGCCAACAATCTAAGGTAATGATGTCATCTTATCATCTTAATTCTGAAATAGCTATAATTGCAAGAAATTGATTATCTCATAGAGATATCTGTATCCCTTGTACACATTTGACTCACAAACGATTATGGTTTTGCAATTTAATGTTATATACTGAACCTTGTGGGGTTCTGATGGTGGAGTTATCAACAACTTACCAGGCCACGATTTGTGAAAAGTGAAGATGAGCGGTACCCATGTAACAATCATTTTCATTTCCCTCCTCATGCAATCATGTTACTATATGAATTAAGTTTCTGTTTTAACTTCTTATAACAGCATGTAACTGATTTAATTGACTAGCGTTTATTCCTTTCCCATCTGATTGCTTGATTTCCTCAGCCTATTCAATGATCCTGAATGCATGCATCCTTTAGTCCAATGATCTTCACTTTGTATATATTAAAAAAGCATAATATTGTTTCTTTTTTCCTCAGCCTAGTCAATTGTTCTTTTATTTGCAACCCATGAGAAGTTTATAATTCTTCAGGATCAGAATTTGATAATCAAATGGCTCAAGATATTCCAAAGGCTAAATCGAAGTCCCCAATCAAGTCATCTCTGCCAAGGAGTTCAAATTTGATGAAACCCACAGCAAGTCTGTTGGCAAAGCTAAATCATTCTCTAGATGTTCATTCCGGCCAACTTTTGAGAAGGTGTTGGTTATTTCTTAAGTACAATTTCGATTTATCATGGCTAGCTGTGATTACTTTATCTTCATGTCATTTCTTTGAAATATTTGGTGGGGTCTTCTAGCAAATACTGGAAAAAAGATGGTTACTTATTTACAGATAGAAGAAAGATGTTGAAGCTATGTTTCTTTTGGTTTGCTATGGACGCTAGTGGTATTCTAAAATTTGCTCCAACTGCCTTTTAAAAAAAAATCAGTCTGTTCATGTGCTGTTTTCTCCTCATTTATTTTGGCCATTCATACCTTTATAGGTGCCAGAAGTCATTAGTCAAATTTGATGACAAGAGTTCACAGAATTCTTCTATGATCCAAAGCCAAGCTGCGAAAAGACAAAAGCTGGAGTCTGGTTACGTACGCAAGGTGCACTAAATTTTGTATTTGATGTGTTGGTTCCTTTTAGTTGCTTATGCATGCCTTGCAGTCATGAACTGAGGCAAAAAGTTTTTGGAATGCTAACATGTTTATAGACCAAAGTTTATAATGTTACTCCTAAATTGTTAGAAGATAAAGATTTTTAAAGTTCAGTTTTAGAGATACTATGATTTGGACTGGGCTGAACTGTTTCTGTCCCTCATTTGCTTCATAGGCCATATTAGTAATGTTTAAGGACTAAAATTATTATAACATGTTCAAATGTTTGTCGGGATTAACCTTTTATACTCTTTCATGGGATGTTGAAACTCCTTAAAAAATTATAGTACAGAAACTCCTAAGATTTAGGTCATTCGCATTCTGGGAATCATCATTATTACTGTGAGAATATGTTACAAGTGAGGTTATATTTTTTGTAACTCAAGCAATGCTCTTGTTCAAGTATTTTCAATTATTCTATTTCTAGATGTAAAATATTTGGAATATGTTTGTATGGTCCTTATATATATATATATATGGAAGTGCATGCTTTTTTCATGTGTTGGTGTCTCCTAGAGTTTTGTTTTCTTAAAATTTAAGTGGATGAAAGTTTGCATGTTCCGTGTTTTATTTCAACATGGCATATATAAATCCGGTAGTTACGGTCGTTTGTAATATGAAACCCTTAGAAGATTTTATTTTGCAAAGCAGGTCACTCGTCTGACGCATCAAGCTCTTTTTGTACACAAGGTGCCTAAAACGGTAAGCTATGCAACTTAGAAAGTATACGTTCTTTATTAGATTAATATTAATTCAAAATCTTCTGCTGCTGGTACCATGGAGCATGACTTGCTCAGACACATAACTATTATGATAGACCGAACTCTGAAGCAAAATTGTTGATATTGGTAAAATTTTCAGTCATTTATGAGTTGGTTTTACAGGTAGGAGCCCTTCATGTTAACTCAACACATGGTAGATATAAAGCTACTATTCCTAGAGAACCAGAGCTCGAAACAAAACATAGGGCTCAAAGGCATAGGTAACTTCAGTTCTTGTCATGCTTTCTTGATGTTTCCTGTCATACATCTCCAGGTTATAATATCAAGCTTTACTTGATGAGCTGTTGGGATATTTTATGTCTTCTGATTTTCAGTTGGGGCCATTTTTTGTTTTCTAATTTCAGGTCTAAGGTTAATGCAGAATCAGCTGAACAAGAAAAACTGAATTCTTCTACCTTTAAAGCACGCCCCTTGAATAGAAAAGTTGGTACTTTCTTAAGTTCTATTGAATTTCTTCAAAACTACAAATTTTAGAAGTTACAGGTAAATGTAAGGTTAGAGTCACCACATTTATTTCTGGCTTGGCAGATTCTGGAGGCTTCTTCATTGCCCCTCCCTAAAAAGAGCATACATCGGCTGACAGAGTTTCAAGTAATTAATGAACACATTCTTAATTCATTTAATGCTCTTCTGATATGTGCAGTTCTACTGGGAGTCTCTTGAGTGAAACACTCCTGCTGGATAATTTTCTGACATTGATTTTACCTTTTCTTTGCTTTCTAGGTGTTTAACTTAAGGACATCAGAGAGGGCCATGCAACGTGCATCGAATTATGTAGGTGTTCTATGAATCATTACAGTTGATGAATTTTGTTACAATACTTAGATGATATGTATGCCTAGTTTTATTATTATCTTGTAATTTCTTTTTCCCACCCATGTTGTTCCCATAATGGTTTTGATGATTTCACCTTTTTTGTTGCAGGCAGGGATTTCACCTACTCATGATTCTGTTTCACAAAATGAAACTGTGGACTCCAGAACGTAAGCATCTTGATTTCAGTTTCTATCAATTTCAAATTTAGGCCTGTAAACATCCAGTTCCCCTCTTTTTCATCTATACGAATCTTAATTTTTGTTGTAATTTTGTAAACATACTTAATCTGGTAGTTATTTGGTAGTATATATTATTTTATTTTCTCCATCACTCAAAAGAGTACTTTTCTCATATGGTAAACAAATTACATATTATCAGTAGATCCTATTCTATTATTATTCTCTTCACATGGGCAAGGAGTTGTTTTTATTTTTGTCTAATGATTCTTTGTTTAAAATTGATTACAGTTGCTTATGTATATGATTGCACCTTTCTTGCACAGGTTGAGTTCTGTTAAGGAGAAATGCAAAGAAATTCATAAATTTAAAGATCGTCAAGTTCATAAATTTAAAGCTTGCCCTCTCGATAGGAAGGTGATACAGATATCATTTTTGTCCTTGTTACTTCGTATCTTTATGTGGTTATAATTAAATATGTGGGGCTACGTTGTTCCCTGACAAATTTCTTCAGGTAAAGGAGAAATTGGTGTTGTCCAGAATGTTAAACTGGAAAACACACTCCCAGCAGTAATTTACAGTTGAACCGATATGTTCATTTGTTATGTGTTATCATTTGCTGTTTGGGATCACTTTCTCTATTAACACCTTGCTTTTACTTCCCCAAGGATTTCAAGTTTCCAACAGATAAAAGGTTTCAAGATGAGCCACCTACAGAATTATTTAGCAAGGTATGATATGAATTGTGTTCTGAGTTATTGTTATCCTTCAAATGGACATCCCTGATTCATGAATTCCTTTTCTGGCATGATACCCAGCTCTCCCTGGCATCTGAAGCTCATTCTAACATGAAAATGCATATGGCTGCTGAGGTAAGTCCCTTTAAAATTTTCAATTTGTTGGAGCCCAAAATCTTTTATCATGTCTATACTGGGATTATATTGATGTATTGACTGCTTCCACTGATTCGAGTAAGGGATCAAAAGAGAATTCCTGAGATTCCTCCTATCTAGAAAGTGAGGTGTATTGACATGGCTTCATATGTTTGTTGATATTACGTAACAATACTTTAACTAAGTTGATGATTTAGGTATCAAATCTGTCTTTCTCGTTTCTATGATAATCATTGTCCCATAATCCTACTTGTAGATTGCAAATATGGTCAAAAAGAAATCAGAGAGATTTCAGGGGAAGCAGTACCTATGTGGGAGTGATAGGAGAACCACTGAAATCAGGCCACTGCTCCACGTTAACAGGTATTACTACTTTGAAAGTAGTTTGATTTGATGTTCGTTAATCTTTTGTGATTTTAGCAGTCCGATTTTGTTGCGCTATAAAAATTAATCAAACTCTTGACCTGCATTTTCTTTTGAACTCTCGTTATGTAGTAATTAGGAGAGACAGAGTGGTTCAACTATTCTGACTTCTCTTCCACTTGGCCAGTTAAATTTTAAAATGTTAAGTTTTACCTAGCCTCAAGACCCGTTTAAGTTCTGATGTCATTTTTTTGCTCCCACCGCCACAGCATTTCATGGGTTTTTTCTGTTGGTCTGTTGAGAAATTTTATCATGATCTTGTTTTAGGTTTCTTACATATGGAACAAGGTCTGATTTTACAGTACTGATAATTATCATCAGTGGAGTTAGAACTTGAAGAATGGGAGATATTACCTACATTTAAGCCTCAGTAGAAGAATGTATCATGAATGTATTTTCAAAATATTTCTTAATTTGCATACATTTTGATTGTTATTGTATATAGCATTTGCCAATGTTCTATGAAGAAGGAAGCTGTTTTATTTCCACTGGCAATGGTAATCTCTTATATGTTACTGAACTGAAACATTCTTGATGTTGATTGTCACAGAAGCTTGGACATATGCTGAGAATCAGATCTACTAGTCCTTATATGTCACTGAACTGGAACATTCTTGATGTTGATTGTCACAGAAGCTTGGATATATGCTGAGAACCAGATCTACAGGTCCTTCTCACATGAGTGAGTCATTTTTGCTTACTTTCATTGATATTTATACCAGACCAACAAATTTTGGGAACCGCTCTTCAGAGAAAAATTTCCTGTGCTACATCAATTTTATGGAAACTATTCGTTTCTGTAACTGTAGTCATTTCTCAATAAGAGAGTCTAGCAATGTATAGCATAGTTCTGTAAAATTTCAGTTACCTTTTTCTATTTTAATTTCTGTTAAAATGTGCAGATGAACAATTCGTAAATGTAATTTTAGTAAACCATGAGGTGTACAATAAAATTGTACGGAAAAAAACGATTTTGATCAAGAAATCTGTATAGCTAATTTTGATTCCATTACAAGTTAATGGAACCACATGTATTCAATATTGTGAAAGGTAAGCATTTTTCTGCTCATTCTCATGCTATATTTGATACTCGAGAAAAGCGATATAAAAAGGAGTTTTTGCTATATACAGAATTTTTTGTTTTGTAGTTAATTTTGTTTTTAGTGCCACAAAAACTTCTTTGTGTATAGCATTTTCCTACTTACCTACTTAAAATACTTTGCTTTTGCCACGAGGCTGATTAGCCTTGTACTTTCGAAACAGGTAAATGCACATCTCAGCCAAGAAAATAAAGAAATTCAACTGGCTGAGGATCTTGGCAATTGAGATTTCAGATACACACAGATCTTCAAATGACTATAGGTTTCCTTTGATGAATCTATTTCACAGGCATCTTGTTTCCTTTGGGACTATATATTGTACACTTGGTACTTGGTAAGTCATGACTTCTCCCGGAACTGAATTATTCGTGCTTTCTCTGGTGGACTTTTGCAGGCTGAATACACACTGTTAAACACAAAAGTAAAAATAATGGAAAATGCTATGTACCGAGAAGTTTTTGCTATGTATAGAAAATTTTATTTTTTTAGTACATTAAAAATACAAAATAACATTAATAACATTAAAACATTTTTTCTAAGACAAATTATATTTTTTTAGCTTTTGATTTTTTTTAAAAATAATTTGTTTTATTAATATAATTTTTATCTAAAGAAAATAAAAACCATTTTATAAACTCTCCCAAAAGATGCATAAAAATCTCAGTGCATCCCTCTCTGTTGACAGTCCTTGCTTTTATTTGGATGGACAAGCTTTAAGTCTGTATATATTGTATAATTTATAAAAAAATAATAATAATCAAATAAAATCAAACAACTTATCAATTAATACTTTAATTATTATTTAGTGAGATTCGAATTAATTTAACTTAGTTTTTTCTAACAAACTTTTAAAACTTGTTTTAAGGCAATCCAAACAAAATCCGTTATCTCAGTATTACTCACCATTTCTCTTATTTAAGAAGCTGATGCAATAAGGTTGATATTAATCCCCTAATACACTCACCATGATTTACAAAGAGCCGATTTTTTCTTCTTACATTTTAATACATTGATGGAAGAGTAAAGATTAGTTACAATCCAATTTAGCCATCGGCAGGCTCAACCAATGAGACATCACCATGTCATGCAAAATTTTCAAAAAACCTGTTTTTGTCTCAATCCGTTTTAAGTTTTTAAAATTATTATTCGAATATCTACAATTGTCCGAATGAATAAAAAAAAATAACAAGATCAGATGTCCCTGTCATCACTCTCGATTGAAGCATCAACCTCACAACTATTTTTTTTCTTCCTCTCAACTCTTTTTTCTTGAGTACTTGTCAATTTATCATCGTAATACATATCACAAAAAGCATGAAAATCTCACAGGTCTGGTTCTTTCTATTTTAGATTATCGAATAAGTTCACAAAAATATTGAAGGGAGAAAAGGAAGGAAAAAATCCCTATAGAGAAGTAAAGTCCAATAAAAACATCCAGACAGAATTGTTTCAATCAGCAAACACAATTCCACGAGCAAAAAGGAGTAAAAACTAAAAAAAGGGAAACTAACTTCACTCACTCAGTGTCTGCTGCTTAAGGCACTGGATCAGCATTGTGCCATCCCTTGGTGCATGGTGGGATGCTCACGAACTCATCAAATTCCTTTACATGAATATCACAACACTTCCACTGCAAAATAGCACACAACATCAGAACACTCGCTTTGAATATACTCAACAAACACACGACGTTATAATATAAGAGACTGTAACAAAAAACAAGAGTAAATGACACATTTTGTACCCCTCTCAATCTGTCGTGGAAAACAGCAGGCCCAGGATGGTAACTACATGCAGTCTCATGATTATCTTTTTCTTTAAAAGTGTTGCCACAACCTTTATTTCTGCAAATTTGGGGCTCGTTTATATCAATTATCTTCTTCACTGGAGCAGAAGATGGCTGAACATCTGCATTGCTTTCAGCAGGTGCAGCTGTGGCTGAATTGACAGGTTTTGATTTCATTTCTTTGACCTGTGAACCTGCAAAGTAAATGCTGTGCCTCAGCAGGACATTATGTTTGGATGGGAGGAGAGTAAAAAGGAGTAAATGATAAAATGTGGAGTGTGTGCCCTCCCCGTTGTTTGGATACACACACATACACATTTAAATGAGGTGAGAGGGTACTCTCCCACTTGTTTGGATATTTGGAGGGGTACACTTTCCTTTCAAATTCCCTCGAGAACCTATTTTATCAACTCCTCCAAACATGAGCTTAATTATCTATTAAATATAACTGTACAATTAAGTATAGCAGGTTGCTTCGGAAGATAGGGATATTAACTAAGGATAAATTAGAAATATCTTGAAACAACAATTGTGGCACTTACCAACTACAAGTCTCAGAAATTGGACTTTCTCCGTGAAACAGCAGTGTACGCGAAATAAAAATAAACTAGAACTTAATTTCCATTAGAGAAAACAAGACCTTAACCCCCTCCCCCCACCAAAAAGAAAATGAAAAATTCATCAATATATCAAAAGGGGAGAACTTCATCGAAAAGGAAGTTATTCTACCCGCTTTTACAGGTATCACAATTAAGATTTTTTTTTGCATAGCATTAAAAATAAATATTCTAAACCATAAGGAATCATTCCGTATGGGAATTACAAAAAAATAGAATCATTTTCAACTGTTTGACCATAAGTCATGGTGAGGATTCTGACTTTATTGCAACAGCCTTGTTAGTATATAATTATGTACTAGCAGATGGGAAGAAATCCTTAAAAAAACAACTTTGATGTACTTCACTCTCATAAGAGACCCAAAGGACTAATTTTTAGCATGGTAAATCAGATAAGAATAATGTGAACAGCATACAAGTGAGATTACCATGTTCTGAGCAAAAGAAACCCTGCCGGCACCTAGAGCAAGATTCTTTTGATGGTAAATTGGTCGCAGGAGCTGAAGTAGGAGCAGAGATAGGTCTCTTTGGAGCAGCAGCCGCTTTGGTCAACACTGGTTTCTCGGTTGTGTGTTTACCTGTCTTACATCTTCAACAATAGAAGAAATTTTGAGCACCCACTCGTGGAAAAAGTATCTAGATAATCAAACATATGACATTAGCTACAATTGTGCTGCGCTTACTAACATAAGCAGAATGAGAAGCTCATGTTAGTATCAGAACATTTACCACTATGCTATGCTAACCATCCTTGATTTGGTTTACCAAAAAAAAAAAGACTGATTTATGTCCCAAGAAGAAAAGGCTAATAAGCTGAGTGGCATTTCAGAATGGGAGTATGTATAGGTTTCTTTTGTTCAACTCTATTGCGATGAACAATGACTTGATAGGTCAAGTACATGTTCAAGGATAAATTTTGTATCTTTACCAAACTACCAAAATTAATAGAAATCATAATTTTATCACAACCAGTGGACTTCCTTCTGCATAAAGGATGTCACACATTTAAAACTGCAGACCACCAAGCATATGAGAATGAAAACAGTCACCCTGCTTTTAATTTCAGCAGGAGTATGACTTATGGTTACTAGGAGATAACAACTGAAATAAAAAACTAACATCTTATATTAAGAGACATGCTTCTAAAATACACTTTTTAAAGTCTCAAAAAGGAATAAGAGAGGCCCTTACCCTGGAATTTCTAAAAATAAACTGAAATCATGACTTCTTTTCTTGCAACAACTCCACTCTTTCATCCCATCATGGAAAAAAGGCTGCAAAATAGTATTTAAACTTATATACCAAACGACAATAGCAAGTAAACCTTATAAATGAAAAAAAAAATGGAGAGAAAATTTGACTTACTCCCTGATTAAATGAATAAGCCCATGCAGTCAAACCAAGCCCAGCCGTGCAACATAAAAAGTTAATCAGCATAATGCATGAGACATAATTATATTCATTGCAGCAAAGGTATATTAGCTCAAAAATATATTGACAAACATTAGTAAAAGATATATTGGCAAGCATAAGGAACAAATCATTTTAGTATGTTTATCCAATAACAGTAAAGAGAATAACTTTTCATCTTCTCAATGATTGTAACCTCTCTCTCTCACTCTCTTTTGATAAGTAATGATTGTAGTTTCTGTCTCTCATACATATTCACATGGATGGACATATATATGGATCTCAAAGGCTCTTCAATGTCTTAAGGCCCCTACTGGTGTTGTTCTTTTGTTGAAATTAGCTAGTAATGCTTATATCTACCACACTTGGCAAGAGAGGAAGACAAGGCTTCCTCAGTATACTTTGAGGAGTGTCGTCCAGATTTTATCCCTTATTATTTCTGATGTAAATCATAGAATGCTTGGGCTTAATCCTCAAAAGTTAGCTCCTTAGATAACAATATTGCTATTAAATGGGGTCTCCGAGCTACTTTAAGATAATTCTCCCTGTAAAGGTTCTTAGCCTAGTCTTGTTTGTATTTGTTTGCAGGTTTCCTGCTTTGTGTTATCTGTTTTTGGGCAATAAAATTTGCTTTATCCAAAGAAAGAAATTAACTTGAAAAAGGCAGAATATAATACCTTTAATATTCCTTATAAAAAAATACCTTTAATATTCTTTCTTTTTTTGGATAGTAGAAGAAACATAACATTATGGGGAGGGGGATTTGACCCTGCCCACTGGGAAGGCGACGAGTGTCTTACCACTCCGCCAAAGCGCAGGGGAACGCACCTTAAATGTTCTTGGCCACTGATAATGAAACATGGGGGCAATGCTGCCATGTCTTTCGATTAATTATTACGGAGTATTATGATGAGAAAATATCTTCTCACCTAAACAAGTTACTATTTTGGTGCTTAAAATACTAAGAAATTCGAAACAGCGCTAGGAGCCATGTTTTCTCATCAATGCGTTAATTTTTTTTGTACCAATGAACAAAATCACATTCAGGCTACTCAAAATAAATTAAGCAAGAAGCAGAATACAGTTACTAAGTTCGAAAAAGAGGAAAAATACATACGGAATCATGGTACTGACAGGAACCTTCGGGATTATCGTCTTCGGTGAACATGGCGTTGCAGCCGATTCGCTGGCACCGTACCTTAGCTACTGCTTGCTCTTCCATTCTCTCCTCGTCTCGTCTCTCTCTGTGCTTGTCTCTACAGAACTTCGAAGACTAGGAAAACTTTGGAGTTAAAAATTGATAGAGATTGATCTTCGATCTTTGGCTTCGACTTTAGCGTTTTAATTCTCCGCAAGGTAGGGGACAAAGCTTTTTGATCCCACCGTCTTTTCTACAAAGACACGTAGCATACTTTTGACCGTTGATCAAAATGTATCAAGTATCAACGGCTTGCATTAGTTGGCCTTCATCCTCATAAATGTTTTGGGCCTTTAAGCCCGGTTATTATGCCAGTGGTACTGAGGCCCATCAAAAGCTAATGCCCTAACATCAACAACTCTCGTACGTCATAATAAAATTTGTTTAATATATTGAGGCCTTGTTGGGCACAATTTATTTTCAGATTTTCTAAAAGATCAAATGCAGACAAGTTCTTAGATTTCCTATTCACAGGCTCAACACAAGAAAACCATGGCTAGATGCATGTAATGAAGTAATGAACAAATTCTCCAGTAAAACCTTTTTGTTTTCCCCATAGCTTTCTTGCCAAGAGATGACTGACAAACTCAGATTTCACAATAACAGAATCTAAAACCATTCACATGAACAATTGCTCAAATTCTATTTGCCTGAACTTGACAATGTAACCATGGAGCACAACATTAGTGAAAAGGTAATGACATCTTCAGCCTCAATGCTACCAAATTTTGTAACGGGATCCTCGGAGAAAGTAGCCCTTCTCTTTTGTCAACATCTAATCGAAGATTACAAGTGCCTACAGAGCCCAAAAATGCTAAGCAAAACTCACATTAAACTATTGAATGTGGGCATTGAAGATTGATCTACTTAAGGCAGAGGTACACTCTAAAAAGATCTCAAGTTCAGACCCTAAACTTTATCTCAAATGGTAATTTGATAAACAGAAACCATAGAAAATCAGTCCACAGGCACGACAGGTTTTAATGAAATGATGGAATGACCTGTAAAATGTTTGTCGTCATTCACAGAAATAACATTGGCAGATTAAGTTTATGCTTCTAAATTCAGTTCCCGTCTCCTATAACTTCCTACCGGGAAACAAAATTATAAGATCTGGAGTATTGTACCATATTAGGTTACAACATACCAAGTAGATTAGCATGAACAAGGGGGAGGCTCAAAACAAAATTATATGTACAATATTCAACCATGAAAAGATATATTCATATGCACAGGAGATTTTCGAGTGGTGTTCTAAGGGAATTGCAAGTCCTGGCGTGATGTGCCATCTGAAACCTCGACAACTGATATTCAGAGATCATCAAGATCTTAATTGTAGCTCCCATTACTACCCAAGACTATGTTAATGTGGAAGGTCATAATATTCTGTTACGTGCTTCAATCATAGAAGTTTTCTCCTGTAAGAACAATAGACAGAATTATTCTAGACTCTTAAAAATGTTTCCAAAACTACAGAATTTAAGGTACTTTTATGTGTGAACACAAGGAAATACAAAAAAAAAAAAAAAAAAAAAAAACAACCAGAAAGAAAATAATCAACACATTAACCAGCTGCTTAAGTTTTTTAAATGTTTGGTTAAAAGTTGATTGCTAAGCATGTTATCTCTAGCAAGTGCTCGACAAAAACTCTTTTTGTAAGCCAATTTAGTCCAGAATTCACTGAGAAAACGCAATATATGAACTTTTAAGGGTGCATTTAGTATTAGAAAATGTTTTCTATTTTCCTTAACAATTTCTTCAACAATTCTCTTTCCAACATAATATTAGAAAAGTTGGTTCCAGCTTTTTTTCTCTTTTGTTGGAAAGATAAGTGTTATTTTTCAAATAATGTTGGGAATGTTCAAATTGTTGAAGAAAGTATTAAGAAAAATGTAGATGAAAAATGTTTCACATTTTCCAATACTAAATGCACCAAAGTTTAAGACACAGATAAGAGATGCCCCCAGAGACTTCTAATTAAGCATTTGCATTATTATATGAAATCTTGTTACTTCAACATGCATCAATTCTTGATATGCAACCTTCACCTTAAGAAGTGCAGGGCAGATATTTTGGTAGACAAAAAGTTGACGGTGTGCGCGTGTGTGTATATATATATCTGTAGACGAATACCGACTCAGTCCGCTCCTCTATATATATAAGCTAAAACAATAGTAATTTTCATCTTTGTGATAAATACTATATTGATTGGCTACTGTTCTGCACATGGAGAAAAGTACATAGTGGACTCCATACTTGCACATGATTCTTTTTTCCCTATATGCATGCATGTGTGTGCGTGTGCACATGTGGGTGCAAAAGCACCAGCTCACATGTATGCAGTGAGAGAGAGAGGTTGGGGAAAGGACCTCATTCGGACTGCTGCTCTCTGAAGGAAACCAATGCAGAAGTACGCCCAAGTTCATCACATTCGGTATTAGTTTGAACATGAGAGGAGTCGTTACCTGTAGGATCATCATTTTCCAGTATAATGATTCAACCAAGAAAGGAAAGTGTAATACACAGAAGATAAAACCCTTGTTTGCTCACCACAACCAAACAACCTCAAATAACTTCCGAAATATCTTTTTATTTTAAAGTTTAATTTGGGAAATACTAACTTTAATATGGATACCTCACTACCAACCTTCCTTATTAAATGCCACTTTGTAATGATGTAGTATGACTTAAGGTTTCAAAACTGAAAGTGAGCCCACATAAAGTGCTACATGCTTATATATACAAAGCTTCCAAGTGCAGATTATACTTTAAAAGGAACTTACCAGACTGAGAGCTGTTGTTCCAAGAAGAAGAAGATACATCTTTCCCTACATTATCAACCGAATTAAGTCAATAGCAACAAGAAAACATTCAATGATGACGTGATGGCATTGTGAAAACATTCTTAATAAATAAAAATACGGGCTACAAATTTAAGCTTTGAGGAAAATGTACATGGCCACATGGAAAAAGAAATATGTGAATGCCGTAATAACAAACTAATGTACATCATCTACAACATTATATTAAGCAACTAGGATATTTTGGTCCTTCTACACCCCACAGTTAATTTAATATCATGTAAGGGAGCTAGTTATGACCAGTACCCACATTTAAAGCACACTTAATTTTCATGCTCTTTAAACCAGAATCCACACACTGCAAACTTACTTCAACGTTTCAGATATATAGCAATACTTGCGAAATAATTCTTCATGGGGTCCTCAAAAGTTTCTTTATGACAAACATATCACCACTCAAGAATAGAGAAGAAACAAAGACTAATATGGTGAACATCAAGCTTCATAAGAAAGGAGGAAAGAACTTCCAAGTGCCTATATGTATGTATGTACATATAGCACATGTAATTTAAAGGATCCAATTTTCAGACACACACACACACAAGAGAACGAGGGAGAGAGAGTCACCTCAACAATATGAAGATTTGAGGCACGACTTAAGAGGACAAAGGCAAACTCTCCAATTTGAGCAAGCATTACTCCGACCTATATCATATTAATTTTGAAGTTTTTAAAAGATTAGGGACTTATAACTTCATTTCAGCAGTAATAAACACTAGTTCTCTAAGTTTGGCGAGTCGACTTACATGTAATGATGTCCTCATGGTATACCCAAAGGCCTTAATGACCACAGCGGCAACAGTTGTCTTTACAACTACAACCAGAATGACAGACGCTAGCAATATATCCAC
The DNA here is from genome assembly GCA_023935145.1 of Bretschneidera sinensis. Taxonomy (NCBI): domain Eukaryota; kingdom Viridiplantae; phylum Streptophyta; class Magnoliopsida; order Brassicales; family Akaniaceae; genus Bretschneidera; species Bretschneidera sinensis. The sequence continues at coordinate 142,354,607 of CM043700.1, forward strand.
ATGGTTCCATAGAAAATGTACATGTATGAGCATTCCAATACTAGACAGGAAGAGAGCTGCAAACAGGTTCCGAATTGGTTCCACCTAAAGCATCAAATAGGTGTGAAATCCAAAAGATGTTAATCTCATTATTCTTATGACTTAAGCGTCAGAAACATTGACTCATAATTAAGAGAATTCCGCCAGTGACAACCAGAATAATGTAAAAAACTCAACCTAAACATACGTCCATGTGGTCACTGATTTTTAGTAAGTGCAGATGCTCAATTTGATGTTAATCCCATTAGTCTAACGACTTATGAGAGAAACATTGACTCATAATCAAGAGAAATTTGCAAGTGACAACCTGAATAATGCAACAAACTCAACCTAAACATTGCTCCAAGAGGCAATTGATTTTTAATAAGTGCAGCTGCTTAATTTTCAGGATTCAAAGCCAATTTTCACAAGTTAGACTCAGTGCATGTAATTTCTACATAAGTGAATTATAAATTACTAGGGCATAAGTAACTTGCACGAAATCCTTCTAAAATAGTATTCGTGGATGAAGAAACTAAAAGGAACCCACTAATGACAACGAAAAACAAAATAAGGTAACTGGAAGCCTTGACTATCATGATGATTATTAGGGTTTATGAAATGGATCATATCTGTAACCTTTTCAGCCGCAACTCTGTGCTGGATGGCGAAACTCCGTGTTTAAGACCAAACCATAATTTCGCATTAACACCAATTGAATAAACCATTTTTACCACATTAAAAGGGCATTGCTTGCTCATAGAATGGATGGGTAACAATTCAAGATCGTGAGAAATGAAGGCAAATTCCAGCACTATTAGGTAGAGAGATATACTTTACCTCTAATTCCTTTCAACATGAAAGTAAATTTGGACTGACAAATTTGGATCTCAAATCAGGAACAGCACATGCCAGGGATAATTCATTCTCAATGTCAATAGGCCATCTTTTCTTTTTCGGTTAGATCAAAACTAATTTATATTTCTTTCTTGAAAATCACTTGCATTCTTTTTTCCCCCTAAAACAGTTCTAAACTTCCCCATGAGAAGCTGCAAGTTCTGTCTGACTTCCTTTTTTTTCTATAAGTAAATATTGTATTAAAAGGTACCAAGGGATACCACCCATTTACAAAAGAACTATCGACGAGATAGTAAGTCTATAAATCCTATAACCTTCTCCTCATTTACAAATAAATCCCATTGAACCAATAGATAAGAATATTGAACCCACCATCAAGAGGAGGCGAAAGGTGGAGAGCAAAGAAACAGGGAAATTTCCACATTTCAGTAGATACACGTAGCTCCCCAAGAGTTTAAATTTAAAATTAGTAAAATATGATTCTTAAAACAAAACATAACAGGCAATGTAAATTTGATATTAGCAAGGCATGTCCTCAATGAACTAAAGAATGAATAGATTATGACATACCAACTATAGAAAAATGAAATTGAGTTCCTCAAAATTTTTGAAAAACTGAATTTGAATTTAAACCACATAACAACATTACCAGTAAGTACTAAGGATATGGACAACAAATTTCATAATCGGTGGGTTCTATGGTGACTCACTTTTAAGTGAGGCACCATGCCTCACTAGATACATTTTCTGTTAAAAAAATTACATTTGGTGGTGAAAAAACTCACAATGGTGGTAAAACAATACATTCAATGTAAAAAAAACCAAATGTATTGGTTTTACCACCGAATGTGAGTTTTTATACCACAAAATGTATTGTTTTACCGGAAATTGTAGGAGTGAGGTAAGGTGCCTCTGAGTCGTAGTCAGTCTGTCATAATTTAGGCAACTGTCAGTGGCCAGAGGAGTACCTGGTCTAAAGTATGTTGAGCAAAGTCAGTGGTTGATATCATAACTCCAGCCATAAATGAACCCAACTCAAGACTAAGGCCCAACTTATCACTGCACTGAAAAGGTTACAAGAAGCCAAAGAGTTAATAAACATGCATGATTAATTCCACTTTCAAGGTCACCAGCCAACAAAAAAATAGGATAAAAGTGCAATACAAATTGTAAGAAAGAAGTAGAGAATTCGATTAACACGAGCAAAACTTTTGAAAGGTATAATTCGGCCTTCAATGCTCTGTTTTGGGAAATGATTCGTTTAGTTTTGATGTAACTTTTTGGAACCTAGTTCGTAGCAAATTTTCAAAAGAAATGACCATCGTAACTATTTTAGAGCAAATGCACAAAAACATGAGCTATAACCTTCGAAAATGACCAATTTCTTCGAAAATTTGATTTTTCTTGGCCATCCAATTTTTCACTTAGACCAAAGCGTATTTCACTTAGATTATTTTTAATTCAACTTTCGAGGTCACTAGCCAACAAAAAAATATGATAAAATTGCATTACTAATTGTAAAAAAGTTGGAGATAATTCGATTAACACAAACAAAAGTACAAAACTTCTTGAGGGAATATTTTGCCTTCAGGGCTCTGTTTTGGGAAACGATCTTTTTGGTTTTGAATTAACTTTTTGAAACCTAGTTCGTGGCAAATTTAAAATGGAAATAACAATCATAACTATTTTAGTGAAAATGCACAAAAAACGTGAGTTATATACCATCGAAAATTGTCAGTTTCATCTAAAATTTGATTTTTCTTGATTATTCCATTTTTCACTTGGATCAAAGCTTATTTTACTTGGATCGGGTTAAATTCAACTTTCGATATAAAAGTGCATTACAAATTGTAGGAAAGAGGAGAGAAATCGATTAACACAAATACAACTTCTGGAGGATATAATTTGGCCTTCAGAGCTCTGTTTTGGGAAATGATCCTTTTGGTTTTGATCTAACTTTTTAAAACCTAGTTCGTGACAAATTTTCAAAGCAAATGACCATTGTAACTATTTTAGCGAAAATACATAAAAAAAAAGTAAGCTATAACCTTAAAAAATGGTCAGCTTCTTCCAAAATTTGATTTTTCTTGACCATTCCATTTTTCACTTGGACCAAAACGTATTTCACTTAGATAATGTCCAATTCCACTTTCGAGCTCACCAGTCATAAAAAAATAAGATAAAAATACATTACAAATCTTAGTAAAGAATAAGATAATTCGAATAAGACGACCAAAACTTTTGGAGGTTATTATTTGGCCTTCAAAGCTCCGTTTTGGAAAATGATTCGTTTGATATTAATATAACTTTTTGAAACCTAGTTCGTGGCAAATTTCCAAAGGAAATGACCATCATAACTATTTTAGCGAAAACTCACAAAAATGTGAGCTATAACCTTCGAAAAAGGCGAATTTCATCCAAAATTTGATTTTTTTTATCATCTTATTTTTCACTTGGACCAAAGTGTATTTCACTTAGAGCGTGTTAAATTCAATTTCAAGGTCACCAGTTATCAAAAAATATGATAAAAGTGCATTACAAATTGTAGAAAAATGGAGAGAATTCGATTAACACGAGCAAAACTTATGGAGGGACTTGTAAATGGGTGGTACCCCTTGGAGCCTTTGCAATACATATTTTACTTTGACATGTAGCAATGTTATGCAAAACTTGTAAATGGGTGGCACCCCCTTGGTGCCTTTGCAATACATATTTTATTTTGACATGTAGCAATGTCATGCACAACAATCATGATATACAGCAACTCATCATCTTAACCATAAAGTCAGTTAATTTAAACAAATAAATTCAATATGTGGCTCACATTTATAAGCTTCCGACTTTAACATATAGCAACGTCATGTATTTTAATGCAATGCTAACATATGAAACATTCATCCATTTTGTATAAATTTTTTGTCCTAGCATATCTTGTCGTCCCAAATTCAAGTGAACTGTATGAAGAAGAATACTTACAATTCATAAAACAAATTATTCTTTAGATTTTTAAATATCTTTTGCCTTAAAGATATCGTTCGTAGAATATTTCATGATAGAAGGCCTGTAGATGAGTATAACGTTCCTCAGTTGAGTGAGATATAGATAATAAAGGGAAAGAGATATGGAATAGATAACATCCATGGGATCTCACAAGAGGGTTAAACAATTGGGACATATAAACAGTTGTACCTTGGGCTAAAGAACAGACAATCCTGCCAATACCAGCCAAGACTATTCCATACAATCTAAAATCAGGACCCGAACCATCATTAAGCAAAGGTCCAAAATATCTTCAACTTACACCTTAATCTTACCAACATAATAGAATTCCTTGAACATAATTGAACATCCAGATCTTTAAGCTAATTTTATCACCAAGTATGAATTTCTTAATACCATTTCTAACCAGCACATAATAGACTTTCTGCTGCTTGCAGACTTGCAATTACTGATTTTATAGAACAAGAGAGGCTTAGGAAACAGGAAATGAACTAAATCCCAAGTGAAGTACTCAAATCCAACTCAAAGACCACCATTTATAGCACGTTGAAACAAATAACAACACTAAATGACCTGAGACCCAGACCAACATCAATAAGAAAGACCAAGTATAATGAGTTCACAAAACTTTTGAATACCAGGTCCAACTCCCAAGATATTATCAATACTATCTCAATTCTTTTGTTGCACTTACTCCAGTTAGGTAAAAGTTTGTAATTCTTCCATTCATTATCAACTTTGTGATGTCCTAAAGATTCTCATAACTATGACTAATATCTGTATCTGTTGTCCCAACCATCTGTCCACCATCTAACTTCAAATAGTTGATTCATCCAAAAATATAAATTGAACTTCTCAATCTTCAACTTCCATTTTTAACTCACTGTCTACTTACCCAGTTACTCTTCTTCAATGTAGCATTCTCCTCTTATCTCAACAGAAAGAATACGTCTAATATTTTTGCAAATTTTTCATGAATGATATGATATTCTTGAAAAACTTGTTGTAATATCAAATTCAACTAAAACTTAGCTAAACCTATCGAACCTAAAGTTAGTCCAGCACAACATAAGACAATTACTCAGAGCACTAAAATATACCCTATAAAATGTATAGTGCACAATGTACCAAAGGGATTGCCACCAGTGGAGGTATAGTGTGGGAATGATAAGTTAACAAAAAGTAATCTTCATCGAAAAAGGTACCATATATTGCACTTACCCAGGCAGATAATAAGCAGAAAGCCACAGCAGCAAGCTGATAAAGTTCGTTTGTCTGAATTACAGAATGAAACATAATTAACTGATAATTGCAATCCAACTAAATCAAGTGGTAAAGGTATGAACGCAAAGATGTAGAAATCAAGATAAGACAAACATATTTGAAACTCACTTGAGAAGATAACTGCATCATTAACTTTAGAAAGCGAGGAACAAATGACCAAGACAATAAAGATGCAGTAGTGAGATATATGGACAACAACACCAGCCTGAAATAACGAGATACATGTCAGTTTCAGCAGCAACTGAAAATAAAATAGACAAAGTTGCTGAAAAGTACTTACAACTTTCCCATTGAAATCATTCCTTGTAGTAGGCCACTGTTACCACCCAAAACTGGGAGCAACGCGAATAATAAGCCAACAGCACAATCCTGAAATCATCCAAATCGAAGAAATGATTGGCTGAACACCACAAAATCAAGGTTTCCATCTCAATAAGCTATTCTTACTTTGAAAGAATATCATCTAAATATTAGAATATACCAAAATAAAACCTGAAAAATAAGTGTCCCTATTGTAACTTGACCATGAAGAGCATTTGTACTATTCCGTTCCACTAAAAACTTAACCACCTGGTGAAAAGTAAAAGGAAAAGCATGAATTGTTGGCGGAATTCTGTAAGTGGCAACCAAGTTGACGAAAGAGATATCAGTAGTCTAGAAGAGTACCACTGCAGTTGATGACATGGACAGGAAGGCACCAACAAACACACCATCAGACAACTTTGCTCCGCATAACTGCAAAGCTCACAGATAGCTAAGTTTAGCATCCATTTGGACAGGAACCATAACTTGAGAATCCTAATAAAACCAAATTACAGATTCTAAGCACCATACCAAGGCAGTTGTACCACACAAACACATAAATATCACAATTTGAAGCAGCCCTCCAAGAATAGCAACAGGCCCAACAACTTTTAACTGCATCAATGACACATTAGACCAACTTTTTAAAAAAAATAATAATAATAATAATTTTATTAGAAATGCCTATAGATCTTTCAGAACAAGCTACCATATAGCATCTGATAACTAAGAATTTCTAAGGCCAATGATCAAATACCTTTGTCAAAGAAAACTCCAGGCCTAAAGCAAAAAGAAGAAAGACAACACCAAACTGTGCAAAAGTTTCAACCTATGATGAAAGAACAGAAAAGAACATGTCAGTAAAGTAAGATTTCCACAAGACACCTAATAGCAAAGTTCCAGAACATATGATTATAACCAAAATACCCATGACCCAACTTTGTCAGGACCATAACTAGTTGATGAATCATGATTAAATGGTAAATATGAAATGAAATATTTAACTAAAAACACAAAAAAAAATAATAATAATAATTATTATATTAACGGGAAACAGGTAAACTAAGTGTCAAAAATTAATTGCATGCTGAAATAAGGAAATTTTCAGGCTTAAAGCACCTTTTAAAATCTATTTCAATAAGTATACTTCATAGAGAAATGATTAGTTTTGAATTACAGTCGTGATTGCCACATATATTTTGTTCAGAGTTCAATCATACAAATGATAGTTTACCAATCAATTTATTCTGATGTCATATTCATTCTCAAACTAGGGAAGAGAAAATGAAAGTGGCACATACAGATTGGTTTCATGGGTGGGTCCTAATAAGGTTCATTAGTAATTAGTATTTATTAGGATCAGTTTTGAGCTTTCTACTAGACTTGCAGTGCCCCAGTTGAGGGACAATCATCAACAAAGGTTCCCAGTCTAACTTAATGTTTCACTAAACAGTATCTGATGGCTTTATGCATACTTTTATTGCCATCTAGAAAATAAAAGCAATCTTGCAGTGATGAAACTTCTTCACCAAATAGCCCAAAACATGTACTTCCTCACACCATCATAGTCATGCTATTGAGGCATATGCTAAAAGGACATTATATTCTGACTTCAAAAAACAATGATCTTCAAGTATTTTTTATATGAAAAACATTTTAATTGAATAAAAAGCAACATACAGAGATAAGCGGAGGGTTATACAGAGAAAAATATTTTAACAGTATACCTGTACCATTTCGCTGATGAATTTCAACCCCCCTGGTCCAATGATCGAGCCCGCAAGAAGATAGCCTACAATGACCTACAATATGTCCTCACAATGAATAAGGGCTATAGAACTGCACATCACATGGATACCCAAATATAGCTTAACATCAAGCTCAAGATATCTAGAAAGTGATCCAATGAAATATGAGTAGCTAATGTGTACAGATACAAACCGGTTGTCCTAAACAAGAGAAGACAATTCCACCAATAGCAGCAGAAACAATGACAACCACCAAATCTGAAATCAATCTGCATGATTATCAATTAATATATTTAAGCATAAATCTGAAGCAGTGTAAATCAAAAACTCAATTAAAGTTAGGCCAATAGAGAAATGATAGTTTCTAAGAACCATCATCCCAATATCCCCAGCTGGTCATAATGAGACCCCAAAGACCAATACATGTTCTTGAATAACAGTCCAAGACTAAAGAGATAAACATATTAACCTCACATCTACTTGAAGTACTGGATATTTGGATTTCCTGTTTGACATCACAAACACATTGTCCTACCATTAAACAGGAGAAGCAAGTTAGTAGGTAATTACAAAGAAACAAAAAAAAAAGAAGGTAAAAATAGTTCTGCTTAGAAGTTGGAAAAGAAGCTCTACATCAAAAATTCATTACTCCTTCCGTCCCATTTTATGTGTCCCTCTTTCTTTTTTGGGATGTCCCCAATTATATATCCCCATTAAAAAAAATAAAGAATCAAAATCTCTTTTTCCTATGTTACCCTTAATTTTTTTTTTAAATATCAAATTACATATAATTTATTTTCAACGGCGTTTTGGAAAAGTCATGTAACACAATGAAGGAGCACAAAAATTCAAAATTTATTAAAATGCATGTTTAGTCAAAGATCACACATGAATTGGGATGTGGGGAGTACTACTGTTAGCACACCTTGTTGTCGATCAAGGTTGTGTCATCAGAATCTTCATTTTCCAGGGAAAAAACATCTTGAAATTGGAATGATCTTGTGCCACTGACCAAAAAGAAAAATTATGTAGAAGCAAATATTTAATTTGGTCATAGAAGAAAAACATATAGGTTATTCCTAAACTTTTAATACAAATAGTAACAACACATTTGCATACTTTCTGTCCTGAGTATCATTTCTCTTAGCCTTTTCATGAGTGATTTTTGCAACTGTCTCTAGTACAGCCTGAAAAGCACAATCACGAGGATCCATCTTTAACATATATAACATAGAGAAACACAGAACTGAGAAGCAAAGCAATTTTCCACAAGGTAACAAGTTCCTGACAACAAGAAGTTGACTGCATTGATATTAAATAGTTCCAGGCACACAAAAGGCCAGAAATCACAGATCAAAAATATATTTTTGTTCTAAAATGAGTGATGCACAAAACAAAAAAAAAAAAGAACAATACGTGTAAACAACACAAGTTTTCCTTATTCAATAAAGAAAATGCAACTACCAGCCATGCTAGGAAAAGTGGAAAAGTCACATAACCCAAACATACTCGTAAACTATATCCATGGCAGGGTTTTATTTTCTCTAAATTATCCCTTAAGTTTTATTAGCGTGATTCAGTGCAGTTAAAAACCCCAAAGCTGCTTCACAAGGGAATATGTGCAGCAGAACTCCATAGATCAGCTCAAGCCAAAATCATAAAAAAAATTTAGTAATATTCATAAGAAAGAATTTTAAAACTGTTCATCCACATCTGAAATTTTCTGTGATGAAGAAAAACTACAAAATAAAACTAAGGATTATTCTTTTCAATCTCCAAAGATGCTTGTTCCTATCATATTAGCATAAATGACAAAAAAATGTTAAACTTTAGCTTCAAAGAAGAGTAAAACCTACTTGCTGATCAGCTACACTGTTGTTAAAGCTGCTTCGATCAGATCCTAATGAAAGTAGAAATGAAAAATAGACTTCAAGAAAGGAGCAAGGAATCAAAAAATAACTGGAAATAGTATGTTATATGAGAGAAGCATAGGACAACGAAACAATAAAATGGATTGCAGTAAACAAATGTTTCTTTCATATTATTAATTTAGAACATTACAGCCTGGTAGTATAAAGTCCTTTTGCTGGTATTAATTTATCAACAAGAAGAAAGAAAAAGACACTCACATGCAAAAGAACCTAAACCCAAAACATGAGAAGTATAGAAACTAGAAACAAGCAAGGAAATGAAATACTGAAACTGCAAAACAAAAAATGAAAGGTCAATGGAATTTATAACAGATGTACAAAGAAAAGGGATCAAATGAATGCTCCATGCAGCAAAAGCATGAGAATGCTACTCGAAGCAAAAGAAAAATGTCTCGTCCTAAAGGTCCAGCCCTTATGCTCTGCACAGATGAACCAAACAAGCATGTCACTGAACCAGGCGCTCACATTCACTACAAATACTTCCACCCCCGATGAATGACACATCAACAATCAATTTTGGAAAAAACTAGTGATACCCAATACCTTGCACATAAACAGAAACAAAGATCGCACGACAAAATCTGATTAATTGAATCTCCGTAATCTAACTTTGATATGTCAAGTCTTATCACAATATAAGTCATTCAGATTTCATATGCTCATACCCCTAATAAAAAAATGTAACTGACTAACTGCGGGGATAAATGGATATTTAAAGTCACCCAAACCAAGAACATACTAATAATGAGTCTCTATTCTATGTCCTCATTATACTGTTCATTCCACACCCTCACCTACTTAAATTGGAGAAATTCATTTTTCCATACTCAATTTTGACCTCCCTCCATCATTCTCTTTCCCTCCCTGTAAGGAGTCATAGATGTTCAAGATTTTATACTAGTTGCTATATTTTGAGGGTTGATTATTGGATTAACATCCTATCTGACAACAACTATTTCCACGACTTCATTCTACTCCAGTCTATTCCCATACAATTTTACAGCTATAAATGCTTCTTCACATGTATTGCACTTTAATTAAATTGGATTCTTCAAGCATGTATCACCAGACATCCTCCTCATTGAAAACCTATGATTCTCTTTTTTTTCGTATTACTCATTTGTATCTCTCAGTAACTTCTGCGATTCTTTCTTCTTGTTGTTTTTCCAATCAGATTTGCTATATAACTCTCCTACACAGCCTCATCTCCTTCCGAATTGAACTTAATAAAGGATACTAAACCGGAACCTTAGTTATAGACAACGTGAATCTATAAGCCAACTACCAAGCAGCGAACTAAAGTTCCTATCCTCAAACTTAAACTTCACCTTTGAAACATTAAAGAAAACGGAACTTCAAAACCTAAAGTTTCCTTCTTCGTGACCTACTTAAAAAGGAAACTTCACTAGACTAAGTCAACAATTAGGTGAGATCTTTCAATGGAAAACTAATCCAGTCTAAAGAATAACTCCCAACGGTTTCCATTTTCCTTCCCTCAGTTTTCTCGGCACCCAAACAGAGTTTAAAATTCAAAAGGAGTTTTTAAGTAAAACAAAAAACAAAAGGCTAACCTTCAGGTTGATCATTCTCGGAGTCGGGGAACTCTTTCTCTAGCACTCGATCGAACATTTTGGCTATACTCCCTTCTCCTGATCCTGGCGCAGAGGAATTTACGACATTCCCATAAAACCTTTCCCGAGTTTCCTTATCAGATCTCGAGGATACGCATATCCTCACGTGAAGCAGAATCAGCGCCAGGCAATACCCGAATCCAAACATTCCACGCCTCCCGGAGATTATTGCCATCGATTATGGAAAATTCTGTAGATAAAATTTAGTAATAGAATGGGTTTGTTAGATCGAACTTGAAAGGCTTAAAAGGTTAGTTATGGTTGTTAATTAGTATTTTAACTGACCAGGGCGGGACTCGTGTGCGTAACATTGATTTTTCGCTGATTGCACCAGTATACGGTGTTTAACTACGACTTTATTGTCTCTTGATGAAAATCTTATTGGGTATCGAGAGAGAAAAAAATAAAAGATTTATAAAAAAAAATGAATTAATATGCATGATTACGGAATTGCAGATTTATCAATAATTATTGGTTGATAGAAGTTATTGAAACAAAGGAACGGCCTCTATACAATAATGTCTTGTCAACTGTTTTATTGATTAACCATTCCATGAAACAGACGATCCATTGTGTTCTAAGTTCACATTGAATTATTTCATTTTCTATTGTTTGTATAATTTAAGAGTTCAATAAATCTTATATAAATTAAAAAAATAAGTGTTTTGTTAATTATGGGTTGATGTTTGACTTTGATTTCTTGAAAAAAAAACAATTCTATTTGCAGTAAAAATAGCAAATTTTGATTTTTAAAAAACTATTTTAATCAATTTCGAACCTTGTAACTCTGATAAAAATTTTGTTATTTCTCGTCAGTGTACGCTTTTTTTTAATTTACTAAACATATTCATATTTTTAAGTACATATATTAAATACATAGACATAATGAAATTGTGCATTTGAAAACATGTTTTCTTTTAAAAAATAATCTATATTAACTTTTTACATTTAATAATATTAATTATTTTTTTTACCATAAATAGTGCAATTTAAAAAAAATTTCATTTACTTAACATTGACCCCTTAATAAAACTCAATGGTGTTTTTATAACAACTTATTATTTTTCTCTTTAGAAGTATTAAATAGCACTGATTAAAATCAAACTCATTAAGTTAATGTGACACATGCAATCGAAAATAAAAAATAATAATAATTTAAAATAATGTTATATAAATATAATGATATTGTGATTTGATCACAATATTTAAGTACACAGTACTACGTAATAGTCCACAATATTATTGTATAGCCTCACAAATTGAGAGAAATAAACAAACCATAAATTTGAAAAATGATTGATATTTTAAAATTGAAAAAACAAACACAAAACTTTATAGTATGTTCGATGAATAAAATGAAATAATAATAGAATTATTTTTATTTTATAAATATACTTAATAAATAAAATGAGATATATAATAGAATTATAATGATAACGTAACAAAATTGCTTGTTTTGAAAGTAGAATAAGACATTCCATCATGTTGTTTTTTTATTTAAATGCTTAAAGCTCCGAGGTCTTCGTTGGTGCCAGCTGCCAAACCCACCAACCCTTCTTGCATTGTTGACAATTGAAAACGTTTTGGTCTTCGATAAAATAATATAAAGAATTCACCAAAAATCTGTTTAAAACTACGGCCCCTGGGCAATCATTACTGGGCTTATTCAGTAATGCCCGGTGACAAACCCCAGTTGGCCCAGCCCAGAAAGAAAGAAGGAAAAGATCAAAAGAGAAACCAAGGTCGGAAAAGTTTCCGTACAAATGACGTGTCTCGTGCGGCATCCACACAGTTTCCACATCACTTGCAAAGGATAAAGACTTGGCTGCGAGAGCGTGCTTTCCACAAGTTCATCACCTACATTTTCCAATCCTCCTGATATTTACGTTTCCATCAAACCTTCTCTTGCATTCACAAACAAAGAGATTTTTATTAGGGCAAGAAGAGAATTCCAGAGAAAGAGAGAGAGAATCGGTTGAATGGCGTCAATTGTGAATATGGTAGGTGCAGGGCTCTGTTATAGTAAATCACCAGTACCATTGGAGGGGGTTAAGCGAGGATCAGGTGCTGTGATGCCTAGGCGTGTTGTGGTGGTGAGAGCACAAGGTGAAGCTATAAACCCAGATATCAGGAAGAGTGAAGCGAAGGTGGTGGACTCTGTTGTGGTCACCGAGCTATCTAAGCCCCTCACTGCTTATTGCAGGTTTTCTTTATCTCTTTCTCTCTCATTTTTTCATGTTAAATCTTTAATGTAATGTTTGCGGTTTGTTTGTTGAGATTCTTGATTCTTAGGGCACAGAAAGTGCATTCAAACATTTACTCAAAAGGATGTGACATTAAAGATTATTCGGTAATTAGGGTTGTTGGTAATTTTTCCATACAAGAGTACTCCTAATGAAAAATTATTCAATAGTCACGGAGGGCATGTTGCTCTTCACTAACGGAAATTTGGGTTTCACTGGTAGGATTTAAAGGTTGAAGAATTTTCTCAATTTTGAGTCTTTTGATTCATCAACACTCGTTAAAGAGGCAAGTCAATAGGAAGGAAGTTGGTAAAGTACTCAACGGAGAAGAATAGTATCACTTTCAAAGCTTGGCCTCAATCTCATGAACCATGAAGGCTAAACGATGGGATAATTGACAAATAAGTTGTGAACTGACTTTTCATAGTTGATTTATATTTCTATGTTGTCCTTTGATGCTAAAGTATGAGTGAATAGCAAGAACCTCTCTTTGATGTAACTCAAACTTAAATCAATTAAGTTACTTATTGCATTTTTTGCGGGAAAAAAAAAAAGTTGTGTTACATTTGCAATCATGACCCTTTGAACAGGTTCTCAGCTAAGGTCATGAACACTAGCCATGTTGTGTGTCTATAAATGTCTCCTTGCATTTGACAAATTTTCCAGGGAAATTTTTATAGGTTCCATTGCCATCCCAAAATTTACTCTCTTTTTGCATGTTTTACTTCTGTACTGGTTGTGTTGATTGTTTTTGAAATGTGCACGATAACAATTCACAAAACACTCCAAATATCAGTAAATATTGAATTACATTGATACCTTTCGTTGTTTTTTTGAGGATTTTCATTATAATTTCTCTCTAGATCAAATGTTAAAATCACTAAAGTATTAGCATCTCACTAATATGGAACACTTCCAGTTTACCAAAGAAAATGGTCCTTGGAACATCATTCACTTGCAATGTTTTTGCTCTTCTTGATCAGTCTACTCATGTAGCCTATTATAATCAGACATACAGAGCTGTATAATCTTTAATAGGGAAAGGCTCTTGTTATGCGTTGTATGTAGTAGCAATACCCTTTAGCAAATTGTATGATGGCATAGTATAAGCTGAAGAATCCCACGACAATATATCTGTTTACCAACGTCTAAGGTTTACTAATATGGGGCGTGTGTTGGTCTTTGGCACAGATGTTGGAGATCTGGGACTTTCCCTCTCTGCGATGGAAGCCATGTAAAACACAATAAAGCTACTGGGGATAATGTCGGACCGTTGCTTTTGAAGCAGAAGTAACAGTAATTTTATCATCCTTATTCTAGTACTGTCTGGCATGTTGAACTTGCAAATTGCAAAATCCTTTTTTTATTGGATTGAGCTCTCTGGGCATCTCATTAATTAGCCAAAACTGTTGCTGTAGGCCTAAACTAGATCAGATTGTTCCAGGGTGGTTATAAATTTGAATTTAGAATGAGAGGATTTTAGTTCTTCTTTATCTGCACCAGTGACCTGTTGCTCTATTGGTCATTGAAATAGGATGTCAATTATTATTTCCTGTTGGGTGACTTATCAGAAAAATTATTGTTTGCTGTTGGGTGAGGAGCACTTTATCATATTCTTGATTGTAAGTGTTCCTTGATATTGAAGTGTCTACCTCATATGAGATGAGCAGGACAGAAAAAAAAAACATTTTTTCATAACTCGTATCAAGAACTAATTATCATAGAGCATCGGTAGTTTCATCTCTCTCACAGAATTATACCTATAGGATTAACAGAGGCATCGTTAATGTGCATTTTCATTCTCAGATAATCTTACCTCATTAATTGTCCATTTTCTCTGCCCATATTTATTGTCCATCAAAAGTTCACTGTTGTGTTTGTACACTGAAAACAATATGTGGTTAACAACTGTAGCAAAAAAAACTCATACAAAATGGACCACATATACAGAAACGGATTTGGATCATGGTTTACATTAATCATACAAATAAGTATGTGGTGCTCTTTTACTAGGCTGGTCTACCGTCACGTGGTAGACTCTTACAAAAAGTACCAAGTATACGAGATGGATACTAGATCTGGTTGAAATCAAATTAATTTCAACCGTAAAAATGGCAGAGAAAAGAATCTGCATCACCGTTCTGCTTTTTGGAGTGCTTCATGGGCTTTGTACTTTAGTTTCCAATAGATGTTTTTATGAGCTATGCTTTGCCTGGGGACAAGCTTCTTACTTTGTTATTACGTCCTCTCAATTCAATGTGGCTAGGAATGCTTATGACTTATGAGCACCACACAGATTATTGTTGCTAACCGCTAGGATTTATTTGACCAATAGGCAATAACAGCACTTGGAAGGGTTCCAACTTCCAATCTGCTCCATATTTGAGCTGCAAAGCCGATGCTTTAATTGATTTGATTTGAATTTTTCGTTTTTTAATTTCTTGTAAGATCCATTGAATTCTCTATTATGTTTAGTAATATAAAATTGAGGCTAGAAATTAGAATTAGAGTAACATCATGATTATTTTTTAAGAATTTTACTGTTGAAAAAATTATAATTCCATTTTGATTTCGATCATAAGTCTCAATTTTATATTACCAAATGAAATATATTATTGACAATATTGTTCATTGAACTTTAACATTCCTTGTCTATGAACTTTTTTTGATACAACATTTATGAACTTGATAGATAAAATATTTAAGGTATGTTTGGTGGACATGATGAAAGAGGTAATGGAATGACGGAATGATTTTCATCCGGCAATGACTAGATAAATTCATTCAGTTTAGCTAAGATAAGACATTTAATTTTTTATTATTTATTTATCTTATTTTATCCGTCAAACACACTCTAAATGATTGAGTGAATTTTGAAGGAAACAAAGACATTAGTGCCTAAAACCACATGATATAAACCTATTATTATCCGCTTGAAATCTGCCAAATCCAGTTTGTCAGCTTCTTCTAGATCAGTAAAGAGATATTATGCCAAGTAACAAGTTTTTGAGTGTGATTCTCGTAAACGAATCTTAAGTTACTATAGGAATTCAAGAAGACATTGTGGAAAATAATTTTTTTTAATTAAGGAACCTTGTTGATCATTGGATGCTAAATAGAACTAAGAACCCACAATGATTAAAGCAAATGAGTCTTGTTAAACAAAACAAAAGATGTAGGGCTGCATATTCCATTCAAAAGCTTGAAAAGGGGGGTAACAACTAATAAGACAAGTTCGATTAGCCTTAAAAACATTTCACCATCCCGTAAACAACCCCACCACATTATTTTAAAACCAGTTTGGTCGATCTTGCCATTGAATACTTTATAATTTTTATTTTTATTTTTATTTAACGTAACCTCTTAAGTGTACTTAATTTGAGTGGCTTATAAAATACGCATTGCACTAACACAGTGAAGGCTCGCACGAAGACAAAAATGGTAGAACCGACCCAAGTCAGAGAAATTCTTACTAAGGCTCTATATAATAGACAATACCAATAATGAAGTCACTTCAAAAAGTTTGCATATTTATTAGATTATTGAAATTTTTAATTTTTTAAAAATAATACAATATAATTAGTATAGTTTATAATTTAAGTGTTAACAAACTGTATTGGAAAGTTTATGCAATGATTTTTATGTTCATAAACAAAACTTAGGCTAAATATTTTTAAAAAAGAGTTTATGATATATATATATATATATATATATATATATATATATTTTAAGAGCTGTGTTAAAAAATTTGTTTTCACTATTGATTTATTAAATATTAAATAACTTATGATTTTACTGTTGTTTTAGTATAAATCGTTTTAAAAATCATTTTATAAACCATAAATTATTTTAGTGCTAGATGTTAATAAAAATTTCTTTCCTAATCCAGTTTATCAACTTAAACACGAGCGTTTGAACCGGTTAGAGTATTTTTTTTCAACATTTTGTTTTCTTAAACTAAACAGTATGATTCTTATTAGTAGGAATGACAAAAGTCACGGTATTCGATGAAGATCTGACACTCTTCGATCCAACGAGAACGAGAACAAAGGAGACACTCCCCGTAAGAACGAGAACAAACATTTTTTTAAAATCTTCGATAAGGACGGGGATGAGGACAAATGAGACACTTTTTGACTTGATTATTCCTCGTGTTTGGCACTAACTCCATCAGTATTTATGTGGATTAAAAATTTATTTTGTATCATGATATTGTTTAATGATGTTCTTGATTATTTTATATCTAGTGATATCGTAAAGTAATTTTTTTTATTTAAATCAAGTGTGATTGAGTTTTTTAATAAAAAAAATTAAGGAAGAATTCTCAATTTGTTAATGGGAAATTTTCATCTCCGTTTATAAATGAAGACAGAAATAAAGATTTAGGTTTTTTGAAAACTCTCTTGGAATGATGATGGATTATGTAAACCGGATTTATGATGAAAATACCATTTGCTTGAAACTCGACTTGTTTTCATCCCTGACTACTTTGAGAAATACAAAGGTTACACCATTCCTTGGTTTTTACCCCCGTCTTAGTGCGCAAATGCTCTTTTAGGTATCATCACTTGGTTTAGGTGTAGTTTTTGTTATGATTTTAGTTTTTGGAGCAGTTTTGTAAAATAGCTTTAGCTTAAATTTGTTTGATGTTGGTAAAATAAATGTAATTAAAACTGTTTCTTTTGTACAAATATAATATTTTTAGCTTTTATCTTTTAATAAAAAAAAATTAAAAATGTTTGATATATCTTTTGTTTACTCTCCCCAACAGAAATTTAGACAACATTTTTAATATTTATAAGAGTTTAAAACACCTCCCAGCAAAAATTATTGGTTAATTCTAAACTAATAAAAAAATTTATTGGTAATTTTAAAAATTTCATTAATAACGTCAATATAAATGTAAAATTTAAAAATTAACATTATCAATAATATTTTTAAAATTATCAATAAAATTTTTAATTAATCTAAACTCAATAATTTAGATCACAATCCATAAAAAAAATCCACGCCCCCAAACCTCTAATCATATGCTGCGATTCAACTTCTTTTGTCGGTGGATCAAAATTTATTACACAATCTTAACAAAATTCTAAAGTATTAATTTATAATTGGTAACCAAATCCGCAAGTTTCCATAAAGATCAACAAAGGTGGCAGCATGATATATTTGTTAACAATACGACAAATTTTGATTAAGTCCCTGTTTTCACGTACTAAAACAAACAAAAACCATACAATTTTTTCTGCCATACATTAGGAAATTAATTTCTTATCATACAAAGCACAGACATAAGATTTGTTTAATTTTTTTCCCCACAAATGGAAAAAAACGTCGGCATATATTATTTCTTTAGGGCCTGTTTGGAAACCCTTGAAAAAGGGACCACATTAAAGTCCCTGACCCTAGCAACCTTCCCCTATCACAATACAGCTAGCCACACCTTACGCAACCCCACCGCAACTTACGCGACTAAACTATATTTTATAGCGAGCATGACGTCCATTAAGCACCGCTTCCTTGTAGATTATACGTTCTTTTACCATATTAATAACGACAGTATCTAACAGGTGTTAGTTTGCTAATCCTGAGCTCACATACTGCGTCCACGTGGCATGATTACATCATAGGTCAACCTTTTGAACCGATTATAGAGCAATTAAAGGGAAGTTTATGAACCAAATCGTAAAAGTTTCCTTCTCCAACAAATTACCTTTCGGAATCATATCAAAAAAAGGAAAAAACATTTTTTTCCGCAATATCAGATTTGGATCTGAAATTAAAAAAAAAACAGAGTAATACCTTTCGTTAAATTTGTTTGTTTTAGGTATTCTTTCCAAAAAGGAAATCAGTTTTAATTGATAATTGTCAAATAAAAAAATATTTTAAATTTTAAAATAAAAAATATAATTATTAATTTTATTTTCATGATCGAAAAATTCAACTCCACTCAAAATTTCATTTTTCTGGTACTCTAACGTACCATTTACCAAGTTTCATTCAGCGGGAAGTGGAAAAACACATATCGTGCCGTTAGTTAACGTCCAAGTGTCAATCAATCAATCAAGGCGTATCTGTTGTCGGTTGCCAACGCAGCCGGTAACGTTACCGGATGCCCTTTGCTCACCTCCGGGCCTAGAACTCCCTATAAAGAAAATAAAGACAAGCCCATTTTGCACGCACTTGCTTTATCAGTTTCTCTCGACGACAAGCACCACACAAACTTCACAAAGAAAAAAAAGAAGAGAAATCAAAAGAATCTGATGCTTCCAGTCTCCAATTCCTCCTCTCTGGAACCCATCAAAAAGCCCAAAACCCCCGAGTTAATCGAGCGCAAAAGCTCGTTCGACTCGCCCAGCTCAGTCCTCCACCACCCGTATGTCTCCATCCTCCACCCGCGCTCATGGCTCCTCCTCACCATCTTGGCCATCCAACTCATCATCCTCCTCACCCTCCGTTCCCTCCCCGTCTCCCATCGCCGCAAGCACTTCCCCCCCTCCCCCATCACCGCATCTAACTCATTACCCGACGAAAACAACGTTTCCCTCTTAATCCCTTCCCGGACCGAGGACCAATGCCGGTTGGGCAGGGTCTTCGTCTACAACATGCCCACGACTTTCAACACTGACATTTTAGAGCAGTGTGACAATCTGAACCCGTGGAGCTCGCGGTGCGATGCCATGTCCAACGACGGGTTTGGAAGGAAAGCGACGGGGTTGAAAGGTATCGTGCCGGATAATTTGATCCCGGCTTGGTACTGGACCGATCAATTCGTATCGGAGATTGTCTTCCACAATCGGATTCTCAATCATAAGTGCAGGACCATGGAGCCCGAATCTGCTACGGCGTTCTACATACCCTTTTACGCTGGGCTCGCGGTGGGTAAATATTTGTGGTCGAATTACAGCGCTAAGGATCGTGACAAGTACTGCGAGATGATGTTGAGGTGGGTCCATGATCAGCCTTACTGGAATAAATCCAACGGCTGGGATCACTTCATCACGATGGGGAGGATCACCTGGGATTTTCGACGGACGAAGGACGAGGACTGGGGGTCCAGGTGCATCTACATGCCAGGCATGAGGAACATTACTCGCTTCTTGATAGAGCGGAACCACTGGGACTATTTCGACGTCGGTGTGCCTTACCCCACCGGATTCCACCCGAGATCCGACTCCGATGTCCTGCAGTGGCAAGAGTATGTCCGCAATCGCAACCGTACCACGCTCTTCTGCTTCGCGGGGGCGACACGTGGCAAGATCAAGAAGGATTTCAGGGGGTTACTGCTGAGTCATTGCAAGAACGAGTCGGACTCGTGCCGGGTCGTGAACTGTGCCGGGACTCGGTGCTCCAACGGTACCTCGGCGATTCTCGAAACGTTCCTGGATTCGGATTTCTGTTTGCAGCCGAGAGGTGATAGCTTCACCCGCAGATCAATTTTTGACTGCATGATAGCCGGTTCGATCCCCGTTTTTTTCTGGTACCGATCGGCTTATTTACAGTACGAGTGGTTTTTACCGGGTGAACAGGGGAGTTACTCGGTGTTTATAGACCGTAATGAGGTAACAAATGGAACGTCTATAAGAAGGGTGCTTGAAAAGTATAGCAGAGAAGAAGTGAGGAAAATGAGAGAGACTGTGATTGATTATATACCAAAGTTTCTGTATGCAAGACCTCATAGCGGGTTGGAGACTATAAAAGATGCATTTGATGTTGCTATAGACGGGGTATTGAGGAGATTCAAGGAGCATGAGAATTGGTACAAGTGGAAGTAAATGAAATTATGACAATGTGAGGGTAAACGGGAGTGTGAACTAGATTAGAACTTTCTTTTTCTTTTATATACATTTGCGGGAAGAGAAATCGTACCCAGATCTTCAATCCAACTTTTGGAGGATTTGAAGATTTGGAGGTGCCTGAAAGAATAGAGATCACATTGGGGAGGCAGGTAATCAGTTATCAGTCAATTTTTTTTCCTTTTTTCCAGAATCTGAAAATGAGATATGGGTATGTGTATTCTTTTTACTTTAGATGATGTATACATTTTACAGACGCTATTTACCATAGTTGTTGAGGATTCAGAACTTCCAGAGTTATTTGATCAGCTATTGGGGAAATTTCCTGGTGAAGTGATGGTTCTACTGGCTTTTACAAGGTGGATGAGTTTGGACCACCAATCCTGCTATCCATTATCTTGGTTGTGTGACTGAATTGAGGAATTCTATATAAGATAGAATAATTAGATGGATAAAATTATTAGGGCACTTGTCTTCTACGAGGACCATGGCATCACAACATAACAGAAATAAGAGTTTGTATAATTCTTATGTTTTAGTTTATAAATAAAATTTCAGGTTGAGCCTGTGTGGTTGTCTTATTAAATCGATTCTGATCATTTTGTGTTTTAGAAATTGGTATGACCATAAATTTTTTTAACTTAAACACAATTAATTTCATGATAATTATTATTTTGCAAAGCGATGGAGTTGATCTCGGTCAAAAGTCGACTTGCTTAAATTTTAGTTTTACGAGTTAAGTTTGAACTATCTTCAACTTGAGCTCTATTCAGCTTGAATTCTTTTCTAAGTGGGTTGGTTGAACTTAAACACAATTAATTTCAGAGTAATTATCATTTTTCAAAATGATCAAGGCATGACTTTCACATTTTTCAGTAAAAACAGTGAAACTAATGGCATAATAATGCGTTCATTTCTAGTTATCAGCTTTAAGACTGTTTTCTAATGCCTCTGTGCACTGCTTAGGAACTATAGCTCATCCACCTTTCTGCTTTATGTGGATGCTTTAAATGACATTTTGGGGTTCGGACACATTATTTAGGTGTTGCAAATTCTTTTTATTACATCAATGAGAACCACCAATTAGGGGGGTCACTCTTTACAACTCCCACTGTGACCAATCTCTGGTCCAAAAAAGTGTTTCGCATTGTTATATGGTTAAATATTTATATAAAAATAGAAAATAAATCAACAAACTGTATAGTTTTATGCATTTTTGTTGAGGAAGTGTTTTATAAACAATGCCCTTTAGAAGAATAGAGAGGAAGGTAGGCATTTTTACTATTGTTGATTGTGGGCCTATGAGGAAAAAAGACAAAAATTGTGGGGAATCTTCATCTTTTGTGTACTCTTCTGATCTCATAGTTCAGAAGATGAGATAATATAAAAGAGAATAGGCCCTACCTGTTTTGTTAATTAGGCCCTCAGCGATGGGATGAAAAACCATAGAAATGCATGCACTTCTATGTCTACAACAGGAGAATCATTCTTGCTGGTGGCCGCAGCAATCATAGGGATAACATATAGGTTAAGGGGAGATAGAATAGAAAAAAGATGAATTCTTGTGTCAATAATAAATTATGTTGAAAAAGGACATAAAGTTAAAGTTCAGACTTGACTGCTACAAAATCAAATAATAAAAAGGAAATGCAACAACGTCAAAGCAGTTACTAACTTTTTGGTCACTAAACTTCTATGAGATTTTCAATTATATTAATGGCTTGTCAGATGATCAAGAGACCTTCAATTAGACCATTACATATCACCATACTCCTTTGTAACTGCTAACCCTCTCAAATCATCGGTAACCCATGTTTGATTGAAGTATGTGAAGAAAATCTTTGCTCAAGGTCATGGACTCATGGGAAGCCATACTAACGGTAAATCTGATAAACCAATTTTTAAGAGATTTCTCATGGAAAGTCATATTAACAGTAAATTTGACTAACAAATTTTTAAGAGAGTTTAATTTTTTCGTAAAAAAATATTTAGGTTTGAGTTTTTTAATTAGATAAAATTAATTTTTTTTTAATATTTATATCTAATTTGTGTGTAAAAACAATCACACAAAATCTATTAAATTTCACTTTTTCCTTTAATTTTATTTAATTTTTTAATAAAAAACGTTAAATATAATTAAACATACTCAATTGCGCGCTCATAGGTTTAGTAAGTCTCCAAAGTAAAGTTAATATTTTAATATGACAAGATGTCGGCGATAATCAAGGGGGTGTTTAGATTTACGTTTGATTTGTACCTAATTCAAGTGTTTTGCACTAAAAAGTGCGTCAAGTCACTGGTCAACATGGGATTTCATCATTCTCTCTCTCTCTCTCTCTCTCTCTCTCTCTCTATATATATATATATATATATATATATATATATATATATATATAAGACATGAGACTATGTTAATGATGCAAGATGGAGAACATGTGAAATGCTTGAACATGTTACATGTTGAGGAAGACCGTGACATGACGTGAGATTTCACTACGATATGTGTGACAACGACTCAGTGAAGGGATCAACCCGAATAATACACACCAAAGAAAATAATAGAGCTACGGTATGAACTATCAACTTCTTAGAGTGAAGAGGGGAGAATTTATAAATACCATATTTTGAGATTATTTTGACAAAGGGATTATCATAATATTAAAAAAGCATGTTTGGTTGGAAGATTAAATTGAGATTAGAATATTTTAATCATATATAAATAGTTATATCACATTTGGTTAAGAAAATTTACTATTAATATGGGGTAAAATTAGACATAATCTTATATTTTTTCGTCTCATCTCCTTATGTGAGAATTTATCTATCCCTTTGGGGTTAAATTTTTTTCTTTTGTTATTTTTACCATTGAATAATAATTATTATTATTATAAACAAATTAATTATTATAATAATATTTTTCATTTTTATTATAATATTATAACAATTATAATAATAATGATATTATTTTCATTATTAGAATATTATAATGACAATGATAATACTTATAACCATGATGATAAAATAATTATTATATAATAATAACTATCATATGTTATTAAATTAATGATAATGATAATAATTATATTTGTAATAAAAAATAAAATAGTAATAATAATAGTTAAATTTTAAGGTTTGTGAAGAAATTGAGAATTGTTAAGGATGGTGAATAGTACTATGGTATTTTGATATTTAGATTTCATATCATACTTTAGTCTCAATCCAACAATCTCATAAACCAAACATATAATTAAAGTATTACTTATTTAATTTATTTTTTTTATTCTATCTCATGTTAATTCTAGCTCTATCCTATTATAATTATGTAAGTGAACCAAACGGGCCTAAGGTTTTGAATTAAAAAATCTCTACCTTTACCTTATGTTTGGGATATAGAATGGAAAAGAAAGAAAATGATATGAAGGGTAAAAATAGGAGAAAGTTGAGGGTACATGTACCCTTTATTTGGATGTTTAAAAAAAGAATGGAAAAGAAAAGATTTAACACTTTACTATTTTATCCTTTATTAATATAAGAAATATCATTATAAAGTTAAATGTATAATGATGAACACATTAAAAAAATTATAAAATAAATACACTTTCATTCTAAATCTTCTAAATTTTAAAGAATTAAAAAAAACAAGGATTTAAAAAGAAATAAAAGGTTACATGTACTCTCATTTTCCTTTCCGTTCATTAAGAGAATTTTCCAAACAAACGGTATATATTCCCATTCATTCTCTTTCTATTTATTTCTCACGATCCAAACACATTGTTAAATGTTGGGCCGCAGGGATTAACGTGGGTGTGGTGTTGACGTGTAGACGGTGTTGGTCTACGTTTGGGCTTTTACATAATTTGTTGTTTTCAAGACGTTTTGATAAATTTTAACTGCAGTTGGTTCTCCCTATCAAAGCTAATTAGGCCTAAAACAATGGCACAAAAGCAGATAAGGTCCTAAACTTGCAGTGGAACATCAACCTCTAGCGCCAACAATTTTAATAAGCAGGGTCTTCTTTTCGCTAAGCAAGTGCAAACTAATTTAATTAATAAAATCACTTGTCAAACGATCATAAATTAAATCCCACTTACATCAATTTTGAAGGAATAGAATCTCACTCACACAAAAATTAAAGGGATAAAAGGATTAGGGAGAAAAAGAAACAAACAACCAGAAACAGGCCCAATCCAACATAGGGCGTACAAGAAAACGGGCCAAGGTGGGGACAGGGGCCAGACCAACAAAGTTACAGGAAGAAGCCCAATTCTCAAGGTCATGGGCAAGGCTATCGGCTGATCTTGTTTTTTTTTTTGTTTTGCACACATAATTACAGGAAATCACCTTCGTTGCAACTTCTCAGGATAAGAAAACAAAATGGTGAAAGCAGCAATCTCCTTTTTCCTCCATTTTACTTTATTATTGGTCGTCTCTGAAGCCAATTCGATCAGCTTGAAGCCTGAAGCTTTCGAATCCTTTAATGTCAGCTATATCCAGGTTTGATTAATATTACCCTATGAACAACATTATCCTTGTTCTTTGTTTGGTTTTATGAATCTCCTTTCAAACTGAAAATTCTCTCTCTTGCTGTCCTCTCTCGGGTAAAGAATCTAGGAAGCTGTTCTTACACAGTGATAATCACAACGAGCTGCTCCTCATCCCTATACACACGAGACCAGATCAGCGTCGCTTTCGGCGATGCTTACGGCAATCAGGTTCTCTCTCTCTCCCCCTTTTTTTAGGATGAAAATTGCAAAATTAAGTTTTTAATTCTGGTTCTTAATTAGATTTGTATATGCATAAGCAAAATCTAATTTGAATTCAATTCTAAAGACTGGGTGAAACTATCTATTTTCTCTGCGGTTTTCTTCTAGCCATAGCTTCAATTGGAGAGATTCTTGGCCGCACCAGTGCAAAACCCTTCTCAATTAACATTACCAATGAAGTCTTCAAAAATTACCAACTATGCAAACAAGAATTTTACGGCAATTCATAAATGTTGATGATGTGGTTGTTTTTGAACCGTGGATTTAATAAAGAAGAAATTTAAATTTATCAGCATAATCAGTCTATCCCTTTACGAATCATTGATCAAGCTTTAATTGATTATTACTAATACCATGTTTTTGTTTTTAATCCAAAAATCAATTGCATTTAAAATCAGATATATGTATCGAGGATTGATGATCCATCTACTAGAACATTTGAGAGATGTTCTTCGGATACCTTCCAGATAAATGGACCTTGTGCTTATCAAATCTGTTATGTCTACCTCTATCGATCTGGACCGGATGGTTGGATGCCGGATAGTGTGAAGATTGATGGTCATAATACAAGGAGCCTTACTTTTTACTTTAGGACTTTTATACCCAGAGATGTTTGGTATGGGTTTAATTTGTGCAACGCTGCTTCTTCTTCACATCAACCTACTGCTCAGAGATTGTTCATATTTGTGATTCTGGGTTTTGTTCTTAGTGCTCTGATGAATGCTCTTTTATAAGTTTAACTATCCTTGATTTGTTGTAGCTTTTAAAATCTTGGTAAGGAATGTAATGATATTATGCAAGATGTGTTTTTTTCTAATTGCGTGGGATGAGGTTAGGCTATGTCTGGCAAGTGATTTTTGTCTAATCTATTTTAAACAAAGTGATTTAAGTTTGTTTGCCAAACATCGTCAATCATTATCTTTCTTTTTACAGCCATAAGTATACGTTACATGATGATATTGTTTGATAATTGAATATAATTACGTTTATACATAGATGGTTAAGCTTGTTTTGCTGGTAAGAGAGAGGACACAGTTCTACAACTTTTCTCAACACTGTTGTAGCCAATCCCGCATGCCCATCACTAGACATTAACTTACAATTTCCCCATTATAGTAATGCGGGTGGCAAATAGATTCCATGGCCTCTCTTTGAAATTTTTGGGATGGGAATTTCATGAAGGACACATTTAGAAATTTTTTTGTTTATATAAGTTGTAAAACAAAATTTTTACGGTGAGTGTAAATTTAATTGATAATTTTTAAAAATTTCATTGATAATATTAATGGAATATGTACAAATATTATTAATAAATTTTTTAAAAATTATCAATCTAAGTTTTCAATACAAAAATCTTGTTTGGGTGCTGCCAAAATCTCCCCTCAATCCGTGGTATTCAACCACGTTTGAAGCATAGGAGTTAGCAGTCTAAGGGGTGGCTTTCAGGACATTTTAGTGGAGATTGGATGCAAGCTGTCTTTAAGACCTATTCTATGGGAGATCAGACGGCTGAGAGATCAACTAATAGGGATCAACTAATAGGGCTTTGCAACCAAGCCTCAAAGAAGTGTGCCCTGTAACATAATCAGAACTGATAACAAACGGCCATGGAAACAACTTTCCTATCTTTCACCTCACAGTTTTGCCAATTGGAGATAAATTTTGACAAATTTTGAAGAAACACTCCTTTTACCTAACAAAGATTCAATAAAACCTCTGCCTCTTTATCCTATTTTAGTTGTTACTAGAAAATATTCTTTGCAAAATTCATTTTGTGAAAAGTGCTTTAGAAAACTAAAGAGTGTTTTGTTTCCCTAGCTAACCGAAAACGAAATTTAGACTATACATGGAAAGAATGAGAAAATCTTGCTCCACAAGTCACAAGGAAACATACCATATTAAAAAGATAAGATTTTGGAGAAGAAAAAAAATACTTTTATGACTTAAAAAATGGTAAAAATGACTACTCATATTTACAAAGATACAATTGATGTGACATTAATAAAATTGTCTTTTTTTATAAACAAATTAATAAAAATGACTTTGACATTAACACCACATATAAATTAATTATAATCAACATAAAAGTTAGATATACATATAATTAAATTATAGAAAATATTAACTTGCTACGTTTAAAGACACAAGTTATCATAATGCCTAAATTAACTTGGACAAAATTACTCATAATTATTACCTAAAATCTCATTAAACTAGGGTTTTTTTTTTTTTTTTTGACATTGTAAAAAACCTCTCTCCTTCTTCAATGAACCAAAGATGAAAAAAGAAGATCGGTCAATTGGCATGTGCATGCACATGTGAATATTTCAACAGTATTAAGTTGTCATAATTACAATTTTTGACTTTACTATGTGAGCAACATGTGAGGGTGAAACCAAAGTTGAAATATAAATTGCCAAACGTTAATTCAATAATATCACTAGTGCATTTTTCGATCACCTATTGGTCTTTTATCATTGTTCGTCAACACTTGAATAATATTTATATTAAATTTTTAATTATTTTTCATAAATCACACTCTTTGAAAATTTTCACTTTGAATTCTGAAAAATTTCATGAATGCTAAAAATTCAAACATAAATATTACGTTATTACCTTATATTTTTCTAATAGCTTATCGTAAATTTTTTTACCATAGACTCATTCAAAATTTTGCTATTTCAATATTTTTTTTCGGTCCCCAAGTGTTTAAAAAAGACGCATAATAAAAAGAAAACTAAACGAATTGGGTAAACGTAAGTTAAGTTTACACATACTACATGTATATATACAAGTTGGCTGAAAAAATCTCTGCAACTCGTAAAAATCTATACAACATTTACTTGTTGTAATTTGCAATATTTACCAACTTTTCACGTTTTGGCTACATGTCCTTCATGCAGTCTTCAAAAACAAAACTTGTCAATTCTACAAAAACTTGGCAGCAGGTGCTACCACGTTAGCACCTGCTGTTACGTTTTACTGTTTATAGATATTTTTTTTAGAATTTTTTTTATTCAAATACTAATAAACCTTTTATATATATTTTATTTTAAATTTTATATCATATTTATTAAATTATTTTTTATTTTTATTTTATAAATACGAATATTACAAAATATTTGCAAAGTAGCTACTTGTTAAAGGGCCGAGAGATTTATTTTATTTTCTTGAATTAATTTGGTATGATATCGTTACGAAAAACCCGAAATTTACTCAATCCACTTAGCTCACAAAATTCGAAATAATAATAATAAAAACAAAAAACAAAGATTCACCTCTTCAGATACACACGGACAACTTCCAGACACGTCCACATTCACCAAAAGTACTTTTATTATCGTGCAAGTATTGGTTCTTTATTTAACCTTCAATTCTTTCTTCTTCTAATTTGGATGACAAGAAATCACTCTCTCTCGATTCCTTTTAGAATTAAGAATTTCTTCGAAGAATCATGAGATGCTACAGAAGATCAAAGCTCGTACTTGACGCCTTACGCAATAACTACACTCCAACAATTGTGTCCAAAGCTACTGTTCAAGATTCGTATTCTAGAGTCTACTCTTCGATTTCTGCTGCAAACAAAGCTAAGTTTTATGGGTTTTCTTCATTTTGCTCTGTTTCTTCACACATACTGGGTTTTTCTGTTGGTAATAAGAATTTAAATAGCCCATTTCTTATTAATGCCAAGAGATTTTATTATGTGGATCGTTATCGTGTTCAACATTTTAGGCCACGAGGGCCACGACGGTGGTTTGAAAACCCGAGGAATGTGTTGATCGTCGTGTTGGTTGGTTCTGGGGTTTTGATCACTCTCTACTTTGGGAATTTGGAGACTGTACCTTACACAAAGAGAACCCATTTCGTGCTTTTATCGAAAGCTATGGAGAAAAGTATCGGAGAGACACAGTTCGAGCAAATAAAAACGGCGTTTAAGGGCAAAATACTGCCTGCAATACACCCGGAAAGCGTGAGGGTGAGATTGATATCAAAGCATATCATTGAGGCTTTGCAGAGAGGGTTAAGGCATGAGCAAGCGTGGAGTGATTTGGGGTATGCATCTACGGAGAGTTCTATGGCGCATGAAAAGGGTGCACATGATATATTGATGGCGTTGAGTAAGAGTGGTCAAGGGAAAGTGGAAGGGAAATGGTACCATGAAGATGAGATTCTGGATGATAAGTGGGTTCAGCAGAGTAGGAAGAGGGGTCAAGAGAAAAGGTCCCAAGCGGCGACATCTCATTTGGAAGGATTGAATTGGGAGGTTTTGGTGGTTAATGAACCTGTTGTTAATGCGTTTTGCTTGCCGGGCGGGAAAATTGTTGTGTTTACAGGGTTGCTAGATCATTTTATAAGTGATGCTGAGATAGCTACCATAATTGGGCATGAGGTATATGAATTGTTTAGACCTTCAGGAAAACATTTTATGGGATATGCTAATGGTATATTGTTGATTTATTTGTGGTTTTTCTAATTAGGTTGGTCATGTTGTGGCTCGACATGCTGCAGAAGGGATTACAAAGAATTTGTGGTTTGCCATTCTACAGCTGATTCTTTATCAGTTCATCATACCCGACCTCGTTTACACAATGTCAACTCTTCTGTTGAAGCTTCCTTTCTCCCGAAAGTCTGTTTCCTTGGTCCATTCTCTTGAATAATAGTTGGGTTTCTTTAGACATTCTTTCGCATCGTTTGCTTGTGAAATATTGTTTAAAATAAAGATTGACGTAGCTGCTTGATTGAGAAGTGCAGTAATTAGGATTTTCAGTTTATTTTTGAGATTATGTATAGGCACATTTCAAATATTAAGATAAATTAAGTATATGCTTGTGATCATAAATTGTTAATGCTTTTAATCTTTAACTTTGTCTCATGGCAATGCTTTCTTGATTAATTGGCTCTTGACCTAGCATGTTAAGACCATGTGGTGATTAGGGATCAACTACTAATAGTAGGATTTTAGTTTCTCATTTGGCTGATAAGATGCAAGAAAGGTTAGTTCTCACAAGAAGAAGCATTAATTCAATGAGTAATCTTCCAAGCATGATTCTATTATTTTTATATGAGATTGGTTTAAGATGAACTTCTAAGCAAAATATCTGGTATTCGTGGTCTTCTTTAGCCATAAATAATACGCTTATTGATATGGCTGCAACTGTATAAGCATTTGCACTACAAACATATTGTAGAGCTTAGCTTTGGATATGCTTGCATTCCTAGTACCCTTTGGTGTCATGTATCTCAAAAAATGAAACAATTAACTCTGAGCATCTATTTAACGCTGACAAAAAGTCCTTTTGATTTTGAATTGGCATTTGACTGTCATGATCCCTTGTGGCTCTAAAGAAATTGGAGTCTTGAACTATGCTTTAGATAAAGAGAAGTTGTTCCTGATATTGTTTTTGTTCTCATCATTAGTCTTCTCTGTATCATCTCCATTTCCCTTGGATGTACCGTTAGGGTATAACTATAACATACCACCTACTTTATTGATGTCTGTAGCAGATTTCCTGTCAACTCGTGTTGTAGGAATTTGCTCCTAATTACATACTAAAATGCTTTAGTAGCCACATAGTTGGTCCAGTCAACTTCTACTATTCTACTACTTCTAATGCCTTGTGATTGTTTTTTTAAAAGAAGTAATAAAGTGTGATAGCTAGCCACATGCTGAAATTTCTCCTACGATTTTGGTTGATCTTGGTATGGAAATTATTTACATGGTCCGGACTGCTGCAATGGACAGCTTATGTTTATCAAGAGTTAATATATGCAGTTTAAGTTAGTATGTAGAGACACTGCTATAAGAAAATTGCTTTCCAGGTAGTAATTAATCCAGTATAAACTTATTAGTATAACATAATATAAGTTAGAATACTTCTGATTTGTCATTTGGTGGGGTGCCTATGAGAAGAAAATAGAGCAAGTGGTCGAACTGTTGTGATCCTTTCAAATCCCTCAATGAATTAATGATTATAGAATCAGTTACAGATTCAGTGGGTCTCTTCTGAGCACATTGGCTGACCCTGAAAATTATCTTCTCTCATTGTTGTTTGTTCTTGTTGGCTTTCTGTTTCTCCTTTTATGTTTTTCTTCACTAGATTATGAAACCTTTCACGTTACATGCACTCAATGGGATGGAATATGGTGAATAGAAATCTAGGGCGTTCAAACTTCAAAGTACTCATTTAGATTGTTATCTTTGATAGGATGGAAATGGAAGCAGATTATATTGGGCTGCTGTTACTTGCTTCTGCCGGCTATGATCCTCGAGTGGCGCCCAAAGTGTATGAGAAGTTGGGGAAGGTCACAGGTGATTCAGCTCTGAGAGATTATCTTTCGACTCATCCATCTGGGAAGAAAAGAGCTAAATTGTTAAGTCAAGCTCAGGTCATGAACGAAGCACTCATGATTTATAGGGAGGTACTAGCAGGACATGGGGTTGAAGGTTTTCTTTAGGGCAGCTCATACCACCATGATATGAGGTGGCTGTGAAGTTGAAGGTTCTCATCATTCGTCCAGTCATCGCCGGGCCTTTTTTCTTTTTCTTATTTATAATTGATTTTCTATAATCTCCGTAATTGTAAGTTTGCAGATTGGAATCCTTTTCAGATGAGTTTTTTCTTTTCTTCTTCTTTTTCCTTTGCCGTATCAACTGTAATGTCCATTTCTGTGACATAGGAAACCTATGTGTTCAGTTTATATATGTGAAATAAATTAGGAAACATCCGTGTTCAGTTTATATATGTGAAATAAATTTCAAAGCATGGTGTTTTCCTTTTCCAATATGCTAGTCTGCCTATTCTTGTTCTTATATGTTGGTCTTGGTTTGAGCTTTGAAATTTCTTGGTTAAGAGGTGGCACCGGGGTTGAAGTTTGGAGCATGGTATCCATTATGATAAGTAGTAAATACTTCAAGAAGCTGAAATACATAAGTTCTGTTATTTTCATTTTCTTTGCATCTGCAAAAGCTCAGTTTGGCTTCAAATAGCTCAATTACGTCTGGCTTGGTGATCGGTCCAAACAATAAACTTCTTTGCATTTCGAAATAAAAACCTGATCTGTGGGGGATTATCAACTTGCCTTAACTTTAATTCCTTAATTCGCCATTCAAGTAACCAAACAGCTTACATTAAACGTGCTTTTTTGTACTTAAATGTTAGTAACCAAAAACACGAGTCCACTTTGGATATCAACGCAGGTTCATTTCAACAAGTAGTATATAACGACTCCCGCCTACATTTCCATTCCAAACTACCCACCCACTAGACATGCTTGAGTCCCGGAGGCTTGGTCTGAGGAACACAATCTTCCTCTTAATTGAAGAATGCAAGAGCTTGAGAGAGCTCAAACAGATCCATGCCCAGATCGTAACATCACCGTGTTTACACAAAAACGATCATCATTTCCTCATTACCCGTCTCCTCTTCGTGTGCGCCCTTTCAAATTCAGGCTCCTTTAGCTATGCTACAGATATTTTCCGTCTTATAGAAAACCCAAATCTATCTCTGTATAATATCATGATCAGAGCCTATGCAAGTAAATCTAATGATGCAAACGATACCCATTCGTGTCAGCCTCTAATGCTATATAAGCAAATGCTCTGTAACGGCATTGCTCCTGATTGCCTCACGGTTCCATTCCTTCTAAAGGAATGTACAAGGAGGCTTGATGGTTGCATAGGACGTAGCATTCATGGCCAAGCCATCAAGTTTGGGTTGTGTAATGATCTTTATGTTCAGAATTCTATGATTAGTTTGTATGCAGCATGTGGCTTTTTGAATAGTGCCCGGAATTTGTTTGATGAAATGTTCGATAGAGATGTTGTTTCCTGGAACTCGATAATTATTGGGTATTTGAGAGGTGGGGATCTTGATGCAGCATTGGATTTGTTCACGAGGATGAAGAAGAGAAATATTATTACTTGGAATTCAATGATAACAGGGTTTGTTCAAGGAGGCCGGGCAAAGGAAGCCTTAGAATTCTTTTATCAAATGCAGATTTTAAGCGATGATATGGTCAGACCTGATAAGATTACCATTTCTAGCGTGCTTTCAGCTTGTGCTTATCTTGGTGGGGTTGATCATGGGAAGTGGGTGCATAGCTACTTGAATAGAAGTGTAATGGAGTGTGATGTGGTAATTGGAACAGCACTGGTTGACATGTATGGCAAATGTGGATGTGTGGAAAGAGCTTATGCAGTCTTTAAGGAAATGCCTGAGAAGGATACCATGGCGTGGACAGCTATGATATCGGTGTTTGCACTTCATGGGTATGTGAAGGAGGCTTTTAATGTTTTCAAAGAGATGGAAGCAGTAGGGGTAAAACCCAACCAGGTGACATTTGTTGGGCTCTTGTCGGCTTGTGCTCATTCTGGTTTAGTAGAGAAAGGCCGTTGGTGTTTTGACGTGATGAGATGTGTTTACTCAATTGAACCTCAAGTCCACCACTATGCTTGCATGGTTGACATTCTCAGCAGAGCTGGGCTCTTTGAGGAGGCAGAACGGCTTATTAGAAGCATGCCAATGGAGCCAGATGTGTTTGTTTGGGGAGCATTGCTTGGAGGCTGTCAAATGCATGGAAATCTAGAGTTAGGAGAAAGGGTGTCAAAATATTTGATTGATTTGGAACCATTGAACCATGCTTTCTATGTGAATTTGTGTGACTTATATGCCAAAGCGTGTAAATTTGATGATGTGAAGAGAATTAGAGCCTTAATGAAAGAAAGAGGGATAAAAAAGGAAGTTGCAGGCTGTAGCATGATTGAAGTTGATGGGGTTGTTCATGAATTTTCAGTGAGAGGATCGCCTGAAGTTTTGATGGAGGAATTAGTATGGGTTTTGAATGGATTAAACAATGAGATGAAGGAAGTGGGTAACATGCACCATATTGATGAGATATCAATAGAGATGCAACTTTCCTGATGATATGAAGATATCTGCTTGGCTTTTACCCAAATTGTTTCTCTTGTTCAGGCATTGGGAACCATAAATATGTTGTTGGGAGAGATTGACCATTCTCAAGGATTTCAGGCACTGCAAAGAAAAGAATTGAAATATGCTAAATTCGCGGGTCTTGGATGTCAAAGATCTAAGCTGAATGGAAATATCAGAGTTAAGAGCTACATGTACAATTGAGGTAATAATCAATATTGATTAGACTTTTATGTTGAAGACAGCCTTTGTATCTTTTACTAAACAGCCCTCTCTCCCCTGAAATTAAATTTTGTTATGAGATTGTTTATCCAACTGTTTTAGTGCAGTTTTATGGTGCAGGGACTTAGAAGCTGTTGTCAGTTATTGGTGCAATAAAGCTAACTCCGGTTTCCCTTACAAATTAAAACTTCTGTTTGTGTTTAAATTGATGCAAAGTTTCATGTTTTTTTGGCTTATCAGCACGTGAATTGTGTTATTTTTTCTCTCGCAGTTCAATGTAACTGTTATATTTTCTCCTATAGTCTGTCAGATCTCAAATCTATCTACTTAAAGTTTCTTAAATCTATTTGGTTTCCTGTTACTTGGGTTCATCATTTCTTATTGGTCCAAAAGTCCTAAATCTATTTAGTTTTGTATCTGGAGAAAATCCTTTCTGTTAGTATAAGATCATCTGATTGTGATGAAAAGACTCATCTCCATCAGAAAACTACTAAGGAGTGCAGCCAAAGAGATTAGCTGTGCGCATGAACTCTCTAGCATGTGATAGATCCTCTCAAACCATATGTGCTGCCTCACCATTCCACTGTAACGTCG
The DNA here is from genome assembly GCA_023935145.1 of Bretschneidera sinensis. NCBI lineage: Eukaryota > Viridiplantae > Streptophyta > Magnoliopsida > Brassicales > Akaniaceae > Bretschneidera > Bretschneidera sinensis. The sequence continues at coordinate 142,389,928 of CM043700.1, forward strand.
TTAATCATCCATAGAGTAAGACAAATAGTCAAATATACCATTGATGAATCTGAAGTCTATTATTTTCAAATTGTCAATTCAATGATCTAAAATATTTTAGGTTAATCCATCAAAGGGTACAGAGACATTAATATTTAAAACTTCCTTGTTTTATCTTGGTTACTATCTCAGAAAATTACAAGTAGAATAAAATTATAGCTCCTATTTTCTAGTTTAACCTCAATGCTAAGCTTGAAAGAGCACTTTTCAGATAATCCCAAAGACTGAAAGTTCAGTTTACAGATGATCCCAATGAAAAAACTTTTTAAATTATATTCTTTATCTACTTGCAAATCACAGTGCACAATTTTTGCTTATATATTTATCATTTTTATTTGCTTTTATCTGTTTCTGGATTCTCCATAGATCATTTTTCACAATGGGTGCTCTACTTTTTGCTTCTGCCACGATCTTCCTTCTTGTGGGACTCTTCTTTGCTACTTCTTTTGTTTTAACCTTTTTTGGAGTTAAAATTTTCCTTATGTTAGTATTTCAATCAAATTTTTTGTTGACTTACATAAAAGAATTGATATTGAAGGATCAACGACCTCCAATTGCTGGTCCAATTTTCAATCAGCTCATACACTTTAATAGACTTTTTGATTATCGATGAGAGTCAGAAAAGGCATTTTAATAGTGTTTATTTGTTGGCATTTAGGGTTGATTTAGGGCTGGATTACACATTTATGCCTTAATAATTCTTAAGTGTCATTATTGGTATATTGATTTATTTCGATGCATTTTCAGGTATTTTGGGTTTAAAAGAGATGGAAAAGTTAACGTTGATTAAAGCACGAAGATGCTAAACACAAGTATTTGGAAAGGATTTTCACTAAATTTCCATAATTGCCCGTACAAATAAGTCATTTTGCGGATTAAACTGTATTGATTCAGGAAGAATCAGGAGATGAGCCATATATGCTTGGAAAGATCCGGATGTCTATTTTTTGGAGAATTTTACAGCTCGTAAATATAATTTTTCTAGATAAAGTTATGGCAGTTTTAGTAGACAAAGGTTAGGCAGAACCGGGCATGGACAGTAGCAGAACCGAGCCTGGACAGCAACAGAAGCACACGGCCTGAACAGAAACCCTAGGGAGACTTTTCTGTCTACAAAGCTGTCTCCATACAACTATGCACAGGAATTTAGACTAAGAGAACGGGGGATGAGAGTTTTTGAAGAGAGCTTCCATCTTCTTCTTCTTCTTCTTCTTCAAGGTAATCAAGGATAAACTCCATATCCAACTAAACACCAAGCAAGGCGAAAGGATGAGTTTGTAGGTGTAGTTGTTCTTATTTCTATCTTTGATTCAGTTGTATGGATTGATTGTTAAACATTGTTTATGATTTACTCTTTAATTAAATAAGAAGGATTTGAATTCATGTGACAATTGCAATTTATGTTCTTTTTCTCTTAGATCTTCTTAATCTGGTGATTGCATTCTTCTTCTCCATATAAGTCTATCCAAGCTTTTCTTATGTCAAAGTTGTAAGATGCAATTGATTTCGGTAGATCTATCTTATAGGTTTGTCCATTATTGCAGTATTATTATTGAAATATATTGTTGCTTTTTGATAATTTATAAGATAGATCTTGTGTGTTTGAATTGGAATTAAGGAGTAATTTATGGCAATTACATTAGGGTATTTATGTGCTTTGATTGAATATTTACCAATTGCTTGTTTGGGATGTGAAACTAGTAATTGAGATAAAATATTTGAGTCAAGATAGGAATAAGGCAACGAGCTTAGGAAGGATTCCTGGAACCTTGTTATTTTTTTATTGAATTCTTCATCATATTTTCACAACTCTTTTATTTAATTTCATCGATAAAACTCAGATTTTCCTATTTGAACTTTATCGTTTAGTGTTAAGGTTTACACTTTCTCTTAGTTCACTTTCCTTGTGGGATCAACACCTCAGCTATACAAAATAATCGCGGGTTAGTTTGAGCGTTATCACATCTCTTGCCTGATAGTATCATACTTATCGCCTGATTAGACCATCACATAATGAAGTTTACACTGCTGATCCGATTAATGTTGATCCGATTAATGTTGAATATATACTGAAAACAAACTTCTCCAATTATGGCAAGGTATTAAACTTCCATGAACCAGTTATATTCTCCCTGATGGCTTCAAAGTTAAGAAAGGAGATTTTGTAAGCTATATGGCTTCTGCCATTGGAAGAATGACATTCATTTGGGGAGAGAATGCGGAGGAATTTCATCCAGAACGTTGGCTTGATAATGGTATTTCTCATCCAGAAAGTCCTTGTAAATTCACTGCGTTTCAGGTGAATCACATTTTTGCTATTTAACTCGCTTGACAACATTCCACTTATATTAAAAGCTTTGTTTTTCTTCTTTCTATAATTAGGCTGGGCCTTGCATATGCCTAGGAAAGGAATATGCTTATAGACAAATGAAAATTTTGGCTGCTGTTCTTTTTAACTTCTTCAAGTTCAAACTTATGGATGAGACACAGGAAGCTACGTATCGAACCATGTTCACCATTCACATGGATAAAGGACTCCATTTATATGCTTTTCGTAGGCTGTAACCCTGCAATTGCAAGTGTGCTGTTTACCCTTTTCTTTTTAAGAAGTAGTTTCGTTGCTTTTAGTACCAATTTCTAGAACCATAAACAGATTTCTTTCACCATATGTCATGTAAATTTAAGTTCTCTGAAAGTAAATTTCAATATTCTTGTGAATAAAATACCAGTGGGGTCACCAACTGATGATGTGGGTTGTGCCATTCAAGAATCAGCGATGTTTTCTCTTATGTAATCATATAGCATAAAAAATGATTACGAAAAATTAGTTAAGAAAATATGAAATGATCTAATACATAAGAGCAGGGATAAAAGAGTCTTCATTTCTTAAGAAAGTACTCTTCTTTGGATCTATACGGAAGACGATTGGATTCTAACAATCTAGGAAGCAATTTTTTGTTACTAGTAAACTGTTTTTTCTTTACTAAGATTTTGTTAGAAGATTTTACATTAACACACTAAGTTGTAACCAAACTTTTATACGTGGGAGAAGCAGGTAGGGAATTCAGTAACATCGACGCCTTGTCTTCTTCTTCGAACTTCACATCAACTCGCTTCGAATCACCGATAATCTAATTGAACATGTTGATATGCTGGTTCAGATCTGAACCCTCTCACATCTTAAGACCATACTGTTTTTGCTTAAGATAAAGCTTGTTCGTCAACGACTTGGACATATACCGACTTTCTAGTTTCAACCAAACCGCTGCCGGTGATTCCTCATCCATGACGTGATACATCACGTCATCAACTAGACAAAGCCTGATAGTTGCCATAGTTTTTGCTTCCAGTTCCTTCCAATCTATGTCATCCATGCCTTCTGACTGCTTTCCGTATAACGTCTTCACCATGCCCTGTTGCACTAACAAATCCTTAACCCTCCTCTACCATAATCCGAAATTTCCAGATCCGTCGAACTTGACCAAGTCGAACTTCGCAGAAGAAATCCCATACATCGTGAACTGAGCTCTGATACCAATTTTCGTGAAATGTGCGGCAATTATGATGAATAGTACAAAAAAGCAAAGAGAGAGAAGGCAAAATAAAAACACACGGATTTAACGTGGTTCGACAGTATGCTTACATCCACCAGAGCGAGTGGCTGCTGAATTTTCACTATGTCAAAGTAGGGTTACATCGTTATAACTCTGATGTAGGGGAAAAAAACTCTCGAATTAGAGGAGATCACAAGTGCTCTATTAGGTTTTCATCAGAAGAAGAAAACCAGTGATGAGAATTTACAAGGTGAAGGGCTTGTGGTGAGGGGTAACCAGGAATGTGGGAGAAACAAGTCTCGAAGCAGATCGAGTAACAATAAATCTCGGTCTAAATCCAGGAAGAGGAATGACATACAGTGTTTTAAGTGTGGAAAAAAGGGGCACATAAAACGAAATTGTCCATAGAAAAAGAAGTGGAATACAGAGAATAAAGAGGGTCAATCAAAGTCTGCGAATATAGTGGAAGAAGAAGACTCAAAGAGCTGTGACGGGGTATGCTTTCTGTTTCATCCAGTTCAGATCATCTTACAGATTCTTGGATTCTGGATTCAGCATGCTCCTATCACATGACAACCAATAAAGATTGGTTTGACACCTACAGGTTAGTAAATTTTGGTTATGTTTTGATGGGTAATGATGCATCATGTAAAGTTATTGGAATAAGGAATATCAGAATTAAAATGTTTGATGCTTTTGTTAGAACGTTGTGTGATGTTAGATATATACCGGATTTAAGGAAGAATTTGATTTCATTGGGCACTTTACATTGTAATGGGTTTAGTTACAAGTCTGCAAGTGGAGGAATGATGGTAAGTAAAGGTGTCTTAACAGTGATGAAGGGACATAAACTAGCAAGAAATATTTATACACTGCTAGGTACCACAGTTGTTGGTAGAGTTGCAGTTGCAGAGTCTGAGTCAGATAGTATAGTCTTGTGGCATATGCGGTTAGGTCGTATGGGTGAGCATGGGACGATGGAGCTTCATAAAAGAAATCTATTGAAGGGTGTCAAAACATGCAAGCTTGATTTATGTAGGTATTGTGTTCTTGGGAAAGAGAATAGGGTGTAGTTCAAGACAGCCACACACAAGACAGAGGGAATTCTTAACTATGTTTATACAGATGTTTGGGGGCCAGTAAGGGTAGCATCACGGGGAGGACATATATATTTTGTGAGTTTTATTGTTGACTACTCACGAAAGGTTTAGGTATACTTTATGCGACACAAGTCAGAAACGTTTGCCAAGTTCAAGTTGTGTAAAGTTAAAGTAGAAAACCAGAGAGGGAGGAAGACCAAATGCCTCAGGTCCGACAATGGTATTGAGTACACAGATTCAAAGTTCATGGAGCTGTGTGAACAGCATGGGATTAAGAGACATTTCACAGTACGCAAGACACCACAACGTAACAGTGGAGCGGAAAGGATGAATAGACAATAGCTGAATAATGAGGTGAGATAGTGTTTATATAAGGGATTTCTCGGAGCACAATGAGCTGTAAATTCGATGTGGGATACTGCCTCTTTGCGATCGGTCACAAGTTTGGTGCGATCGATCACAGCATGGTGCGATGCAATGTGTCTGGCGCGCTGTAAGTGCTTCCTATCCGATGTGGGATGTGCGAGTCAATTGCGATCGATCGTAGCCCTGTTGCGCTCGAGTGCATCACAATGCGCTGAAATATATATGCAGTATCAAATGTTTCCTTTCCAATGTGGGATGTGTGAGTCACTTGCGATCGATCGCAAGTCTGGTGTGCTCGAGTGCAGTTGCGATCGATCGCACGTCCTGTGCGCTCGATCGCACTAGGCATCCTCAGCTTTGCTCTTTAAGCCATGAAGTTTCCACATTGCTTCATTTTATTCCAAAACCTATAAAAACACAAAAAACACATAAAATAGATAAAATAGCACGAAATAACATAATTAAGAACTCAACAAATGTAAACTAAGGGGCTAAAACATGTAATATTTAGCACTCATCAATATGAGTCTTGAACTTTTCTCCCTCTTTTTCTGATACTGCTTCTTTCTTCTTATACACCCATTTGCATCCTATCGCTTTCTTCCCCTTTGGAAGCTCCACCAACTCCTATGTCTGGTTCTTATGCAGAGACTCCATCTCCTCCACTATAGCACCTATCCATCTACTATTATCTTGGTTGTGTACTACCTCCTGAAAAGTAGTAGGATCGCCACTACTAGTAATGAGTGCATAAGAAACCAAATCTTCAAAATCATACCTGGTGGGTGGCCTGATAGTGCGTTTGGGCTTGTCTATAGCTATACTGTGATGTTGCTGATTTCCTGAGCTAGAACTCCGTGCATTCCGAACATTGTCTTCTCTACCATGGGTCTCTAGTTCCACCTGTACCACATGCTCATTTCTGCTGCAATTTTGTGGCACCTGTTTCTCTTCTTCTTGAGTACGCTACAACATGGCTTTCTATCAAAAACCACATCTCTACTAATCACCACCTTGTTTGCCTTCGGATCCCAGAGCTTTAAGCTTTTCACCATTTTCTAAAACCCCAAAAAGATACACTGTCTAGACTTCGCATCAAGCTTCGATCTCTCCTCACTAGAAACAACAAGTTTTTGGCACCGTTGCCGGGGATTCTTTTTGTTTGTGAAATTTTTGTCTAAATTTATTTTATTTTTCTACTAGTTTAGTTAGCATTTTTGTTTTATTTTTCTTTCTGTTGTATTTTATTTTGCTGCTTCTGCTAGTTAGTTTGTTTTACTGTTTTCTGTTTGGTGTATGCTTGGTCGGAGATCCCTGAATTTAGAATTGACACCTTTAGATCCCGATTTAGAAAGAACTCTTAGGAGACAGAAGAAGTCACTTGTTGAACAAGAGACAATTGAGATAGAAGAAAATTTGAGGAACCAAGAGCAACCTAGAGCCTAGAACGTGGACTCCACCACATCCTTGAGAGATTTGTTCGCACCAGTTGCGACTAACTCATCTTCCTGCATCGTGTTGCCACCCACCAATGCTACCCTTTTTTTATTTAAAGCCACATGTCATCCAACTCCTACCTTCATTTCATGGCTTAGATCTTGAAAATCTTTACAGCCATGTAAAGAAGTTCAAAGATATTTGTGCCACATTCAAGTTTCAGAACTTCTCTAAGGAGTCAGTCCATCTTAGACTCTTCCCTTTTTCTATTCATGATAGAGCTAGGGCATGGTTAAATTCCAACACGTTCGGGTTTATTACATCTTGGGAAAATCTGCTGAGTAAATTCTATAATAAATTTTTCCCAATGTCTAGAGTGAATGAGTACCGAAAGGAGATTAGTTCTTTCACTCAGGAGGAGGATGAGAAGTTTTCTGAGAGTTGAGAGCATTTTAAAGAGTTACTGATTAGATGCCCTCCACATGGATATGAGAAGTGGAGACTTATTCAGTTCTTCTACCAAGGGTTAACTCAACCAAACCGTAGCATGATCGAGTCTATAAATGGGGGGCATTCTTAAGTTTGACAGGGGATGAAGCATACAAGGCATTGGACAAGTTGTTCGACAACTTGTAGCAGTGGGATTTTTCAAGCTGTCAGGAGAAGTCCCTTCGTGCTCCTAGGAAAGGAGGCATCTATGAGATTAAGAAGGAGACTGACTTGAAGATAAAGATAGATGCTCTCACCAAAAAAATTGACACTCTCACTATGGGCAAGTCCATCAATGCTGCCAATACAATTAATGACGATTGTTGTTCTATCTGTGCTAGTCCTATGCATTTAGCACAGAATTTTCCATCCATGCCGGCTTTTGCCGAGTGTCCCACGGAACATGTAAACACTTTTAATGATTATCAGAGGCAATCAGGTGGATCCTACTCTGAGACTTACAATCCAGGGTGGCGAAACCACTCTAATTTTTCATGGAAGCAGAACCAATCGCTGAATCAGGGAGGAGCCTCTCATCATGCTCACAATCAATACCCTCCTAGATTGCCTCCACCAATTCCTAGTCATAGTCGCTCAGTCCATCCAGCACCAGCATCTGCTTACCATACTCCCACTCAAGCCCCAACGTCGGTTTCGCAGTCATTGGAGGACACCTTCAAGGAGTTCATGAAGATGACTGGCTAATCAATCAGCGAAGTTAGGAGTGCGACAATAGTAAACACCCAAGCGATTGCCAATCTAGAAAGTCAAATGGGGCAAATCGTAAGTCACTTGGGTGAAAGAGAAAAGGGAAAGTTCCCCAGTCAGCCCGTAACCTACCCGAAGAGACAATTTGTGATTAGAAATTCATCAAATTCTAAGCACGGGGAGGAACAAGTGCAATCGATTGTCACACTAAGGTCTGGGAGACAAGTGGACAATCGAGTGAAAGAGAGCCATGCTATGCAGCAGGGGCAAGAAAGTGGCAACAAGAAGAAGAGAAATGCTGAGCCATCTACAGCCACTCCTACTGTGAATGACCCTCCTAGGTCGTTTGTACCTAAAACACCTTACCCTGAGAGATTACAAGCGCCCAAGAAAGGAGGGAAGTTTAAATAAATTCTTGAGGTGTTCAAGCGAGTCCAAATCAATATTCCACTTTTGGACGCCATCGAGCAAGTGCCATCATATGCCAAGTTCTTAAAGGACTTGATCACTATCAAGAGGAGGACGAATGTCCCGAAGAAGCCATTTTTGACCAAGCAGGTTAGCTCAATCCTTCAGTGTAAGCTACCGATCAAGTATAATGACCCAGGATGTCCTACCATCTCTTGCATGATAGGAGTCAGCCAGATTGAGAGGGCTCTATTAGATTTAGGAGCCAATGTGAATCTTCTACCCTATTCAGTCTATTTGCAGTTGGGGTTAAGAGAATTGAAGCCCACATCGACAACACTTCAATTGGCTGACAGGTCAGTGAAAATACCACGGGGAGTAATTGAGGACGTTTTGATAAAGGTAGATCAGTTTTATTTCCCCGTGGATTTTATTGTGCTAGATACAAAGCCGGTCCAGAATATAGGGATTCAGATACCGGTGATTCTAGGGCGACCATTCTTAGCCACGGCTAACGCCCTAATCAATTGTAGGACAGGGGTGATGAAGATTTCCTTCGGAAATATGACAGTGAAGTTGAATATTTTTTATATCACTAAGGAACCACTAGAATTTACTGAAGTGAGAAATATATGCTTAATAGAGGAGATTATTGAAGTTACGGTGGATGAATCAAGCATGGAGGACCACTTAGAGGCATGCTTTGCTCAGTTTGGAGAGGATATGGATTTAGATAAGTTACTTGAGCAAGCAAATGCCATTTTAGAGTCTGCTCCTACGGAGAGTAATGAGAAAGAAGAGACTGAAGAACTTGAGCATCCTAAGAAGGAACTTAAACCCTTACCAGACAATCTTCAGTATAAGTTCCTAGGTCCAGTAGAGTCTTTGCCAGTGATTATAGCTTCAGATTTGGTTGAAGCTCAAGAGGAGAAATTATTAGATGTTTTGAGAGAACACAAAAAAGCTATAGGCTGGACCATTGAGGATATTAAGGGAATCAGCCCCTCGTTGGTAATGCACAAGATACATTTGGAGGAGAATGCCAAGCCATCGAGGGAGCCACAAAGAAGGCTCAACCCAACTATGCAAGAGGTTGTGAGGACAGAAGTTATCAAGCTATTAGATGCAGGGATCATTTATCCCATCTCTGATAGCAAGTGGGTGAGCCCGATTCATGTCGTGCCCAAGCAAGCTGGATTAACGGTAGTAAAGAATAAGGACGACGAGTTGGTGCCAACTCATGTTCAGTCAGGGTGGAGAGTGTGTATAGATTACCGTAAACTGAACGCTGCCACAAGGAATGATCATTTTTCACTCTCATTTATTGATCAGATGGTGGAGCGTTTGGCTGGGCACGAGTATTATTGTTTTTTGGATGGTTATTCTAGATATAACCAGGTCCTCATGGACCCCGAAGATCAGGAGAATAAAACATTTACCTGTCCTTTTGGAACATTCGCCTACCGTCGCATGCCCTTTGGGTTATGCAATGCACCTGCTACTTTTCAGCGGTGCATGGCCAGCATATTCTCTGATATGGTGGAGCGTTCTTTAGAGATTTTCATGGATGACTTCTCCGACTTTGGTTCATCATTTGAGGAGTGTCTGCACCATCTCACTTTGGTTTTAGTGCGGTGTAAGGAGAAGAACCTGGTGCTTAATTAGGAGAAGTGCCATTTTATGGTCAAGCAAGGTATTGTACTGGGGCACGTCATATCTCATTGAGGGATTGAGGTTGACAAAGCGAAGGTGGACCTGATTTCCAACCTTCCACCCCCACGTACAATGAAGAAGGTTCGATCTTTTCTGGGCCATATAAGATTCTACAGGCGATTTATCCAGAATTTCAGCAAGATTGCCCGGCCCTTGTGTAAGTTATTAATGAAGGATGCTCCATTTGTATTTGATGAAGATTGTAAGAAAGCATTTGGGGATCTGAAGAAGATTCTGACGTCCACACCCATTATTCAGCCACCCAACTGGGGTGTGCCTTTTGAAATTATGTGTGACGCATTAGACTATGCTGTTGGAGTTGTTTTGGGGCAGCGTGTTGACAAACTTCCCCATGTTATCTATTATGCAAGTCAAACTCTAAACGACACACAACTCAATTACTCTACTATTGAGAAGGAGTTGCTAGCAATCGTTTTTGCATTAGACAAGTTCAGATCCTACTTGTTAGGATCTAAAGTCATTATCTACTCGGACCATGCAGCATTGAAGTATATTTTCTCTAAAAAAGATGCCAAATCTCATCTTATCGGATGGATCTTGCTACTTCAAGAGTTCGACATAGAGATTCGGGATACGAAAGGTTCTGAAAATGTGATGCATATTGCTCACAATCTCGCACCATGGTTTTCTGATATAGTGAACTATCTTGTCACCGGTCAAATGCCTTTTCATTAGGGGCGACAAGATAAATCGAAGTTTTTAGCCATGGTGAAACATTTTTTCTGGGATAATCCTTACCTGTTCAAGTATTGTCTCGATTAGATCATCAGAAGGTACATTCCTGAGCATGACCAATCTAATGTCATCGCTTTCTGTCATGATCATGATTGTGGAGGCCATTACAGTGCTAAAAAGACCGCTACGAAGATTTTACAGTGCGGATTCTATTGGCCTACCCTGTTCCGAGACTCTCACACTTACTGTGTATCTTTTGAGCGTTGCTAAAAGCTAGGGAGTATTTCTAGGAGGAATATGATACCCCTCAACCCCATTCTGATTGTTGAGATTTTTGATGTGTGGGGCATTGATTTTACGGGACCTTTCCCAAACTCCTTTGGCTATCTATATATTCTAGTTGCTGTGGACTATCTGTCCAAATGGGTGGAAGCAGTTGCATGCAAGACCAATGACCATAGAGTTGTGGTCCAATTTTTGAAGAACAATATCTTTGCTCGTTTTGGTACGCCTCGAGCAATTATAAGTGATGGAGGTAAGCACTTTTGCAATAGGATTTTTGAGCAGTTGATGAAAAAGTATTTAATCACACACAAAGTTGCCACCCCGTATCACCCACAGATGAGTGGATAAGTGGAAATTTTCAATCGCAAGATTAAGCACATTTTGGAGAAAACTGTGAACCCTAATAGAAAGGACTGATCTCTGCGATTGATTGATGCACTGTGGGCATATCGAACAGCATTCAAGACGCTAATTGGCATGTCTCCATACCGTATTATGTACGAAAAAGCTTGTCACCTTCCAGTCGAATTAGAGCATAGATCCTATTAGGCTATCAAACATCTGAACTTTAATCTTTTAAAGGCTGGATCCCAAAAGAAGCTTCAACTCAATGAATTAGAGGAGCTGCGAAATGATACATATGAGTGTGCACGGTCATATAAAGCACAAATGAAGAAGACTCATGACCAAAACATTTTGAGACGAGCTTTTGAACCGGGTCAAAAAGTTCTTCTTTACAACTTATGCCTGCATCTTTTCCCAGGCAAGCTCAAGTCTCGATGGACCGGGATTATTCGGTCAGTTTTTCCTCATGGGGCTATCGAGATTGAAGATCCAAAGAATGGTAACACTTTCAAGGTAAATGGGCAGAGGTTAAAACCATTCTTGGAGTTGAGGAGTCCGGACATTGAGACAATATTGTTAACGGATCCTATTTACTCTGATTGAGGGTCATCCACTAAGGAGAGTCTGGCTGAAGACTTTAAACTTAACGCTCATGGGAGGCACCCCACAGCTTATCTTTTTATTTATTTATTATTTTACATATTTATGCTTAATGTTTGTTTCCAGTGTTTTTTGTTTTCTATTCTTCATTTTTCAGGGACAACGCGTTCTGCATATTAGTCCAGATAGTTCTTTTCAAGTTTGGGGGTATGCTATGAGCCATATCAGTCCAGATAGTTCTCTATATCCCAGGTCAACTCTTTCCATATTATTCACACATTGGGATCAATGTGTAATTTAAGTTTGGGGGTATGGGAGACACATTACACACACTTTATCCTAATTTGTTGTTGTTTTTTTTAATGCATGCTCATGTTATTTTGAAATTTTGGTTGATCTAAACAATTTCTATGATGTGATTCATTGGTGAGCTTAAATTTTGGAACACATGATCTGTTGATAAAGTTTTAAAATTTAGTTACTTACTTGAGGCATTTGAGAATTCACATGTTTGATCTCGAATCTAACACGAGCACATTAGTACGCATTATGTGAGGTATGACATGCGATTTTAATGTGTACGTTTCTGTCTTAACTGAAACTGGATGACTTGTTGGATTAACACTTTGGCATATATATATAAAACGAATGAAAATGATGATCATAAATAAACTTTCCACTGAGTAACTGGACCTCTTGCCTCAGTAAGCAGTGAGTGTTCACGTCAAAATGTTGGAATTTTATTTAATAGTATTAAGGCCAGTTTAATTTCATAGCATTTTTTACTCGAATTAGTAAGTCTTAAGGGGTGTCTATACACCCAATGCCCTAAAACCATCTGGTTTGGGAGTCATTAACTCAACACTCGGTATATGGGTCAATTAGAAAGCTTAAGGAAACTAAACATAACAGAGCCTTACAAAAAAGAGAAGAAAATAAAAACTATGCCAATTTCGTTAATTTTATGGGAAATGCGGTGAATTTTGAGACATAAAGACCTTACACATTGGACTCATTCGGAAGCTTCATTTTTATTTGCTAATTCACTTCACACTAAGTCAGACTTATGATGCATTAGTCTGCCCTTTGTAAGTAATTAGATTTTAACATTTCTGTTCATTACGAAGATGGGTTTATCTTTTTAAGCTTGCTCATGAATCATTATAATGGTGGTGTGTGCTCCTAAAATCTTTGGATACCATAAGTTATGAACTTATCTTTATATTCTTTGTTTTTCATTTAGTTTTTAGTTTCGTATTGCTATGGGACTAGCAATATGTAAGTTTGGGGGTATTTGATGAGTGCTAAATATTACATGTTTTAGCCCCTTAGTTTACATTTGTTGAGTTCTTAATTATGCTATTTCGTGCTATTTTATCTATTTTCTGTGTTTTATGTGTTTTTATAGGTTTTGGAATAAAATGAAGCAATGTGGAAACTTCAGGGCTTAAAGAGCAAAGCTGAGGATGCCTAGTGCAATCGAGTGCACAGGACGTGCGATCGATCGCACCTGTGATCATGCGCACACGGCATGAGATCAATCGCACATGCGCTCGAGTGCACCAGACTTGCGATCGATCGCAAGTGATTCACACATCCCACATTGGAAAGGAAACATTTGATACTGCATATATATTAAAGCGCACTGTGATGCGCTCGAGCGCAACAGGGCTACGATCGATCGCAGTTGACTCGCACATCCCACATCGGATAGGAAGCACTTATAGCGCACCAGACACATTGCATCGCACCATGCTACGATTGATTGCACCAGACTTACGATCGATCGCAAAGAGACAGTATCCCACATTAAATTTACAGCTCATTGTACTCCGAGAAATCCCTTATATAACACTATCTCACCTCATTATTCAGTGTGCAGTCTGGTGAATTTCTACTAGCATACTAGTAGATCTCCTAAGGGCTTTTGCCACCACTGGGGGAAGTGCTGCCCAACAGCGTGTGGAATTTCTCCCAATGTACAGTCAGTTTTAATTCTTTTCAAGTTTTTAATGCTTAGCACTTTTTATTGTGAAATTTAGTTTCATGATGATGGGTGGCTAAAATCTTCATCTAAGGTTGAAGATGAAGCCTCACCATTGTTTAGCATTATATTTTCAGATATGTTTATACAATTCTGATATGTTTAGTATAAATGTTCTATTTCAATTGTTTGAGTAAATTCTTATGATTGATAGTTTTTAATTGTTCTGTTAGATGTTCTGTGTGATTCATCCGATGGATACATCGAATCCTTTTCGATTAAATTGGATTTCCTTTGTGATTTATTAAAAGCAGATACATTGGATGCTTTTGGTTTAATTGGGATATTCATTGTTTTTTTGTTTAAGTTGGATTCATGGAATGTTTTGATAGATTATTTTTATATAGAACATGAAGATATATGCTTTACTTTGGTTGGGTGGATTCGGAAACCTTAGTGTTTTCATCATTAGTTATTAAATCAATTTAGTTTAGTTTAGTTTATATTTGTTTTGCAAAAATATAATTCACAATTCGGAACTAGGTTAAAATAAGGTTAGTTTAGATAAAAAGCTATTTTCACAACGCACTCCCTGTGGATTCGACCTCGCACTTGCACAACACTATATTGCAAACGATTCGTGCGCTTGCGAGTAATTTAAAACTCACAACACATATAGTGGCAAAGGGTTACTCACAGAGGAAAGGGATTGACTATGATGAGATCTTCTCCCATGTGGTTAGACACACTTCCATCAGGGCAATGTTGGATTTAGTAGTGCATTTTGATATGCAGTTGAAGCAGATGGATGTAAAGACAACTTTTCTTCATGGTGATTTGGAGGAGTTGATTTACATGGTACAGCCAGAAGGGTTGAGTCAGCCTGGACAGGAACACTTGGTCTGTAAATTAAGGAAATCACTTTATGGGCTGAAGCAGTCTCCGAGGTAATGGTACAAGTGAATTGACTTTTACATGATCCAGATTGGCTATAAGAGATATTAGTATGATTGTTGTGTTTATGTGAAGAGCCTAGATGATGATTCATTTATTTTTCTGTTACTTTATATGGATGATATGTTGATTGTTGCAAAGAGTATGAGTGAGGTCAACAAGTTGAAGACTTTGTTGAGCAAAGAATTTGACATAAAGGATTTGAGTGCGGCCAAAAAGATTCTTGGGATGGAGATTCACAGGGACAGAGCTTTCAGTAGATTATAGTTATCTCAGCGTAGCTATGTTAAAGGGTGTTGGAGAGGTTTGACATGGATAATGCAAAACCAGTGAGTACGCCTTTGACGAATCATTTTAGATTGTCTACTGCTCAGTACCTGAAGACAGATGATGAAGTTCAAGACATGTCAAAGGTTTCATATGCTAGTGCAGTGGGGCGCTTAATGTATGCTATGGTTTGTACAAGACCGGATGATTGGCAAAAGCTTTTAGTGTGGTGAGCAAGTTTCTATCAAGTCCAGGACGACAGCATTGGGATGCAGTCAAGTGGATTTTCATATACTTGAGGGGTATTACAGACTATAGAATCATGTTTGGCAGACAACAGGGTGATTTTTTAGTTATGGGATATGTGGATGCAGACTATACATGGGATTTGGATGACAGGATGTCTACAGCAGGTTATGTATTCACGCTTGTTGGGGGGGTGCTATTTGTTGGAGGTCCATGATTCAGTCTCTAGTTGCATTATCTACTACTGAGTCATAGTATATGGTAGTGGTTGAAGTTGCCAAAGAAGCTTTGTGGCTTACAAGGTTGGTCAAGGAGCTGGGTATTCAACGAGTTGGAGTTCAGTTGCATTATGATAGTCAGAGTGCTATTTATTTGGCAAAGAACCAGGTGTATCATGCGAGGACCAAGCACATAGATGTGAGGTTTCACAGGATCAGGGAATTGGTTTCTTATGGTGAACTATTGCTTGAAAAAGTTCACACTTCTAAGAATGCAGCAGACATGTTGACAAAGCCTGTTACCACAGATAAGTTCAAGCACTGCTTGGACTTGATTAACGTTTCCAGGTGCTAGATAGGAGGTGTCTTAACCTATTGTCCCAGGTGGAGTTCTATGTTATGTTTTTTTTCTCTTAAGGGGTGGATATTTGCCAAGGTGGAGATTTTTGTAGTATGTGGCTCATATTGAGTGGAACATGTGTACAGAGCAGAACGATGACATCTGCCTTTTGGGCTCGTAATTTATTGTTTTATTGGCAGGGACAATTAATAGGTTTGGAGGTGTGGGGGCAACGCCCCCAAGGTACGATACAAGGGCATTTGAAGAATTTTTCTAATACCTTTGTACGGCTAGGGTTAATATAAATACATATCATGTAACCCTACTTTGACATAGTGAAAATTCAGTACCCGCTCGATCCTGTGGATGTAGGCATACTGCCGAACAACGTTAAATCCGTGTGTTTTTGTTTTGCCTTCTCTCTCTCTTTGTTTTTCCGTACTATTCATCATAATTGTCGCACGTTTCACAACATATTATGTCGTCAAATATCTTGGGAAAAGTAAGAAATGAAATGTAAAAAGATTCTTTGTAGTCGAATCCTTTGGCTTGAGATTTTTTCCTTTATTAGTTAATGTAAAGACAACATGATGGTCAATGTTTAGTATTGGTATCAAAAATTCTAATTAGTCTTAAATTGATATTATTCAATAGTTACCTCTGAATAAAAATAACTTGTGTTCAAGTTTATTTTCAGTGCAAACTATAGATGGATTATTACCCTGAATAGGGAAAATGCGTTTCTGGTGTAAAACACCATTTTTGCATCGGGTGAAAATTGTACCGATAATTTTAAAGAACTCCTTTGATAACATCAGTACAGTCACTGTTCACGTTACCAGTAAAGTTACCTAACAATTACTAGTGAAATTTCAAATCCGATGCAAAAATGGAGTTTTATACATGGTCCAAATAAGAATTTCACATTTAAAACAATCAGTAAATTTGCATATGAATCCATTAATGAAAGATACGTAACTTAACCGATATATAAATCGAACAAATAACTCTTATCTGGTCCAGTACTTTGGCAAATTTTTGAGTTTTGAGATGATTGATAACTGAAGCAATCAATCACGAGTAGGCAAACTTCATGAATTTAGGCCATAGGCACAAACTGTTGTTGTAGAAGGAACGACAAGTAGATTAGGCAAACTTGGAGAATCGGACTCTAGGCTATAAATGTGAGGAATTACAACAATGTCGTCTATGGGGAAGTTTCATCATCAAAGCGAAAGCAATTGCCGATTGCCGTCCTTGTTCTTTCGTGGTTGTGGACTCGTCTCACAACCATGAAGTCAAAGGTTCAAGGGCCGGTACTGAACCCAAAAAAGGAAAGCAACCAGATAACCTTTTTGAATATACCAGTAATAGGCCAACCAGATAACAAATGTGGAAACTATTAATTAGGTCTGCTAATATACAACTAACAGCAACCAAATAGCCTTCTTGAAAAACCAGCTTCAATCCAGGCAACTTTTCACATGTAAGTTCATTTATTTGCCAGTTCAATTTGTCGTTAAGGTTGGCTTCTAGAAAATCAAGTGAGAAGACGACAATCTAAATTCCAAAACCATAGATGTCAAAAGAGCACTGCAGCTTTTTTGTATTTTATGTCATGAGCATGATACAACTTGAGAAGAAAGATATTCTCAAGACTTAATTATTTAAATTAAATAGGTAAACTGCAGTTTCTTTATAAGATATTCCCTTTAATTTTTATTTTTCCTTGGTTGACATGGGTTTTGATTGGGATAACTTATTTTCAACTTGACATTATAACATTATTGAATAAAAATGAGATAAAAATTAAAACGAAAAATGCAGCCATGGGACCTCATAGAAGATACTAACGACGAGTATGGCATGTTATATATTACGTCGAAAGTACTTCACACGGCGAAAGATCACACGGATATGGGTTTGACATACATGGATGTATACTAATATGACTCAAAAGCTTAAGCTCATGAATCTTGGACCCAAACTATGTATATAACCCATTCTTATTTTTTTTCACTTCTTTTTGATATGGGATAACTTGCATGCGGATATCCTAACAAATATTCCCTTCACATGTGAGTTATATACCAAATTCCCCATTGAATGGAACCGTCGATCACCAAACTCAGTCATGGGAGTGCTCACGACATAGACAACCGTGGGTACACAAACTTAACCATGGGAGTCCTCAAGAGGTAGAGAATTGTGGGCAAATAAGCGCTTCTCATACTCAACCATGAGGCAGTAACATGAGAGTATACTCTTATACTAATTTGTTAAGGTCGAGAATACTTCACACGGTATGAGATCATACGAACGTGAGCTTGATGATATACATGGATGAACACCAATATGACTCAAAAGCTCAAGCTCATGAGCCTTGGATCCAAACCATATATATAACCCACTTTTATTTTTTATTTCCTTTCGATGTGAGATAACTCACATGTGGATATCATAATAATATATAATATAGACCTATGTACATCGTGGTTGCGTTATGTACAGGATATTTATTTCCCAATAACTCTTTACTTCTTTATCTCCCCTTGAAACCAAATATAAATCACAAACTCTTATATGCTATTTTTCTCTAGCTAGACTTCAAACTTTCATTTATACCTCCTTATTATTTTGATTTGGTGAATTTAATGGTCGTTTATACCTCTTTATTATTTTGCTTTGGTGATTTTAATTATTGGCTGTTATAAAAAAAAATTATTGGCATTATTGTTTAATGTGGAATTTCATCCATTTATATCTCTTTTCAATTTCCAATGATGAATTTATGAGTGAGTTACTGATTTAGCTCTCCCTTAACTCATTTGCTTCGGTATTTCTCGATTTTAAGTTTGATTGTTTGGTCAAAGATTAATCCCCCAACAACAGTGAGAATGCATGCCGAAATCATGAACAGCATAACCCTGTTTAGGTATTGCTTTGTTGTCTCCTTTGCTACACTGGCTAGAGTAACAAGCCTACTTCTCATGCTTAAAACTTTTATATTCTTTTGATTTTTGACTGTGTTTTTAAATTTAATAACTCTTGGATTATTTATTTAAGGAATTGAATAACTTGTATTGTAGTACTCATTTTATTTATTTTAGTTTGCAAAATTCTTTGTAAAATTTTAAAATTTGATTCAAGCATGTGCAAAACGTCTTCCAAATCATTTAGGTAATATTAACAGAGCCACTTATCATGCTAAGACTTTTCTATTCCTTTGATTCTCGATGGTGTTTTTAAATCTAACAACTATTGAGTTATTTTATTTTATTTTCGTATGCACTGGATTTGCTTATTTTATTTATTTAAGGAATTGAATAACATATGATGTAGTACTCATTTTATTTATTTTAGTTTGCACAGTTCTTTGTGAAAATTAAATTTTTTGATTAAAGCATATGCATAACGTCAAGCAAATTATTTAGATAATATTGAAAGTTGACGATTCTATTTTTATATTTTTTGTTTTTCAACTCTTTTATATTATGATGTTGGTATTTGTATATTGAAGATAGAGTTTCTTTATGTGAATTTTTGTTAGCAAATTGTCCTACTTTTTTTTTATGATATATTGTTCATTGCTGCCATGTGTTCGACATGGTCTGCTTTGTTGTATTTTTTACCATTGTTAATGATTTGCTTGCCATTACAAAAAAAAAAAAAAAAGTAGTTTTGATTTGTTTATTTGTGTTTCTTTTGACCCATGTATTTATTTTCTTTGTTTTCTTGATAATTTTTTTATAACATATGTATTCATCAATATAATCGATTTTTTGAGTTTTTTATTTTTCAATGCTTTTCTGCTGTATTATTATTTTATTTCTATTTCAATTAGAGTTACTATATATTTTACTCATCTTCTATGTGCTTAGAGGAGCCAATAGTATTGCTCACGAGCTTGCTAGATCATATTCTTCATTTGATTTTCTTAGATTCTGGATGAAGGAAGTGTCAAATTCTATATGGTCACTGGAGTGCTGATATAGCTGCTATTCTCGTTTGGGTGGAACCCGAAAAAACCTCACAAAAGCACTGACAGATAACCAGTCCATATCCATTATGAAAATGAAAATTACAGATTCCTTCCACTCAATTAATTTGTTTATTTGTTGCGTATATTCACACGTTGAGGCCTAAAGCTAAAAAAGCATGGAATATTTCTTATATATATGACAGATTTATCATCCTCTCACTATCATCTTATTATCACAATTTCCTCCATCTAATAATTTCCTTTTTTACCCACAATGGCCTTGATGGATTTCATTTCTACTCCAATATTCTCGCTCATAGCCACGACTTTAGCTGTGATTGTAGCAGTATTTATGATCAAATTCCAAATTAGAAGGTCACCTGAGAAAAGAAGAAGATACCATCCAGTTGCCGGCACTGTGCTCGATCAACTAGTGAACTTTCACAGGCTGCACGATTACATGGCCGACCTCGCAAGCAAACACGGTACTTACAGGTTGATTAGCTTATTCAGTAGTATAGTGTACACATCAGACCCTGCAAATGTTGAATATATCCTCGAAACAAACTTTGCAAACTATGACAAGGTAAGGTATTTTGTATTTTTCAATAACAATACCCTTTACAGATTATATGGTATTTCTAAAAAGAGGTAAGAGACTCAGACCATATACAATAACTTTCTAGTTAAATGCCAAGAAGTTATAAGAACAAAAAAGAAAAATATAACCTTTTAATACATAACCAGCCAAGGTGTTGAACAGTGACTCAGCTAACAGAAGAGAAAGTAGTGAAAAGAAAAGCTTAGGAGTTAGGAATTTAGGATCCCAAGCTTTCGCGGAACAGTTTAATTTGCTTAGCTTCAAATCCTATAAGGTAGTATAAAATGACTCAAATCACTGGATTATCAGAAGAGGAATAAAATTTGACTCTTGGGTTCACGAATGCAGGGATGGTACAATTACACTATTCTGAAAGATCTTCTGGGTGATGGGATCATCACTGTGGATGGAGAGAAATGGCAACAGTAGAGAATGTCAATGGATGGCAAAGTCCATATTCTTTTCTTTAATTAAGGTCACTAACTATTCCACTTCACTCACATTTGCCATATATTCATTATTGTTTTAAGGTTTACTTTAGGTCATGTTTCATTCCTTGTTTTAAGGCTTACTTTAGGCCATGTTTCCTTCCTTGTTTTAAGGAATGTCTTTTTCCTTTAACAATCTATATATACTCTTAATTGTATTCTCAATAATAAGAACTCAAGTAAGCATTTGTACAATCTCTTTACTCTCTTCAATTCTCACATCTCTTTACTCTCTTAAATTCTAACATGGTATCAGAGCCGGTTGCTTAGGTTCTTCTGTCGCTTGTAATTTTTCTCGGTTTCGTGTTTCGGCGTGTTCTGTATTGTTCTCGGTGAACTCGACGTGAAAGTTTTTTTTTGTTGTTTTTTTTCGGTCTTCTCTTTTTGGGTTGGTGTTGTCGGCACCTCCTATTTTTTTGGTTTGAGCAGTTTCAGCATTCACGACATCCTCTATTTTCAGAGAGGTGTTTTGTGGCTTTGGGTCTCAGATTTCTCGGTGTTTTTTTTGTTCTCAGATCTATTTGGCAGTTTGTTTTTTTTCTGCTTTGGGTGGTTTCGGCATTTTTTTGGTCGGGCTATTTTTTT
This sequence comes from Bretschneidera sinensis, assembly GCA_023935145.1. Taxonomy (NCBI): domain Eukaryota; kingdom Viridiplantae; phylum Streptophyta; class Magnoliopsida; order Brassicales; family Akaniaceae; genus Bretschneidera; species Bretschneidera sinensis. The sequence goes on from CM043700.1 coordinate 142,411,333, forward strand.
TTTTTTGCACTTATTTGCAATGGACTCTGCACCTATGTGTGTCAAATTTACGGGCAAAAATTACTCTACATAGGCCTTTCAGTTTGAAATTTTCCTCAAGAGAAAAGAACTTTGGGGCCATATCGATGGCACGAATGTTGCACAAACATCCAATACAGACCAATCGAAGGATGTCAGGTCTTCTCCTTCTTGGACTGTGCTTGATGCTCGGATCATGTCTTGGCTTCTTGGTTCGATGGAGCCACATATTGTCACCAACTTGCGTACTCATCGCTCTGCTCAATCCATGTGGACTTATCTGAAGAAGGTTTATCATCAAGATAATGATGCTTATCGCTTTCAGTTAGAGCATGCAATTGCCACCTTTCAACATGGCAGTCTTTCCATCCAAGACTATTACTTGGCCTTTCTGATTCTTTGGACTGATTATACTGATCTTGTTATAGCGGCTGTTCCTGTTGCCACTCTTTCGACTATTCAGCAACTCCACGAGACTAGATGGCGTGATCAATTTCTTATGAAACTACGCCCGGAATATGAATTTATTTGCTCCTTTCTGCTGAATAGATCTTCTGTTCCTTCTCTTGATGTTTGTTTTGGTGAGTTACTTCGTGAAGAACAACGTCTTAGTACTCAAGCCACTCTGAAGCAATCTTATAGTAGTCCAAGAACTGTTGCTTATGCTGCCCAAGGACGCGGATCGCCTATGTATTCTAAACACTTGCAGTATTTTTGCTGTAAGGAATATTGGCATATTGCTGCCAATTGTCCTAAGAAATATTGCTCTTATTGTAAGAAAAATGGTCACATCATCAAAGAATGTCGTCTCCGCCCACAGAATCGTCAGGCTCAAGCATTTTAGACTTCTGTTATTGTACCCTCCGCAGCTCCTAGCTCTTCTTCCAGTGCCTCCCCAGTTCCGGCACCTCCTGCAGCGAATTACTGCACACCCGAAATGGTGCAACAGATGCTAATTTTAGCATTATCTGCAATGGGGTTTCAAGGTAAAAATTCTACCAAACTCTGGTACGTAGACTTGGGGGCCTCTAATCACATGACGAATACTCCCACCGCTCTGTGTCATGTTCGACCCTATGTTGGTCCATCTGCCATTCAAACTGCTAATGATAGTTCTTTACCAATCGCTGCTGTCGGAGATACCTCTTCTAAATTCACTGATGTGTTTCTTGCTCCTAAACTTTCCACGAATCTTATTTCTGTTGGTCAATTAGTTGATAACAATTGTGTTGTTAACTTTTCTGGTGATGGTTAAAGCTCGGCTTGTTGCACTTGGAAATAAACAGGAATATGGTGTTAATTATGAAGAAACCTTTGCTCCTGTGGCTAAGATGACCACTGTTCGTATGATTCTAACTCTTGCTGCTTCCAATGATTGACCACTATATCAGATGGATGTCAAGAATGCTTTTCTTCATGGGGATCTTAAAGAGTGTATTTATATGAAGCCACCCCCGGGATTGTTTCCTTCTCCAAACTCACATGTGTGTAAGCTTCGTCGCTCCCTTTATGGTCTCAAACAAGCTCCAAGGGCTTGATTTGATAAATTTCGAACTAATTTATTACAATTCTCATTCAAGCAGAGCAAGTATGACAGTTCCTTGTTTCTTCGAAAATCAGACATGGGTATTGTTGTTCTTTTAGTTTATGTTGATGATATTGTGATTACTGGTTCCGATTCTGTTTTACTTGGCCAGCTCAAGACCTATCTCTCCGAGTCCTTTCATATGAAAGATCTTGGGTCTCTTACATATTTTCTCGGTCTTGAGGTGCATCGTAGTCCATCGGGTATTCCACTCAATCAACATAAGTATACTCGTGACCTGGTAGCTACAATTGGCCTACAGGAGGCCATTTCTGTTGATACTCCCATGGAATTGAATGTCAAGCTTCGCAAAGAGGAGGGTGATTTACTTGCTGATCCTAGTTTATACTGAAAGTTGGTGGGCAGTCTTGTCTACCTCACCATTACTAGACCGGGCATTTCCTTTGCAGTACAACAAGTTAGCCAGTTTCTTCAGACCCCTCGTCACCTTCATTTGGTTGCTGTCCGTAGGATCATACGCTATGTTTAGGGCACTTCTGCCCGTGGCTTATTCTTTCTTGCAGGCAATTCTCCTTGACTTACTGCTTATAGTGACGCTGATTGGGCTGGTTGTGCTGATACACGTCGCTCCGTTACTGGTTGGTGTGTGTTCTAAGGTGATGCATTGATCTCATGGAAGAGTAAGAAGCAAGATAGAGTTTCTAAGTCATCTACAGAATCTGAGTATCGGGCGAGATCTCTTGCTTGTTCCGAAATTATTTGGCTTCGAGGTTTGCTTGTTGAGCTAGATTTTTCTGCAACTGATCCTACACCTTTACATGCTGATAATACAAGTGCTATTCAGATCACGGCCAATCCTGTCTATCATGAGCGCACGAAGCATATTGAAGTCGACTGTCACTCTATCCGCGAAGCATTTGAAGCTTGTGTTATCACTCTTCCACATGTTTCCACTGACCTACAAATTGCTGATATCTTCACCAAAGCACTCACTTGCTATCGACATTGCTTCTTAAGCAGCAAATTGATGCTTATTGATCAACCTGCATCAATTTGAGGGGGGCTGTCAATGGATGGCAAAGTCCATATTCTTTTCTTTAATTAAGGTCACTAACTATTCCACTTCACCCACACTTGCCATATATTCATCCTTGTTTTAAGGCTTACTTTAGGCCATGTTTCCTTCCTTGTTTTAAGACTTATTTTAGGTCATGTTTCCTTCCTTGTTTTAAGGCTTACTTTAGGCCATGTTTCCTTTCTTGTTTTAAGGAATGTCTTTTTCCTTTAACAACCTATATATACTCTTAATTGTATTCTCAATAATAAGAACTCAAGTAAGCATTTGTACAATCTCTTTACTCTCTTCAATTCTAACAGAGAAATGTATCGAGTTATGGATTCTCTACCAAGCTACGGAGGGACTTTAGCAGTGTAGTCTTCAAGGCCAATGCAGTAAAGCTTGCTCATATACTGTCTCAACCGGCAGCTTCAAATCAGAAAGTAGATATTCAAGTAAGGGCTTTATAATTACTAATAGAGGCATTTAATTCCAATTAATAATTTGAAATAACCATGCTGTCTACTATTTCACAGGATCTGTTTATGAAATCAACCCTAGACTCAGTATTTGAAATTATCCTTGGTGTAGAACTAGACACCATATGTGGAACATATGAAGAAGGCACCCAATTCTCTAATGCTTTCGATGAAGCTAGTGCAATTACCCTGTACCGGTATGTTGATATCTTTTGGAAGATCAAGCGGTTCCTCAACATTGGATCGGAACCAGTATTGAGAAAGAGTACCAAAATGGTTGATAAATTTGTTTACAAAATAATAAAAAGCAAAATGGATCAAGTCCAGAAGTCGCAAGATGATTCTAATTTTCCTGTAAGTTCAACTTCTTGAACCTTATGTTTTCATTTAAGTAGAAAAATTCACTAGTATTCTGTAGTACACATCAATGACAGATGAAGAAAGAAGACATTCTATCAAGGTTTCTTGAATTGAAAGAGACAGATCCTAAGTACCTTAAAGATATAATTCTCAGTTTTATAATCGCGGGCAAAGACACAACAGCTACCACTCTTTCCTGGTTTCTTTACATGCTTTGCAAGCACCCTGCTATACAGGAGAAGATTACAAAGGAAGTGAGAGAAGTGACACAAGTGAAAGACAATTCAACCATTGATGAACTTGCAGGCAGCATGACTGAAGAAGCCCTTGACAAGATGCAGTATCTCCATGCAGCCTTGACTGAGACGCTTAGACTCTATCCTGTAGTTCCACTGGTAAATAAACTATACATGCACAAATATCGGCATGGATTGATTCATGTAAGTATATTTATGAACTAATTAACATAACAATTGCTGCATTGTCTAACTTTATTGCTTTTGCAGGATGTAAAGCTTTGTTTTTCGGATGATACCTTGCCAGATGGTTTCCGCGTGAAAAAAGGAGATGCAGTCGCATACCAACCTTTTGCCATGGGCAGGATGAAATCCCTATGGGGTGATGATGCAGAGAAATTCAGGCCAAAGAGATGGTTAGATGAAAATAGCCTTTTCCAGCAAGAAAGCCCTTTCAAAGTTCACAGCCTTCCAGGTGAGAAAGAACATAAATCATGATTAAGAAACTACTTACAATTTACCAAATTAAGTGACAACACTAAAATAGATATTCTTAGAAAATAATATCGTTTAATTGGGTAAAACTCAATTTTTGTGTCGAGTACCAAACAAAACAACTGAAGAACTTGTGAGCTCATTCATTTCTTTTTGTAATGCAGTCGGGTCCAAGAATCTGCTTAGGAAAGGAATTTGCCTACAGGCAGATGAAGATATTCTCTGCTATCCTGTTAGGAAGCTACAAGTTCAAGCTTTCTGATGAGAACAAGGCTATCAACTATAAAACAATGCTCACTCTACATATCGAAGGGGGGCTCCATCTCTGTGCCTCCCCAAGATCGAGGCACATAACTGCATTAGATACTTAAACGTATCTCCTATGGTCCATTGTCAGTACAGAAGTAGATAAAAACCAAACACAAAAATCTTGGAGAAAAAGATCCAAGGAAAAATGAGTTCATGTTTTTTAATTAATCTACATATCAGTGATTGTAGAGAAAGTTTATTTAACATTATCTACAAATAAATAATGTAACCATGAGAAACTCATGATTAATTAATTCTAAATCCATAAATGACAGATTACAGTTGAAGGTCTTCCATGTTCAGTTTCATTGATCTAAATCCAATTAAATACCACTCCATAGAAAGGATAATTCAATTTAAGACAAATTAAACAATCGATAATACTATAATAAAACAAACGATTCAGGTAACCAGTTTATTTTACTAGTACATAAAACAAAAGAGATCAAACAGAAGGGTAGCATATAGGCCACGCTACAAGCCAACCTTTATATCATTTAAGTCATCTTCCCATGTGGGTGCCAATAAGGATCCAAATGCAAACCAATAGAAGAGATTAAAGGCAATCCCCTTGATTCCTTAATTAGGATCTTCACTACATGACCATGAACTACTCCCTCTTCAAGCCTATGAAGCCTCTTGTACCCCACAGTAGTTCCTTTGGCAACCATTTTACCATCCAAATAAATTTCATGCCGTTTGATCCTCTGACCAAGCCCAATTGCTTCTTGAATCCTGATAACGTTGAATCTCAACCCATCATCTGGTCCATTAATTTCAATCCAATGGTCATCCTCCTTGTCATCATCATTCCTTGGAGCCCAATAAGTCCATAAATGGTCACTGTCTAGTACATTTTCTGCTCCAAAACCACCACCCTTTCCCCCTCTTTGGCTGCTAACTTTTATGAAGCATTTCTCTGCTAAATTGGTAGAAAATATTGTGTCAATTGCACCTTTAAATTCTCTTAACCTTTGAACATCCGTTTGGGATATAAGTCCAGTTGAATTTGGTGGAACATTAAGTAGTAGCACGCAATTTCTTCCCACTGAATTGTAGTAAATCTCAAGCAGCTTGCTTAACTTCTTTGGTGATTGTGATTTATGCCAAAACCAACCAGTTCGGATTGAAACATCACATTCTGCAGGCAACCAATCAGTCCCTTTTGGATCACCGGTATTCAGATAGCTGCATTAATTATTCAAACCAAGTAATTAGCTTAACTGGTCAAAATTTTCGACATATTGTGTGAATCAGTTAACTTACTTGATTAAGTCATTTGTTGTCACAACAGATTTGAAATCAATATGTTATGCTTGGATTAAGCAATATAATCACTTACTCAACAATGCTTCCATTTCCTATAGATAACATAGTCCGATTAATTGTGGACCAACAGGTCTTCCCGGCAAACCCATTCTCATTTCCGACCCACCTAACACCCGGACCCGCATCCGAAAATATATTGATGGAACTCTGTAACTCCGTCACCATGGAGAACCAATCGTTAAAGTAATATGTCATGTTTTTTGCATTTGATCCCTTTGCTCCATCAAACCATATCTCCCTCACAGCACCGTACCTACCAAAAAGCCACAACATTTTTAATTAATTAAGACCATGCTTTCTATTTAAAATGTTGCATGATTGATATTTCAACACTCGATTTGACATTCAAGAGCAACACTCAACCAGTGTTTTAGTAATGTTGTGACACGTGTAAATATTTTATTAGTAATTAATCGTTTTACTTTAAAAAAATATTATATGAGTGAGACATGTTCGGTTTTAAAATGAAATTGACTCAATCATAAAATCTAGAAAACGAATTTACTTTCCTCCCAATTTTTTTAATGCAGGCACAAAAATAAGCACTTGTGATCCTACATGCACACGGGTACAAAGGAATGTTAATTAAGCGCTACCTAATTCAGTCCGATTGATGTTAACACTACTCATAAAATAAAGACTATCTGATGGAGTTAAGATTCTTACTTGACGAGTAGCTCTTGTAGCTGGGCTAAGTAGTATTCATTGTACATCAAATCATTGCCATATCTTGAATCATGCCGATCCCATGGTGATAGATACAACCCCACATCAATTCCTCCATGAACATTAGCAGCATTGACAAGCTCTTGTACAACATCTCCACGCCCATTTTTCCATGGACTACCAATCACAGAATGGTCGGTGTATTTGGAGGGCCACAAGCAAAACCCATCATGATGTTTTGCAGTTAAGATCATGAGAGAAATTCCTGCCTCCGCTGCTGTGTTAACCCATTGGTTCGCATTGAGTCCAATCGGGTCGAATATGGTCGGGTTCTCATGACCCGTACCCCATTCGGAGTCGGTAAACGTGTTGACACCAAAGTGGAGGAACATGATGATCTCTCTTTGTTGCCATTTCAATTGAGAAAATGAAGGTAAAGGTAGAATTGGCAATGGCGGCGTTGTCACTTGTTCACGCCGCGAATTGGCTAATTTAGTTTGAGATAAATGAAATAATGTGATTATGAATACAGAACACCATAGCTTTGCCATGAAATGGTGTTTTGCTCTGTTTTCTTTTTGGGGGTACCTTAATTTGTTGGTAATGATATTGATTGAAAGATAGAAGAGATGGGTTATATGATGAGATAAGGGACCAGACAACAAGGGGCGGAGATTCTTTTTGTTCAGAGCCAAGCCAAAAGAAAAAAGTAAATTTGACAATGAGCAATTTTTTTGTTGGAGTTTTGTTTGGTTTGGTTTGGTTTGGTTCTTTCTTGGTAGTAGCTTTGGTGGTTGAAAGATCGATCACAAGGTTATTTCATGTTCATGTGTATGGCTTTTTATTTTTGTTTTTTATGTTGCCATTACTCACGGGCTGCATAAATTAATTTGCCTTTTTCATTTGAGTTTGTGAAGAAAGTACTGAAAAAGTGAAGTTGTCTGTCTGAGCTTTGTTTTCCAAAGGATATGTCAAAATTAACATCTCAGCAAGAATCCCCTCATGATAATGACTAATTAATTGCAGAATCTCTGGAGCAATTCTCGTGATAAATACTTCAAAGATTTCCTTTTTGTTTTAGTACAAGGGAGTGAGAGTCCCATTGGCCTCAATTAGGTAATTTTGGGTAGATCCTCTTTTAATTATTAAGAAAATTATAATAAATGCATTCATACTAGTTAGTGTTGACATGATATTTTCAGTTTTAGATTTACATAAATGATAATTTATTTTTCAAAATGTTTTAGTAATTTCTTTTATTTACCAAAGAAATTTTTTTTTTATCCAAAACTGGTTTGATTTACTTAACATAGTACTTTATTTAATAGAGTAAGAGTTTCAATCCCTGGTCTTTGGTAAAAAAAAATATCATTAAGTGCCAATTGAATTTCAAGTGCAAGGGTAATGGTGATTTTATAAACTTAAAGTTTATTTTTTTATTAGTTTTAAAATTAAATTATTTGATAAACTAGTCATCATTTTTTTCATATACATGATTGAGAGTTATTAGTCAATTTCTTTTTATTTCTTAATTTTCTTTTTTTCTAGTGTTTTTCTTTAAGTGAGTTCAAAACTTTATTTGTGAGTGTACGCAAATTAGACGAACGTTGTATCTTACAGAGTGACTGCCACAGCCATTTACATTACAGTAAGGCGAAATCATTTCTCAAGAGCAACAGATTTCTTTCCATGCCTCGATAATTTTTTTTAATTTAATATCTTTTATATTTTATCTTGAAAGTAAAATTTGACTGACACTTTCTGTTAAGTTATTTTGTGGATTATTTGACATTTCTATTTATATTTAACAACAATTTATCTCTCTTCTTTTTTCCTACCTTATCTTTAAAGTCATCATCGTAATGCTCAAGTTAATGCGTTTGTTTAAGGTCAAATCCTTAATTAGAGTGTTAAAATTTTCTTTTTTACTTTTCTCATATAAGCAGACAATGGAACCCAAAAGAACATAAAAAATGTCCTCTTTCCTTCTCTAGCTCCTTACCTTTCTTTCCCTTATTGTCTCTTCGTAAGTCACTAATTTTAGTGGTGCGTTGCTTAGTCATCAGTATCACTACAAGTATTTGGCTCAATGGTGGCCTTAGGCCTTGGTGCTGCTTTTGTGATGTTGCGTCTTTTCCGGTTTTCCCCCATTCCCCTAATTCCCAATTGGTGTAAAAACAAGTGATACTCGTGTACATAGCACTAGCTCAAATAAAAACTAATTTTATGATTTTGTGAGAATTATCATAAAATCAAAGAAATTTATTAGTAATTATGAGGAAATACAATAATAATTGTATATCTCTTTTAATTGATTTTATTTAATTATTATTATATTTTTTCATAATTATTAATATAATTTTTCGATTCTGTGATGAATGGCAAAGAACCAGTTTCGCGGAAACAACACTCCTCAAAGAACGGACAATTGTGATATGCTCGGTGCTTTCAAGTCATACGGTACATGTTCCCATAATGGATAACCAGAAATCTCCCATGCGAACAATATATTCTAAGGGCCATTGAGCTTTAGAAGTGAGGCCCATCGTACTTGAGATTATAGCCAACTTTTTTCAGAAGTGCTTTAAACTTTCTTTTTTATAGCCAACTGAACTTTGAAACAGGTAATTTAGGTCTGTGAAGTTAATTTAAAATGATGAGCCTTGGGCTGTCTATTAGGCTTAGTTATCAGTCTTGGTTAGTCATGGACTACGAAGGGCTTCCCAATGGACTGAGGACCCAACGGTAAGGATCGGATCCAAAGTTTCAAACTGGAACAACAAATAAAATGGTAAAATTTAAATAAAATTCTTTACGAAACTTGTGAAGTTTAATTATAATTTTAAAATTAAAATAAATTTCAAAATCAAACTTTATTATTTAAAAAAACAAAACTCAAGTAAAAAACGAAATCTACAAAATTTCAACTAAAATTTATCATTTTAATTTATGATTTAACTCATATTTTATCAATGATTTAAAACTTATTAAATTTTGTATTAGAAATTGTAAAAAAAAAATATTTGTTAAAATTCATTAAAATATATTTTTTTTGTAAATTTTAAAATTCTCATTAATATATGTTAAATGATCGACTTTGTTCAGATAGACTTATTTTCAACTTAAAATTATAATCATATGCTTGTTTAAAGTTGATTTTGTTTACGTTCTTTGATTTAGTGTTTGGGACACAATAATTATTTTTTAATGTAAAAATGAATTTAAAAATGAAAATTTAAAAAATTCATATAAATTTTATCAAAAAAAAAGTTGATGCATATTATTTTTTATCCTACTATACTACTATTTGCAAGTTATTCCCCGTGTTAGAATACTTTATTAGAATTGGCATGTTGTCAATCACGTGTAATCATTTTTGACATTTTTTTTTAAAAAAAAAAATTCATAGTAATTTCCTTCCCATTTTAGTTATTTCGAGATGTCTCAGTAATTTGCCTTAATTAAAAGTAAAAAAAAAATTATAGTCAATCTTAAGGATGTGCATGTAATTAATGTATTTTTTATTTTTATATTTGAGTGATAAAAATAATATTTTAATATATATTAATTAAGTGGTTTGCATGTAATAAATACATTTTATTAATCTTTGAGATTTTTTAAAAATGACATTTAAATCGGATGAAGGAAATAATAAAGATATGCAATAAAAAAAATTAGTTTTCACGGGATAATATAAGGAATATTCAAGAAATGACCATATAGAGGGTCAATTATTTGTCTACTTCTATTATTTATTGAATGATTTGAGACATGTCAATCACACTAATAATAAACAGAAAGAAAATAAAACATAATATACTTAGGTTCACTTTATAATAGAGTTATGTCATGCCAGAAGTTTCACTATAATCAACCTCATAAATCTCTCGTTACAATGTGCGTTCAGTATATAAAGAGTATTTATAAGCAATTTAAAATGCCTTAATTAGAGTTTCGCCATGCTACAAAACCAAAGCTATTTATAGGCTCAAACTCAAATCGTCAAATTAAAAATTAAACCCAAATATATACAGAATCTAGAATTTTCAATTATTAGGATTTTTATATATTAGAATACGTGAAATATGCACCAATTTTTTCATCAATGTGATTCAAACATTTCAAATTATGAGGCCTTTTAAATCCTTATCTGCCCACCAACACGGTTTTTCTGCCCTTTAATCAACTGAAAAGTTCTTTTTTGGAAACTGACAGGGAACAACCAAATTTATAGGCATCGGTATGGATTGGTCACTGCACCATTCATCAATATCAAACATTTGCACTATCAAGCGGGATCGTATGGGCTCTCTGGAGACAAAGATTTTGGCTTGTCGAGCGTCACCCGCTCTGAATAGATTTATAGATCCATATGCATCAATGTCCAGTGACAAAATTTTAATTTGCTGAAATTATTGTACCTTGGCTGCACGGGTGCAAATTGAGGGATTTATATCGGTTTATAAATTTAATTGATAATTTTTTAAAATTTTATTAATAATATTTGTAATACTCAATTAAAATTATTAATATAGTATCAAAAAATTACAAAAAGTTTTCGATTGGTGCAAATCATAACCAAGATTTTCTCCTACCGAGGACATACGGTTTGAGTGAAATCACTTATAACTTAGTAATTTTTTATTTTTTTAATCCTCGCAAAACTCATATTTTTTCTCTTTATTTTGTTGTATTTTTTATTTTACAGTTGTATTAGATATGGGTAAGTGATGTGTAGTGCGACTGAGGAAAAAGTATAGTAAAAGTTTAGTTTATGTGAGAGAGAGGAAATTGTCAAATGTCAATAAAATTTTTACCTTTTTGTTTTTTTAACAGTGACATTCAATGGTAAAATAAAACATTATGAAATTCAAATTCAAATTACTAAGCTTATTTAATTTTATATTTTTACTACTTTTGTACTATTAGAAATTTGTCTTTTAACAGTTAGAATAAAATGATTATTGAAAGAATACGCATGCGTGACTTACTTAAAATAAAAATTCAATTTGATGTGGAGAATTAAAATAATAGAGTTACATATATAAATTTATTAAAAGTATAGACATTATATATCTATCTGAATAAAGTTATTAATTTAAAACCACTACTTAAAACTTAAATGAAATCTAAGATCAATTCTAACCTTTTGATTTAATGATTATTTTTAGATTATTTATTAATATAATCCTAGGGAAATGAAAGAGTACAAGTAGTAAATATCTTTTGTTTGAGAATATTTAAAAAAAAATGGAATATACATATATTTTTTAATTTTTTTAAATCTTCAATTTTTTTAAAACTTTTCAGATTGACAGGATTCAAAGGGAAAGTATATCTCTTTTAAAAAATTTATGCAAACCCTCATTTATATGGATTCTTTTACACGCAAGCACTATTATTTAACTAATTTAGCTTTTTTACATGTTCTAATTTTACTAATTCGCTTTTCAGTGGTTTATCTTATTGGAATCGTTACCATCTGCATTTACATCGTCTGTTTAAGCCTTCTCAATCCTTAGAGCTTTGAAGTTTGAACCACCTCTCTCTCGATTCTCTCAAATTAAATTTCTTAGTAAACTCAAAGATGATCTTCTGTTCTTCAGAGTGCTATCTGAGCACCTCCATTCATTTCTCTTGGAAATTCTAAGATTTTCTGCTCTCACAATTGTGATATCCATGGAAACTTTCTTTTTCTTTCAAGAATGGAGAACACCCATTTTCCCTTTCGTCTTACTTTCTTGCTTCTTTCTCTTCTTCTTCATTTCCAAACCCTACCTCTCAAAGCCTCCTCCAATCTATCTTGTAGATTTGTCATGTTTGAAGCCACCATCCTCATGTAGAGTCCCCTTCTCTACCTTCCTTAACAATGCCTCCAAGATAGTCTTTTGATGGTGAAAGCATAGCTTTCATGGCCAAAATCCTCACTTCTTCAGGAAAAAGTCAAGACATCTATCTCCCTCCAGCCTTACACTACATTCCTCCAAGAACCCATCAACAAGAATCCATCAAAGAGTACTAAGGTCTGGGTCTCCCTGGTGGAGTATTTTTTACATCTGTAAGTGTATGTAGTTTATATCAGATTCATGCATAATTTAGGAAAAGAAATAATTGCAACAAATGAATAATTTATCCCATATGTTTTTCTTTTTTTTTCTAACAAAACAAGGTGATACTGCCAAAATACGACTCTCCAATAAGAAGACGACACGTGCATCATCATGACCCCAGATTGCAAGGGGACACGCGGACAACCCAGGCTCAGACAGTTGGGCCTCCAGGTCATGACCGCCCTTCAGGGCACCATGGCCTCCAGCTAGACCTCCATGCCACCACCGCCCTCCAGACCATCATTACCTCCAGGTCATGACCGCCCTTCAGAGCATCATTGCCTCCAGCTGGGCTTCCACGTCACCACCACCCTCCGGACCATCATTACCCAACCAAGTTGGGACGTTAGGTCGTAAAAACCGTCTTAACGCATAGACGGCTTCTGATTAAGCCAGCAAGGCAAAAGCCCTAGTGAACGGCTCTCAGCCACCTAGCTGGGCCTCATAGGCATCATTACCCAACCTAGTTGGGGTATCGTATCGCAGCCGCCCTAGGCCCACTACCGCCTCAAAAACTCTATAAAAAGGACTCGGTAAGCAGTGCACAGGAGAAAGGTTCGTTTTTCAATTGTAAACAGATACACTTGAGCTTACCCTAACTTAAGCATCGGAGCATCCTCGGAGGCATCCCCTCCGTCGACCCCATAGCTACTCTCCCTTTCCCTGTGCAGGTACTTCTGCAGTCCAACCTCCAGCTCAGCAACGCACATATTTGGCATCAACAAATTGGCGGCATCTGTGGGAAACCACATCTCTCACTGACAGTAACAGAGAAGAAGTCTAAAGAACTCATCTGTTAGCATGCCCCCAAAAACACCCGCCAGGGATCTAGGCGCTCGCGTGCTACGGTCGGGAGCAAGTTCCTCAGCCGAACCCGAGGTTCACCCGAATGAAGGCACACTCCGGGCGCAATTCGCAGAGCTCGCACATCTAGTGGCCGATCTGGCGGCCAAAGTTCGCAGGAGACCTCAGCAGACTGTGCCACTCCCGTCGCAGGAACCAGGTCACAACGGTTCCACTGATTACCGCCCACCAGCGGATGTCTGTTCAGCGACCCACTCACCTCCCCCAGCCAAGTTCGGAGAAAGTCCCGTGTCCAAGAACAGCGAAGGGTTTGGCAAACGGATCGAGGACATAGAGGGACGAATCAATGAGGCATTTAAAGAACGCGGCCACAGTATTAGCGATGATCTTGATGTACAGGACCCACCTTTCACACAAGAAGTCCTTGACGCCCCCCTCCCACCAAATTTTCGGATGCCACAAATCAAACCTTACGATGGATCCACCGATCCCCTGGACCATCTCCAGCACTACCGAACCACAATGACCCTCCATAAACATTCGGACCCTGTGATGTGCAGGGCATTCCCATTAACTCTTGAGAAAGCGGCTGGGACGTGGTATTCCCGCTAGAAACCAGGAGGTATCCGCACCTTCAAAGACCTAAGCTATGCTTTCGCCTCACATTTCATCAGCAGCAAAGGACCCAAGAAAACTTCAGAGTCTCTGTTTAATATTGTCCAATCCAAAGGAGAGAAGCTTCACGCTTATATTTCCAGATTCAACACTGCAGCTTGGGAGATCCCAGACCTTGATCCCAGTGTTCAGCTCTTGGCATTCAAAAATGGATTAAGATCCGGATTCTTCAGTTCAAAACTCATCAGACGTCCGTCTATGGATATGAATGAAGTCTTGGCGCGAGCCGAAAAATACATGCTAGCAGAAGATGATCAGGCATTCCGAAGAGAACGCGAAGGAGACACGGAAAGGAGGAAGAGAGGCCCCACTAGTCCCTGTCACGAGCACACTAAGCTGCCGTTTCGCGATGAGAAACCCAGAACCCTCAGGCCTTTTGAGGACAGATCCCGGAATCTTGCAGCCTTCGGAACCAGAGCCAGAACTCCGAGGCAAATCCACAGCTACTCACCACTGAATGCCTCCAAGACCAACATTCTAATGCAGATTCATGACAGGGACCTCTTGCAATGGCCCCCAAGGCCGCCGAACCTCAACCCAGATCGAAATACTTGGTGTAGATTCCACAGAAACTTCGGCCATGATACGGAAGAATGTAAGGCCTTAAAAAACCAAATCGAGGCCCTCATCAATCGGGGGCATCTAAAAGAATACGTCGGGCCACGACAGGAGAAATTTGATGAACGATCGTGCAGAAGCCCTGAACGCCCTCTTGAGCGAAACAGACCTACAAGGGCAGTACGGAAGAGCCCAGGGCTAAGTTAGAGGGAGCCTAGCTAGAAAAAACCAGAGGTCCCCGTGGCGAAGATTATCAAAACCATTTACGGAGGACTCACTGTTGGTGGGGGGTTGCGTGCTCGCAGTAGGTCTTATGCCAGGTCGATAGCCTCTGTCGCTGGACCTCATAAACGACCTAAGACCGGAGAGATCATTTCTTTTTCGGACGAAGACTTAGAAGGAGTGCAGATTCCACACGACGACGCTGTTGTAATTTCACTCCTTGTGGTTAATCATGAGATAAGACGAGTCCTGGTCGACAATGGGAGCTCAGCCGACATCCTCTTTTATGATGCCTTTCAACAAATGCAACTGGGTGATACACATCTAGAGTTGGTCTTCACCCCACTCTACTGCTTCTCAGGAGGACTGGTTTTTACAGAAGGCAGCATAACTCTCCTGGTAACTGCGGGGACGACACCCCAAACAACGACCGTACACTCCACTTTGTTAATTGTTCGACAACCCTCCTCCTACAATATGATACTCGGACGACCCACGCTGAATAAACTCCGAGCAGTTGTCTCTACCCATCATATCCAAATCAAATTCCCCACGGAAGACGGAGTAGGCGAAATCAAAGGAGATCAACGAATCGCCAGATCCTGTTATCTCAGTGCAATAAAGGGTAAGAAGATGGAAGCCCTACCACTTGAACTGGATGACTTTAGGGATGAAGCGAGCAATCTACGAGGTAGGCCCGAAGAAGATGTACTCACAATCCCCCTCGGCGAAGATAGCACTAGAACTGTTCAAATTGGTTCCAACCTGTCCAACGCATTTTTGGAATCTCTATTAGCCCTTCTACGGGCAAACCAAGACCTATTTGCCTGGACCGCTGCAGATATGCCAGGAATCAGCCCAGATGTCATCATACATCGCTTAAGTGTGGATCCGACCCACAAACCGGTCGTCCAGAAGAAAAAGTCGTTTGCTCTCGAGTGACAAGCAGTTGTTCGGACAGAAGTTGACAAATTACGTTCGGCTAACTTCATCCGAGAGGTGAGCTATCCAGACTTGGTATCCAATGTTGTAATGGTAAAAAAGGCAAACGGCAAATGGCGAATCTGTATAGACTTTTCTGATCTCAATAAAGCCTGTCCGAAAGACAGTTTTCCTTTGCCCCGGATTGATCAACTCGTTGACGCAACATCCGGCCATGAGCTGTTAACATTCATGGATGCTTACTCCGGGTATAACCAAATCCTCATGCACCCGCCTGACCAAGAGAAGATGGCATTTATCACAGAATAAGACCTCTATTGTTATAGGGTCATACCATTCGGTTTGAAAAATGCCGGGGCCACTTACCAGAGGTTAGTAAACAAGATATTAAAAGAGTAGATTGGTCGGAATATGGAAGTATATGTGGACGACATGCTGGTCAAAAGCGTCGAAGCACAAGACCACGAGGCCGATCTCCAAGAAGCTTTTGATATCCTCCGCCATCATCACATGAAGTTGAATCCTACAAAGTGTGCCTTTGGAGTCACTGGGAGGAAATTCCTCGGCTTCCTAGTCACCCACAGAGGTATAGAAGCCAATCCAGAGAAGATCGATGCTATTCTCAACATGAGTCCACCTCAGACCATGAGGGAAGTCCAGCGACTTACTGGAAGAATAGCGGCCCTCAGCCGATTCATGTCAAAATCTGCCGAGAAGTACCTCCCCTTTTTTAAAGCCATTCGTCGAACCCAGAACTTCGTGTGGTACGAAGCTTGTCAAGAAGCATTCAGGGCACTGAAAATATATTTGGGGACACCTCCCGTGCTTACCAAACCAGTAGTCGGCGAAGAACTTTTCTTGTATCTTTCGGCTGGGCCCGAAGTAGTGGCCTCCGTCTTAATGCGAGAAGAAGAAGGCACACAGAAACCGGTGTATTATGTCAGCAAGGTACTTCACGATGCCGAAACAAGATATCTTCCGGCGAAAAAGATGGCGTATGCTCTGTTGATTTCGGCCCGAAAGCTTCGACCCTATTTTCAAGCCCATACCATCACACTTCTCACCAACCAGCCTCTTCGACAAATACTCCACAAGCCAGATGTTTCCAGTAGTCAAATGGTCAATAGAGTTGGGAGAGTTCAACATCCGTTATCGGCCTCGGACATCTATCAAAGCACAAGCCCTAGCTGATTTTGTCATGGAAACTACTTTGCCATTGACGGAAGAAGAATCTCTGCAGGATGTTAGTCAATCGAGCCCGTTTTTACGTTGGACCTTTCATGTGGACAGATCCTCCATTGACTCTGGAAGTGGACCCGGGCTCATTCTGAGCGGTCCCGACAACTTCGCCATTGAGTACGCCCTGAGGTTTAGGTTTCCAGCGTCCAACAACGAAGCCGAGTATGAAGCTCTACTTGCGGGCATGAAATTAGACAAGGTAATATCTGTACAAAATTTACATGTATATAGCGATTCCCAACTAGTGGTGAACCAGGTGAACGACGAATTCGAGGCCCGAAGAGAAAAAATCGCTCGCTACCTAGCAGCAGCAGAGATATTAGCTGGGTAGTTTGAAGTATTTTCTCTGAACCAGATTCCGCGGGCAGAAAATACGAAGGCCGACTCATTGGCCCAGCTTGCTTCATCTTGCCAGCTCGAGTCAAGGCGAGCAGTCTACCTCGAAACCCTAGCCATACCTAGTATCGATGAAATAATGGTCTTACCCGTGGTTGGTGAGAAAACATGGATGAGTCCTATCCTGGAATATCTACGTGACGGTCTTCTTCCCGATAACAAAGGCGAAGCCCGAAAGATTGTGTCTCGAGCCGCCCGTTACGCAATTCTGGATGATCACCTGTATAAGCAAGGGCTGACAATGCCCTTCTTGAAATGTCTTGACCCAACCGAAGCTAATTACGCCCTCCGAGAAGTCCACGAAGGTATATGTGGAAATCACCTCGAGGGACGTGCCTTGGCATTCAAGATCCTTCGTCAAGGATACTATTGGTCAAAGATGAGGGAAGCAGCCATGGAGTTGGTGACCAAATATCAAAGCTGTCAACGGTATGCCACTGTGCCACATCGACCAGCGAACCTTTTGACACCAATAGTCAGTCCACTTCCTTTCGCTATGTGGGGAATGGACCTTCTTAGACCCTTGTTGTGCGAAAATATACCTAAATAAATAGGTGAATAATCATACTTGTTTTACTTGCAAGTGCACAAGGTCAACAGTGTAGTATAGTGTGCGAATGCAAGATCATCTCCACAGGGATTGGTAAAGTTCAGTTTAGAATTATATTCGCAATATAAAAAGATAGAAATAATAAAAGTGTTGAGAAATAATAAAGATAAAATACTAAGGATAAAGGCGTAGGGACTTGATATCCACCACTAATTATGCTACCACAATATAATAGTATGCCAATGCTTTATTCATGCCATGTATACCTACTGGTCGCCAACCTAAGGGCATGGTATCTACTCCTTAAGCTATTGATTTCCCTAAGCAACGAGTTAGGCATGGTATCTACTCTAATTCTTTTCTTCCTTAAGGGATTCAGCATGGTATCTGCTTGAGTTGTTCCTTAAGAAAACATAAGTACTATGGAAATCGACAACCACATGAGACCTAGGACATGGTATCTACTCCTGGTTTCCCATGTTGATTAACCCGGGTATCCGGATAAGATATCCCTTGTTACTAATGTTAGACCCAGGACTCGGTCATCCAAATTGATCTAACTAACAAGTCCATACCACATGCACATATTGATCAGACATATACATATGAGGAATTTAAATAAAAGCAGGTATTAATCAAGTTTAAGCAACACAACATAAATATTGCAAATGCGCCAATACTAAATTTATTGAGTAAACATAATTAGGGCTTCAACCAAGCCCTACTAAGAATTTAATTACACATAATAAAATAAAAAAGAAAGAAGAAACCCGAGAGAAGAGGCGTCAATTCTGCTCCACGGTCTCCTTCTCCAAGCTAAAGCAAAAGAGAAAAGTGTTTTCTATCTAAGGTGTAAGGTATCTTTTTGTGTGTGAGTTACAAGTGTATTTATAGGTCTTTGAGAAGTCCTAATAGACCCATGAGTTTCTAAACTTTCCTAAAACACAAAACTCCTTTATTTCCAAAATAGAGTTATTTCCAAAATAGGGTTATTTCCAAAATAGAGTTCTGCAGTTTACTATTCATGCCTGTACATTTGCGCTCGATCGCATGTGTCCTTGCGCTCGATCGCAGTGTGCGCTCGATCCTATAAGTGTGCGCACGACCGTATGTGCGCTCGATCGCACTGCATGTGCGCTCGATCGCACTCTGTCCAGAAAGTGCTCCAGAGCTTCTAGATTTCTTCCTTAAAGTGCCAAAACTGCTTCTTTTTCTCCAAGACCCTATAAAAACATGTAAAACACACAAATGGAGTAAAAGATACCAAATTAACATAATAAAGGATCTAACAAGTGTAAATAAGGGGGCTTAAATATGTATATTTAAGCGTCTATCACACCCCCAAACTTACATATTGCTAGTCCCTTAGCAATACTAAATTAAAAACTAAAACAGAAATATAGATAAATCCAATGTTCATAGTGTCAATAAAAAATCTAGATTTTACACAAAACAATGATGCGAATTCATGAGCAAGCTTAACAAGTGTAAACATATATCTGCAATGAATAAGAGTTTTGAACGTAAATCATATTCACTAGGTATTTTAAGATATCACAAGTTTGACTTTGGTGTGTGGTGATCAGCACATAAAAGGTTGGGTTTTCAAGAAATTCAAACAGGTAGTGTTTCGATGACTCAAGATTGACCAAACTTCCTATTAGAGTCAACAAATAGGGCATACACTTTTATTTGCGAGATTTTTGCCAAGTTAGTTCCCTTAAGCTTTCTTGATGACTCGTGTAACGAGCGTTTGGCCAATGACTCCCAAACCAGATGGTTTTAGGGCATTATGTGTAAAGACACCCCTAAGGACTTACTAGCTCGAGTCAATAAGGCTACAAAACTAACTGTTTTTTTATGCTACCATTTAGAATTTTCCACCTTTTGACGTGACACTCAATGCTTACTGAGGCAAGAGGGCCAGTTACTCAGCGAAAAATTCCTTTTTAATGATCACTTAAGATTTTTCACCTTTTGACGTGACACTCAATGCTTACTGAGGCAAGAGGGCCAGTTACTCAGCGGAAGATTTGTTTTTATTGATCATTAGGAGCATTTTTTTTTCTTTTTGAGCACGAATCAATCTTTTCTATTTTTATATGCCAAAATATCAATCTAATAGGTCATCTAGTTCACATTCAAGCAAAAGAAACATACCAATCCAAATATCATGTCATACCCCACACAGCTATGTGCTAATGTGCTTGTGATAGTTCAAGTTAAACTTGTGAATTCTTAAATGCCAAAAGGGCAGTGATCTAGGTTCAAAACTTGTTTATTGGCCTATATGTTCAAAGTGTTAAGCTCACTGATGAAGTCGAATCATAACGTTTTGTTTAGATCACAAAAAAAAGTTTATTGGACAGAATGAACATGCATTTATCTATGAAAATAACAACAGAACTAAAAATGTAGGACATAGTGTAGTGTGTGAATGTGTCTCCCATACCCCCAAACTTAAATTACACATTGTCCCCAATGTGTGAATAACAAGGAAAGAGCTGACCTGGGAGATGGAGAACTAGCTAGGTCGGCATGGCTCATAGCGTACCCCTAAACTTGAACGGATGCACACATTGTCCCTAAAAAAGAAAAACTAACGTAATACGGGAAAACAAGAAGTAATTAAAATAAATAAATAACAATAAATACGTAAAATAATAAAAATAAAAGGATAAGCTGTGGGGTGCCTCCCATGAGCGCTAAGTTTAACGTCTTCAGCCGGACCAAGCCTTATTTTTCCCCAAAACTACGAGTGGCAGCAGCTAGCATAGGAAATGTCTTATTCTCTCCCACATAAGCATATGGTAAGTGCTCTGACAACTGCTTGAATTCCAAGTTAGGTGCCTGTGCAATAGAAGGGAAAATAATATTAGTAGGCACATGATGGTCAAATGGATCGGTGTACTTACTTGGATGCTTTGGAAAGGCCTCTAGGACGTGCACAGTTTCAATGAGGTCTTTAGTAACATCTTCTGATTTTGTCTCAATGTCTGATCCTTTGAAATAATGGGTGAAGGTGGTTTCCAAGAGATCAATATGATGGTCATGAAAGACTTGTTTAACAACACCTTGCTTTTGTTCACTTAGTTCCTTAGCCAATTCCCCCATTTGTACTTCCAATATATGAATAGCTTGCTCATGCTTGGTATTGATTTGTCGTTGCTCAATCACGAACTGTTCTTGTGAAGTCATCAGTTGCCTCATAAGACTCTCTAGGTTACTATTTTCTGATTCCGGCACTGGTTGGGCTGCTGGTTGGAAGTATTGGTGTTGTCCTTGAACATTTAAACCATTGTGATTGTTGCTCCATGAGAGGTTGGGGTGGTGCTTCCATCCAGGATTGTAGGTATTTGTATATGCATTGTGCGGTCCTTCATAATTTGCTTGCTCTTGATCTGCATATGAATACAAAGGGTAAGTGTTAGTAGTGTGATCAAAACGAGAACATATAGCATATACCTGGAATGGTTTGCCCCGTGGACTAGGTGATATGTTTTGAGTAGTCATGGCATTTATGAGCATATCTAGCTTCCTCTCCATAGCATCTAGACAAGTATATTGATCTTCTGTCATTGGTGCTTCACCCTCAAATTTTTCTCCTCTCTCCTTGAAGTTGTTTCTAGGCCTCTTTCGAATGATCTGCTCACTCTTCATATCAAGTGGAAGGATGGTTGGTTTTCTCACTCGAAGCCCTTGCATGAATCAGCAGGAATACCTTAGTGCAGCAGCTTCAGTACTGCTGCTCGGGTAGTCTATGGACTATTTGCGCTCGAGCGCACACTGAACTACGCTCGATCACAGACTTGCGCTCGATCGCACAAGGCACTGCACTCGATCGCAATGAGGACAGAAACTCCTCCTCTGCACACCTGAACAGAAATGAAAAGGAGGAATAAATCTGATTTTTGATAAAAATAAAAATAAAAATAAAACAGAACATAATAAAATAGAATAAATTAAAATAATAATAAAAAAAAAACTAACGAAAATAATTCCAAAAAGAAATTCAGCACAATCCCCGGCAACGGCGCCAAAAACTTGTTGTGCGAAAATATACCTAAATAAATAGGTGAATAATCGTACTTGTTTTACTTGCAAGTGCACAAGGTCAACAGTGTAGTATAGTGTGCGAATGCAAGATCATCTCCACAGGGATTGGTAAAGTTCAGTTTAGAATTTTATTCGCAATATAAAAAGATAGAAATAATAAAAGTGTTGAGAAATAATAAAGATAAAATACTAAGGATAAAGGCGTAGGGACTTGATATCCACCACTAATTATGCTACCACAATATAATAGTATGCCAATGCTTTATTCATGCCATGTATACCTACTGGTCGCCAACCTAAGGGCATGGTATCTACTCCTTAAGCTATTGATTTCCCTAAGCAACGAGTTAGGCATGGTATCTACTCTAACTATTTTCTTCCTTAAGGGATTCAGCATGGTATCTGCTTGAGTTGTTCCTTAAGAAAACATAAGTACTATGGAAATCGACAACCACATGAGACCTAGGGCATGGTATCTACTCCCGGTTTCCCATATTGATTAACCCGGGTATCCGGATAAGATATCCCTTGTTACTAATGTTAGACCCAGGACTCGGTCATCCAAATTGATCTAACTAACAAGTCCATACCACATGCACATATTGATCAGACATATACATATGAGGAATTTAAATAAAAGCAGGTATTAATCAAGTTTAAGCAACACAACATAAATATTGCAAATGCGCCAATACTAAATTTATTGAGTAAACATAATTAGGGCTTCAACCAAGCCCTACTAAGAATTTAATTACACATAATAAAATAAAAAGGAAAGAAGAAACCCGAGAGAAGAGGCGTCAATTCTGCTCCACGGTCTCCTTCTCCAAGCTAAAGCAAAAGAGAAAAGTGTTTTCTATCTAAGGTGTAAGGTATCTTTTTGTGTGTGAGTTACAAGTGTATTTATAGGTCTTTGAGAAGTCCTAATAGACCCATGAGTTTCTAAACTTTCCTAAAACACAAAACTCCTTTATTTCCAAAATAGAGTTATTTTCAAAATAGGGTTATTTCCAAAATAGAGTTCTGCAGTTTACTATTCACGCCTGTACATTTGCGCTCGATCGCATGTGTCCTTGCGCTCGATCGCAGTGTGCGCTCGATCCTATAAGTGTGCGCACGACCGTATGTGCGCTCGATCGCACTGCATGTGCGCTCGATCGCACTCTGTCCAGAAAGTGCTCCAGGGCTTCTAGATTTCTTCCTTAAAGTGCCAAAACTGCTTCTTTTTCTCCAAGACCCTATAAAAACATGTAAAACACACAAATGGAGTAAAAGATACCAAATTAACATAATAAAGGATATAACAAGTGTAAATAAGGGGGCTTAAATATGTATATTTAAGCGTCTATCAACCCTTTCTCGGAGCAACCGGCTAACGAAAGTACCTCATAGTTGCAATAGATTATTTTACAAAATGGGTGGAAGCTGAACCCTTGGCCAGCATCACTGATTTTCAAGCCCGAGCCTTCATGTGGAAATCAATCGTATGTCGGTTTGGAGTACCACAAATGTTAGTGACAGACAACGGCAAACAGTTTGACAGTGTTCGGTTCAAAATATTTTGCGATGAATTACACATTGACCATCGTTTTTCTTCGGTTGGATACCCACAAGCAAATGGACAAGCCGAAGTTACCAACCGAACGATCTTGCAAGGCATTAAAAGGCGAATAGACGAAGCAGATAAGTAGTGGACAGACCATTTACCCAACATACTTTGGGCATATCGAACCACGACTCGAGCACCCACCGGGGAAACCCCTTTCTTCATGACTTATGGGTCCGAGGCAGTCATCCCCTTGGAAATAGGAGTACCTTCCTTGCGAGTTCAGAACTTCGAGGAACGAAGCAATGAGGAAGCCCTTCGCACGAACGCCGATCTTTTCGATGAAGCCCGAGACAAAGCCCAAATCCGACTTGCCGTTTATCAGCAGCGAGCTACCAGGTACTTCAATTCAAGAGTAAAAGTAAGACACTTCTGTCTCCATGACCTCGTCTTGCGAAAGAACGAAGTATCTAGGCCCCGAGAATCAGGCAAACTAGTCTCTAATTGGGAAGGGCCATATCGAATCAAAAAATTATGCCGTCCTGGCACTTTTGAACTCGAAGAATTGAACGGAAAAGCCATTCCTCATACTTGGAATGCGGAACATCTTCGACGTTTTTATCAATAAAAAGTGTTGCGCATATGTAAACAGTCTTGTTTTATATATTAAAGACTTTACTTATATCTGTCTTTCTGCCGACTAAAACAAAAAACCTAAACCAAGGCAAAGTAGGGCACCAACAGCCTCAAAATACAACACAAAACACTGGCCGGGCCAAAACAACAAAAAAAAGGGGCTATGACAGATTGCCCTCAACCTAAGCCCTACTGATCTCCAAGGGCAGGAGACCCCGTGCCTGATCGCCCGTCACGGTCCTGTCCATCAGCATGCTCCTCGTCTGAAGCCAGCAGCTCCTCATCCTCGGGCCCCAGTAGGTCCAACGCGGAGAAATCGAGCTCCGGGTACATGGCCTCGACCTTCCCTTTGGCCTCCATGAACCCCGTAAGGTACTGTTGGCCACCCTCGAAAACGATGGCCAGGCGATAGGCCTCCGAACTCTAGAAGGACGCCAAGGCTTCCTCCACGGCCGCCCTGGTACGAGCCTCAGCCTCCTCTGCAGCGGCTCGAAGACGAGCCTCGGCCTCCTCCGCTACGGCTCTAAGGCGAGCCTCGACCTCCTCTACAGCTGCCCGAGCAGTGGCTTCAGCTTTGGCTTTAGTCAGGACAGCGGACTCCAAGGAAGCCTGCAGCAGGCAAACGGCCTCTTTCTTCTCCTCCAGCTGGCACTGGGTACGCCCTAGGAGCTCCGCTGTCTCCATGCAGCGACGTGTGGCCGCGCCCACCAGAACACCCATCTGAGACCAGAAGCCATGTGTGAAAACAAAATTCGGTGAAAACAACGTAAAGCAAAGTGAGAACAGAATCTAATCTGAGAAGCCAAAGCCTCGGTCGTCGCACAAAGAGAGTCCGTGGTCTTTCGACCCAACTCAGCAATATCGCGAGGAGGGGTGTCCTTAAACAGATGTTCCCTCGCCACCTGAGGGTGTGCGAAGACAGAGTCGTCTGTCCTGATGGCCCAGTTGGGCATGAAGATCGAGGCCTCCGAAGCCACCCCTTGGCTAGGGCCTGGGATAATGGAAGTCCCCGTAGTCACGGGTATCGACGTCGGGGCACTGCAGACCGGAGGTGTCTCTGACTGGGTCGGTGGCCTTGGAGGAGTCTCCAAGTCGATCGGAGTCGGAGATGGAGCTCGGGGCCTCTTCTTGGGCCGCGAAGTCGAGACCGTTTGCTTCTCGGACCGAGCCGACCTCCTCTGCTCCAATATCAATTTCTTGGCATGCTCTCGGGCATGGGCAGCCGCCTCCATCTCTGATCAAAACACACAAACAGAAGAAGGAAATAGCGTAAGTACAAATCACAGGATAACGATGTAAAACAAAAATAAAGAAAGTAAAAGGTAAACCAAAGCCTTTACCGCTCTCAAGCGAAGGCTCGGGGCACGAAGAACAAAGACCTCGCCGGGCCAGTTCTTCATTGTCATATAGGACCCCGACGTCCAAAGGCAAGGCCACCATGGCGTTTTCCGTTTCTTGCTCATACGGAAGAAGGCCCGCCTTTTTGCATTTCTCGGTGCGGTCCATACTCCACGCACGAGGTAAGCCGAAGTCTTCGGCAGATTGGATGAAAAAGAAATTCTTCTTCCACCTTTTGATAGATGAAAGGGTCTTCTTCAGCAACCTCCTCCTCGACCGAGTACTGAAGACCACCCACCCTGTCTGACCATGCCGGCTGATCAAGAAGTGGGGCTTAAAAATATCCATCGTCATAGGTCGGCCCACTTCTAAGCAAACACAGATAAAGGCCATGATCAACCGTACCGAATTGGGCACCAGCTGACACAGCGCTATATCAAAGTACTTAAGAATCGTACAAAAGTAGGGGTGAAGGGGAAACCGGAGCCCGGCCTGCATGTGATGCTCGTACACGCAGACTCCAACGGGGCTCGGTCAGGGAGGACATCACAAGCCCTCTCTCCCACCTTGGCCAGCCGAAGACCATACTCGCCCGGAATGCGGTATGTCTTCCTAATCACCTCCAAATCCTCCTCCCTCAGTTAACTAGGGATCTCGTTGGCTATATAGTTCCATTCCTCTCTCTCCTCTCCAGCCGAGGTCTCCTTAATATCGGTCAACACCCTAAGAGTGTCCTCACCAGACGAGGACTCTTCCTGATACTCCCTTCCCACCTCCAAAGGAACGTAGGGCACTAGTGCCATGGGGTCTGCCCTTGGCATGCCCGTTACCGGGGCATTCCCCCAGAAGAAGACGAGGACACCTCTACTTCTTCGGAGCTGCTGCCGCTCGTACCATCTACACTACTCCTACCGTTACTACTACTAGGCCTATCACGGTATGTATCAAACGAAGAAGACATGATGTAAATATGAAAGAGATGAACTCACCAAAGTCCGAAGGATTCGGACTTGAACCCCTCCTGAATTCCTCCCAAACGTTCGGTATGTCCAAGAGCATTCCTCTCCAAGATCTCGCGAACGCCACGATCACACAATAGACCCCAGCACCAAAAAACTACGCTCAGCGTTGAGACATGACAGAAATACGAAAAAGAAAATTCTCTTTGAAGGGACGAGGACGAGGACTCTCAAACCCAATTGGGACGAGGCCGAGGACTCTCACTAAAAATACTATGAAAATAAAAGGAGATTATAAAATGAGCAAGGAAGAAGGGGAAGCCAAAGCCCCTTATATAGGGAAAGGGTCACGGCCAACGAGGACCATTTAATGCAAACGCAGGAACCAAGGGGACTCTTTAGAGTCCCCAAGCGACCGGCACACTTTCCAAGGGGCGTTATGTCCTTCGAGGTGGCCGTCGTTTTCCCTAAAATGGCTGTTTAAAATTCCAAGGTAACATGACTCGTCATTTACGCAGGCAAGGCCACGTGTTACCTCAGCCGCCGTCTTGGACAAGAAACACTTTCCCGTAGCTCTACGTGTCCTCGGACCCATGGTATTCTTGGCCGAGGAGATGAATTGCTCCACTGGTCCTCGGCCCACTCTCTTCAAGGTCCGAGGAGATGGATTGCTCCACGTGTCCTCGGACCCAGAGTATTCTTGGCCGAGGAGATAGATTGCTCCACGTGTCCTCGGATCCATAATATTCTTGGCCGAGGAGATGGATTGCTCCACGTGTCCTCGGACCCATGGTATTCTTGGCCGCGGAGATGGATTGCTCCACAAGTCCTCGGACCCATGGTATTCTTGGCCGAGGAGATGGATTGCTCCACTGGTCCTCAGCCCACTCTCTTCAAGGTCCGAGGAGATGGATTGCTCCACGTGTCCTCGGACCCATGGTATTCTTGGTTGAGGAGATGGATTGCTCCACTGGTCCTCGGCCCACTCTCTTCAAGGTCCGAGGAGATGGATTGCTCCACGTGTCCTCGGACCCATGGTATTCTTGGCCGAGGAGATGGATTGCTCCACTGGTCCTCAGCCCACTCTCTTTAAGGTCCGAGGAGATGGATTGCTCCACGTGTCCTCGGACCCATGGTATTCTTGGCCGAGGAGATGGATTGCTCCACTGGTCCTCGGCCCACTCTCTTCAAGGTCCGAGGAGATGGATTGCTCCACGTGTCCTCGGACCCATGGTATTCTTGGTCAAGGAGATGGATTGCTCCACTGGTCCTCGGCCCACTCTCTTCAAGGTCCGAGGAGATGGATTGCTCCACAAGTCCTCGGCCCATTCTCTTTTGCCTTAGAGCACATCTTCGACCCAGCTTCATGTCTCCACAGAGGGCCTAACGCCAACCCAGTTATGCTACTTCCTTAACCACAGTGCCGCACTTAAGGAAGTGGGGGGCCTCTGATACTGCCAAAATACGACTCTCCAATAATAAGACGACACGTACATCATCATGACCCCAGATTGCAAGGGGACACGCGGACAACCCAGGCTCAGACAGTTGGGCCTCTAGGTCATGACCGCCCTTCAGGGCATCATGGCCTCCAGCTGGGCCTCCATGTCACCACCGCCCTCCATACCATCATTACCTCCAGGTCATGACCGCCCTTCAGAGCATCATTGCCTCCAGCTAGGCTTCCACGTCACCACTGCCCTCCGGATCATCATTACCCAACCAAGTTGGGACGTCAGGTCGTAAAAACCGTCTTAACGCATAGACGGCTTCTGATTAAGCCAGCAAGGCAAAAGCCCTAGTGAACGGCTCTCAGCCACCTAGCTGGGCCTCATAGGCATCATTACCCAACCTAGTTGGGGTATCGTATCGCAGCCGCCCTAGGCCCATTACCGCCTCAAAAACTCTATAAAAGGGACTCGGTAAGCAGTCCACAGGAGAAAGGTTCGTTTTTCAGTTGTAAACAGATACACTTGAGCTTACCCTAACTTAAGCATCGGAGCATCCTCGGAGGCATCTCCTCCGTCGACCCCGTAGCTACTCTCCCTTTCCCTGTGCAGGTACTTCTGCAGTCCAACCTCCAGCTCAGCAACGCACATATTTGGCATCAACACAAGGGAAAACTATATATATATAAAGAGCTTGATTTCTCTATAATAATTAGGAAATCAATATTTCGATTGACCAGTATTATGTTAATATTGCTTTCTAATTACAAGAGAAAATCCCAGCGCCATATTAATGTTTATCTTCTGAAATTTTGAAAAGTTGCACCAAACACTTGTATGAAGATATATTTTTGAAATAATACTACAAAGCATTTGCATTTGTTCTTTTTTTTTTTTTTTTTTTTTTTTTTTTTTTTGAGAGTAAGCATTTGCATTTGTTAATATTGAAACTGTTACAGTATATATGAGAACACCTTACAAGATTTCGAAATAAAAACAAAGATCTAAGTGCTACTGGCCCATAGCTCATGAATCACTTGTAAAATTATTCCTTTCTGATGCGTTGGCACAATTGCTAACGCTGATTTGGCAAAAGCACAATTTCCGAAAAAGTTACTGGCCGATGAGACTCTGAAAGCACTCTCAAATTTACTCATTTATATACGTTTAATTGTAAAAAATATATTTAATTAATAATTTTAAATTTTTTTATTAATAACATTCATATATTTTTAATTATGTTACCAGTGATATTTTAAAAAATTGTTAATTAAATTTTCGATGTAAAAAACAAATTTTACACATGATGCAAATAAAATTCTCTCATCAAAGTGAGCTTTCTTGAAAGAGAAATAAAACTATTGAGCCATAATTAAGATAAACCCAAATAGTTTCATTGGGCTAATGCATCATTGGTCCATTTGTATTTGTAGAATGACTTTAGAGTGGCAATGGACCAGGCTTTGTCCACCCACGATCCATACAAGATGGCCTATCGTACCTTTATGTCGTGTCGTATCGTGTTTTCTTTTTTTTATATCGTGTTAAATTTTTAAGAACCTCAGATCGGCATGGTCCGAGGCCCATATGACTATTGGGTCGTGCCGACTCATAAGTCAAATAAATATATATTAAATTTTTTTATTGAAAATAATAAAAAAAATCTTATAAATATTAAATTGAATGCTTATAATTATATATAAAATAATATTTTTATTGATGAAGTTAAATATTACAAATAATTTAGAAATTGAACAAAAATAACAACATAAACAAATAATTTAAACATTACACATATAGTATTGGTTTGAGAGTGTAGTTATTTGATGCGTAAAATTGGACATGTATCTTGCATCACCTTCTAAGGGAGGGCAATTTTTGTGCTAATTGGTTTGCAAAATATGAAACTGCATGGATGAGGACTTGGTGAGTTCCACCACCTGGAATAGCATTAAGGCTACACGCTGATGCTATTGGCGCTTCTTTCCAAAATGCTATACATGGCATTAGTTTTGCTTTTGTTTTTCTCATTCTTTTATTATAAAAAAAAATTCTTTCAAATAAATAATTTACAAAAACAATAACATATAAAATAAACAAGAAATATTAAATAACTTACAAATGAGTAAAATATAAAAAAAAATCTTTAAAAATTAGAAAGACAAAAAAATGTGATTTTAGATGAATTTATTTTATTTATGAATTAGTAGATCACGTGTCATTATACTAAGAATAGAGTAATAATTTTTTTCCCACCATTCTAAAATATCAAATTTATTACCATCTAATTTTTCTTGACTCATTATTTTAGTTGCATAAAATTGTATGTAATTTTGAACTTTATTAAATGTTATGGTCGTGTTGAGTCATGACTCTTATCGTGTCTGGTCATGCCTCAGACCGTGTCATGTCTTTTTTCGTGTTGTATCGTGAACCTCAAAAGCTACGTCTAGCACGACCCATGCAACAGTACCGTATCAAGTACAGCTTGACCCGTGAAAATATGGATCGTGATGGACCATGTCTCATTTGTTACGGGCTGCAGGTCGACCCACCCGATTGCCACCCCTAGAATGACTTGAATTTCGAATGTTCTCTATCCAAAATATATAAATACGTATAGAGTTCTAGAGAAAGGGTGATTTGGGGGAAAATAAAGGAGGGGCAAGCTGCTCATTTTTTGTGCACTTAACCTGCACATGTGCCTCGCTGATGTACTTCAATTTTAATTTCACCAAAAAAAATTGAACAAAAGGGTAATTAGAATCGGAAAGGGATAAATTGATCAAATTGTAATGATAAGAGGAAATTCAAACACGAAATAAAACGCAATGAGTTTTGGTGATAATATTTCAAAAATCAATGTTGAAACTTTGAGATTACAAAATTTTAGATTCGATTCTCATCGGTATGTAGTTTATTTGTTTAGTTTATATATCGATTATATCTCTCACTTAATTATGTGGATAATGTAATAATACGGTGAATTTTTATCAATCTATATTATTAATAAAAGCAAAACCCTTATCTGACATCCACTACTCAATATGTCTTATAAACCCTTACTTAAACAAATAAATCAAATATTTAAATAATGTTATATATGTAACTCAATTGACTACAACTTCTCACATCTTTCTCCCATATTTTTCTTTCACTATTCCACTCAAACTTAGCATCTCCACCCTCCCTATCTCTCTTATCTTCAACCCATATTTTTCTCTCTCCACTGTCACACTTAAACATAACTTCTCTACTCTCCTTATCTCCTTTATCTCCGGTATGATAAGCATAATAATCACATAAAATAACATATCAACACACACGTAACGTGTGTTAAGTTAAGATACTAATGTGAGTTAGAGATAATATTATGAGCTTATAGCATGATTAAATAAATTATTGTATTTTTGTATATAACATCGTTTATCAATAATAATAATAATAATAATAATAATAATAATAAATTTAAGTGATTAGGTATATACATTGAAATTTAAGTGTAAAAATATTACAACGCCCTAAAAAAACAAGGGTAAATCTACATATATGGCATGGAACTCAAATTGGAAAGCCCAGCAAGAGGTTATGCTCATTAAGGCATTGCTGCTCTCGTTAAGAAAACGCGAAAAACCCGATTGCCGTGATAGCTTTAAATGTTGATATAAATGTTTTGAGATGGACGTTGAACAGACTGCTACACAGCAGTAAATACGAGAGAGAGGGTCTCTTTACCACACCATTATTACATTAAACCTTGCAACGTATGATCCATTATTAATTATACCGATGTACGAATTTTGATCATAAAGACTTTGGTGATGGCGATGTTTGATATTTTAATATCAAAGCAGGATAATTATGATTATGTGAGCTCGTGCTCACATTGAACATGAGAACATAATGGTGGGATCATCGGCTTTTACCTTCTCGTAATCATAGTGGCTCATAATCATTATTCAATTTGCAATGAAGATCAAATCCTGCGTTTATTTTAAGGTCTAATACCGGGGAAAAAAAATATGACCACTTATCCGCTGACATTAGTTTTTTTGACGAATTTTTTTTATTTAATTCAGATTTATAAAATATATAGTATAATAATCTATCTTATTATTAAATAAAAAAATATTTTTTTCTTCATATTATGTAAAGGAATTGGATGAAACATTTTGTTTTAATGAGATTAAGCGGTGGGACGTAAACTTTTTAAAACATTAAGACGTTTTGAAATTTTAATAAAATAATAATAAATAAACAATTTAAATAATAATAAAATAAAATTAATTTTTAATATTTTTATTAACTTTAAAATATATAAATTATAATCATAATTTTATAAATATTTAATTTTATATTGTTATAATTTATAATTATTATTAAATTAAATAATATATAAAAAAATATTAATACTATAATAATAATAATTAATTCAACGAATAAAATTTATATTTTTTTTCAATTGGATATAGGTTTAAATTTTAAACTTAATTTTTCTTTTAAAATTTTTTTTAATGAAAAATAAGCCTCAGTCATCAAAGCGTGATAAAACATAAACTCCAAAATAAAAGGCCCAACGAAAGAAACACTTAAAAACACCACTTTCTGTCTCTTTCACATGCACGTCAAAGTCTTGATGATAACAAAAATTTGTAGTTATCTCAGGATTAGACATGCATATCAAGTAGCTGTTGTGTGTTATAATTGTATCACAATATTTTTTTATTTAAAAATTAAAATTATAATTATAATTATAATAAAATTAAATATTATATTAATAAATCTAAATATTATTTATTCCGACGTACACCAACCCACATGGAAATTATTAGTGGTGGTCAGTAGTTATTAATTGACATCTGAGACTGAGAAATATGGTCTCTTGCTTGTACCCTAAAAAAACAAAAACAACAAAAAATTGGGAATTATAATTCCATGTTTGTCGCTACTTTTCTCATTAAAATTACCAATGGTAACGTTTTACATGTGAACTACGGTTCAACGATGCATATCAAATTTAAATATATTTAATATAGTTTTTTTTATTCACATAGTATTTAAAGTCATATGGGCTTAACATATAAAATTTAAAAATAGAGAGACTATAGATTTAACATGTGAAACCAAAAACAAAAACAAAAATAAAGATCAAATTAAATATTTTTCATAATAAAAGACAAACATAAATTATCAAGATTTGAACATAAAATTTTTAATTTTGATATCATCTTAATTAATTTCAAAAACTTAAATTTATATAAAAAAACTAGTAATATATATCGAACTCAAATATATTTAATATTATAAATATTAATAATAAAAATATTATGGTACAAATTTAATTAAAATATTAAGATAATCAGATTATACTATTAATTATGGAATATCTTTGAAAAACTTGATAGTACAAGGTAAAAAAGCTCAAGATTATTCATGGTAATGATGAATGTTGCTAAAGATAAAAAAAGAGTCATAAAAGCAAGTGTTGACAGAGCTTAAAAAACAAGCATCAGCATATTTAAATGAAGAATGATCATGATACTTTAGAAAGGTTATTTGTTTTATTGGAGGTAAATAAGTTCTTTTTCATGCTTCTGATAATGGACAAGAAAGAAAAAAGGGCGATGAGTTCTTTTTTAGTCTTAAAAGGAGGTAGAGTTTGGATGCTTTTTAAAGCAACTTTCATTATGCTGTTATCTTCTTTATTTTAAAGCAACTACAATTTCCAAGAAACTAGGTGGTATCAGACACAGTTTGCGCACATATATATATATATATATGAGAATATTTTACTAGATTATATGCCACATAGGCTTATAATTTTTATTCAAAAAAATAATCTAAAACTTAATTAAGTCAAAATGAAATAGTAATTTTAATTCAGTTAATTTATCGGATACAATTCAAATATTATTAAACTTGATTCATGTAATTTAAAAAATAATTTAATTTAATTAATAAATTAAATAAATATTATATATTTTATATCCAGAATCCACCGCTAAGTAAGCTAGAAACATAAAGGACTTTTGACAAATTCTTGTTGCACCTGTGTATATGCGCCGAGTTCATCTTAGCCGTTGAGAGAAAAAGATTTTTTTTTAATTTTTATTTTCTCTCCGTTCAACGGCTGAGATGAGTGGGAGATGAGCTGAGCCCAAACTTAACACTGTGCAGCCAAGAATTTCACAAAAACTTTTCGGCCCTGTCAATATGGCAATGGTCCACGCATTCAACGTGAAGGCAAGTGGTTTCTCTGTTATTTACGTGACTTCACTTTCAACAAATTTGGATCCACATGTCAGTCTCAATCACTTTAAGAAAATTTAAACTTAAAAAATGGAAAATAGAAAGGGGGACACGTTTTTTATTACTGGCGGTGCACCGGTGGCACTACCTGTGAGAGCGGTGATAGATCAGATCTTAGCATGCAAACACCCTAACAGCATTTAAAAGAATTTTGTGTAAATTCATAATTTTAACCCAATCATGCTCATGCATGATTTTGTGGTCCGACCATAACTCAATCAAAGTATAAACCATCTCATCACCGTTCGATTTTTTTGGGCGTCAAGCATCACACCATTAAATGAGCTTCCTGCCACCCATTTGGTGATGATGTTGTTCAATGGGACCTACTTAAGTACCACTTGTTCTGATAAACTATAAACAAAGAACAAGAAAACAGTAGTAACTTCTTACCACCAGTCAGCTCTACCAACTATCTTCGAACAGCAGTCATGAACCAACCAACCCGCTGTTTTTTAACCGCACAACACTGTCTACAAGACCCATAAAGATAAAGGTGCCCTCTCTAAGATATTTCAAGACTCATAACACTACCTCCACTGACCTTTGCATTTTGTTCATCTTCTTCTCTACAATTCATTCTACTTTCTCGGCCTGAAAATGGCTGAAAACCCAGTAAGATGGCTGTTTTTCACCCTACCAAGCTTTTTAGCTTTCATTGTTGTCCTCCCTGCAAACATCCCAGTAACAAAGAAGACTTATATTGTCCATATGGACAAGTCTGCAAAGCCAGAGTCATTCTCTGATCACCTTGAGTGGTACTCATCAAAAATAAAATCAGTAGTCTCCAAACTTGAGGGGGAAGGTGAAGCAGACGATGAAGACAGGATAATTTACAGTTACCAGACTGCTCTTCATGGAGTTGCTGCTCGGTTGAGCGAAGAAGAAGCCGAAAGGCTAGAGCAAGAAGACAGTGTAGTGGCTATAATACCAGAGACAAAATACGAACTGCACACCACAAGGAGTCCCATGTTCCTTGGGCTGGAACCAGAAGAGAGCACCAACGTCTGGTCCCAAAAACTCGCAGACCGTGATGTCATAGTGGGAGTGCTAGACACTGGGATTTGGCCGGAGAGTGAGAGCTTCAATGATTCAGGCATGACACCGGTTCCTGCTCATTGGAAAGGAGCTTGTGAAACAGGCCGAGGCTTCAAAAAGCATCACTGCAATAGAAAAATTGTGGGTGGCAGAGTCTTTTACAAAGGATATGAAGCAGCAACAGGAACCATCAATGAGCAAAATGAGTACAAATCACCTAGAGATCAAGATGGCCACGGGACTCACACAGCAGCTACTGTTGCCGGCTCTTTGGTGAGTGGTGCAAATCTTCTGGGCTATGCCTATGGAACAGCAAGAGGAATGGCGCCTGGTGCAAGAATTGCAGCTTACAAGGTTTGCTGGGCCGGTGGGTGCTTCAGCTCAGATATTCTGTCAGCAGTTGATAGAGCTGTGGCTGACGGAGTAAATGTTCTATCGATATCTTTGGGTGGTGGGGTGTCATCTTACTACCGCGACAGTTTGTCTATAGCAGCTTTTGGGGCAACGGAGATGGGCGTTTTCGTGTCGGGATCAGCTGGAAATGGAGGGCCGGACCCTGTCAGCCTCACGAATGTCTCGCCATGGATCACTACTGTTGGTGCTAGCACCATGGACAGAGACTTTCCAGGTACAGTTAAGCTGGGAACTGGAAAAACTGTAAAAGGAGTTTCACTCTATAAAGGCAGGAGGATTCTGTTGCTGAATAAGCAATATCCTCTCGTTTATGTGGGCGGTAACTCAAGCATCCCTGATCCAAGCTCATTGTGTTTGGAGGGAACTTTGGAACCACATATTGTTGCGGGAAAGATAGTGATATGTGACCGTGGCATTAGTCCTCGAGTGCAGAAGGGTCAGGTGGTGAAAGATGCTGGAGGAGTTGGCATGATTTTGGCAAATATAGATGCAAATGGAGAGGAGCTCGTTGCAGACTGTCATCTTCTTCCAGCAGTAGCGGTGGGAGAGATGGAAGGAAAAGCGATCAAGCATTATGCTTCAACAAGTCGAAATGCAACTGCAACTCTAGCATTTCTTGGTACCAGGTTGGGAATTAGGCCATCTCCAGTTGTGGCAGCATTCTCGTCTAGAGGACCAAATTTTCTCACGCTTGAAATACTGAAACCTGATGTGGTTGCACCAGGAGTGAACATTCTTGCAGCTTGGACTGGTGAGATGGGCCCGTCAGCTTTGTCAACAGATCACCGGAGGGTGAAGTTCAATATATTGTCCGGAACTTCCATGTCATGCCCTCATGTGAGTGGAATCGCTGCCTTGCTCAAAGCTAGGCACCCAGAATGGAGTGCAGCAGCTATAAAATCTGCTCTGATGACAACAGCATACATTCACGACAATACTCATAAACCTATGATTGATGCCTCAACAGCTGCCCCTTCGAACCCATATGATCATGGTGCTGGACACATAAATCCATCAAAAGCCCTCGACCCGGGTTTAATTTATGATATTGAGGCCCAGGATTACTTTGAATTCCTCTGCACCCAAAACTTAACTCCAATGCAGCTGAAAGTTTTTGGAAAGTATTCAAACAGAACCTGCAAAAACACTCTTGCCAATCCAGGAGACTTGAACTACCCAGCAATATCAGTAGTGTTCCCAGAAAATACTTCTGTTTCTGTTTTGACTCTTCATAGAACTGCAACCAATGTTGGTCTGCCCGTTTCAAGTTACCACGTTATAGTTTCACAATTCAAAGGTGCTACCATCAAAGTTAAGCCAGACACCCTGAATTTCACAAGGAAACACCAGAAACTATCTTATAAGATTACCTGCACAACGAAGTCTCGGCAAACAACGCCTGAATTTGGAGGTCTTATATGGAAGGATGGAGTACACAAAGTAAGAAGCCCGATTGTCATCACATGGTTGCTACCTCTATAGATCATGCATCTATGGTTCAACAATAAACAAGATGTTTAAAGAGTGCCAACCGACCCCTTAAGTTTATCACC
This sequence comes from Bretschneidera sinensis, assembly GCA_023935145.1. Taxonomy (NCBI): domain Eukaryota; kingdom Viridiplantae; phylum Streptophyta; class Magnoliopsida; order Brassicales; family Akaniaceae; genus Bretschneidera; species Bretschneidera sinensis. The sequence continues at coordinate 142,448,621 of CM043700.1, forward strand.
TGGAATGCATCTTTTTCCCTTCTGTTTCTTACAATGTTATTGAAGTGTTTGCATGATGCTACAACTAAAATGACCACTTCTACCACAAATTTTTTTCTTCCGGATGAACTGCTTCTACTAACTTCATAATTTGTTCACCAATCCAAGTTACAGAGTGTATCAGACTATCAGTGCAGTGATCTTGCTTAGACGACAACAATATCAGAGTCGCTCAATTCAAATGTGGCTTTATGACATGTTTATAATTTTCATCTAATCTGCGCTTCTAGCATATAACGGATGCAAAGGCCAGCTTTTATGTAGCTTCAGTTTTACACACCACAAACAGCTGATCAAGTTATTAGCTCTAAGAACTCATCAAAAACCAAGTAAAATAAACTATTCTCAGTAGAATTTGATCAATTCCAATTTTAGTTGCTATAGGAAATAAAGTAAATACACTTGGGAATATCAGGTCATCAAAGGAATATCAGGTCATCAAAGGAATACACACAAATCTAAAATTATTGAGTCGCCCAAAATAAAAACTTATAGTAGTATGCGTCATACTTGAATAAAGAACATAGAAAGAGAAGTAAAGTAAATCACTTATCTGCAAAGATAGCGAAGAACAGAAACTAAAAGCAGTTGAGACATACCCCAAAACCATCCCTTGTTCTGGTCAAAATTCTCGTTCTTGGTGTTTTCAAGCAATATTATATCTGCTTGCTAATCATAATTCAAGCATTGATAAGATAACTTCTAGGGAGGTACCTTGGTGTTCCTCTCATCACTTGTAAACTCACTAGGACTGTACTCCTCTCACTGATAAGATAACTTCTAGAATTACCTCAAGGACTGCTAGCCATTTGTCCTTTGCTGGAGGCTCCAATTGATAAGTTCTGTCTTAAACAGTACAGCGAACTACTGGTGCACTATGTTAACCCCCACCAAGAAGTTATTAAATCCGTGGAAAGAATTTTACGTGCATTCTTGTGGAATGGTGTTACTGATAATGCAAAAGAAGCAAAAATCAGTTGGATGGAGGTTTGATTTCCTAAATCTGGAGATGGTCTGGGTTTACAAAGGCTTCTAATTTGGAATACTTGCTGTATTTAGAGAAATATATGGATGCTTCTCACTCAAGCAGGCTCCTTGTGGGTGGCTTGGATTAAACAATATATTCTTAAGGGGAGAAGCTTTTGGTTTCTAAAGCCTCCCACTGACTACAGTTGGACTTAGAGGAAATTTGGAACGGAAGGAAAAAAAATTTCCTTGTATGATGCTTGGCATCCTAGAGGTGCTCTCCTAGATCACTTTCCTGGAAGAGTCCTCTATGATTCAGAAATTTCTGAGCAGGCTTTGGTGTCTGATCTTATCAAAGACGGACAGTGGTACTGGCCTCCTGCCACGCCAGATAACCTGTTGAAGTTCAAGCTGAAGCTCGTGAGTTAGTCCCCTCTTCCACAGAAGATTGCATCCTTTGGACTCCCTCAAATTCTGTGAAATTTCATTTAAATTCTACTTGGGAGCAGCTCAGGCTATAGAAGCTTAAAGTTCTATGGCACAGATTGGTTTGGTTCACTCCTCACATTCCTAAACACAGTTTCATTGCCTAAGTAGCCATTCATGATAGGCTTTCCACTAAGGTTAGGCAACAGAGATGGGGAGCTCAAGGTAAGCACAGCTTGCATCTTTGCAAGAAGGAGGCCGAGAGTAGAGATCATATCTTCTTTGAATGTTACTATTCAAAGCACACTTGGGATCAGGTATTGGCTAAGACTAACGTGAATAGGTCTACAATTGGTTCTTGGCAGGATGAGGTGAACGATTCAAGGCCTGTCAATCACACGAATTATAAAAAAAAAAAAAATAAGACACAATACCCAAGTTCACTCAGAATAGGACTATGTCTTGCCAGAAGTTTCACTATAATTAACCTCACAAATCTCTCATTACAATGTGCGCTCAGTACATAGAGAGTATTTATAAGCAACTTAAGTCGCCCTAATTAGTGTTTCCGCCTTGCTGCAAAACCACAGCTATTCATGGACCCAAGCTCAAACCGTCAAGCAAAAAAAACTAGACCCAAAACATGCACAGGGCTTGAAATTTTAGGGGGCAGCCCCCGCCAGAAAAACGAGGCCTATGGTCGTCGGGGGTTCTACAAATCTGGACCCGTGAAGTATGCACCAACTCTAACATTTGTATAGGTCTACAATTGGTTCTTGGCAGGATGAGGTGCATTGAGCTATTTCCAATCTCAAGGGAAAGTCTCTTCTTACTGTGCTTCTTAAACTTTCCTGGAATGCCTTCTGTTATCATGTCTGGAGAGAGACATTTTCGGATTAATCATTCTATGTTCAATGCTCATTCTGTGGTTCTCAACAACATAATACAGACTTCTTGGCATCCCCAGCCTCAAGGGTAACTCTCTTGATAACACTATAGCTCTTCATTGGGGTCTCCCAGCCCTTACTTCTGCCTAGCGCTTCTACCTTATGTTTAGTTTGCTATCTAGTTTTGTTTCTGTTGTAACATGTTGCTGTTTTCTGGCTTCTAGTTTGTAAGTTTTAGCTTAGTTGCTGGTTTCATTCCTGTAGTAACTTGCTTTTTTATTTTATTTTATTTATTTTTTGCTTAGTTTTACTTGGATAAATAAAATTTCACCTTTATCCAAAAAAATAATTTAAGCACTGAATATGTGAAACTATATTTACATACTGCACAAACTTTTCTAATCTTGCCCAACAACCACAATATTGTCCCCAGGATAAATATATCAATTAATGTTAATCCGAGTAAAAACAAAAACAACGAAGAAGAATAAAAATGTGTCAAAAAGGCTGAACTGAAGTCATCTATCCCAATACCATTAAAACATCATCACCTTGATAAACTAACAAGCACATTAACGTAACATCTTCCTGATATTCAATTAAAAAATGAAAACCATTCATCTCTGTCTCTCTTCATCTTCTCTCAATCATCCAGCTCTTCTGATCTATTCATTTCAAATTTGAACTCCAGCATTGTGTCAAACCCAATTAAATTGCACAGTTAAACACTAGGCACTCTTCAGTTCTACGCAACATCTGCCCAAACTTGCCATCAAACACATGATCCAAGAAACTGCAACAATTTTACAGGTTTTCTTTTAAGTGTGCATTCTTTTTTATTCTTGCTACAAGTTTGTATTTCATTAATATGTCTTGAGTGTTTATGCATATGAATACGCATGGACATGCAGATTTATCTTTGAGAGAGCTAGAAGTTGTTCCTATGATGCTTTTAATAGGATTATTGCCCAATTTTGCATCATTTGAAAGTTCTAGACACCCTAGTGTTCTCTTCCTCCATTGGCACATGCCTCACGAGGAGATGTTTATGTGCATTCTGTGAAGATAATCTAATTTCTGAACTAGTCTCCTTGTGTTAGCTTTGAGAATCAATTGTCTTAGTTTGTATTTTGAGAACAATGTGACAGCAATAGGCCAATTAATACATTTGTATTCTGACTGTCAAAAGGAGCCCAAAATAAATTTAGATCAGCAGGATACAAGAAAAGGCCACCAAGGCATATACACTAGCAAGACAGACAAAACAAGATACATAAACAATCATATCTAGGAATGGAAGATCATAGAGAGGACAAGAATTATACAAATTTGGAGAAAAGGGGCTATCTACTAGCATTTTCATACATCCATTCCATACCAGTTTCTTTTTTTTTCTTTTTCGATTTACAGTGATGATCTGGCGTACAGCATTCCCCACCGACCCATACAACAATTCTCTTTATCCATATACGAGTTGTTGGCCTGAGGAATCGTTCTTAGAACCTTAAGGTATCGAAGTACATTTGACTTGGGGCAATAATTAATGAGCCTAAGGCTGATGGTTCATTCCATACCAGTTTCCAGTTTCTGAAAGCAACAAAAATGAAAATGATGCACAAGCATAGCCAATATTGCATTTTAAGAATAATTCTTGGAATTAGTCATTTTCCCATATACAAGGTGCTTTCAAATGTTTTAAATTCTAGATCTCAAATTTTCATAACTAACTAACTAACTAAGAAAATCTTTTAAAAATAATCTAACTAAGAAAAATACACTCTTTCATCCATTTTTAACAAAAATAATTGAAGATTCTAATTTTCAAAAGCCCATTGTTAATTCCCAAACTAAGTACCTGTGTCAGCCTTTTTCCTAAGATCAAGATCGACTCCCCAACTAAATAATCAACTAATATTTTAGTTTCCTGTTTCGTAAAATCCTAAGATTTTTGCCAAAATTGAAAACAAAGTTAAGCAGAAATTCGACTAGACTAACTGAAATGGCCTTCCCTTTTTGCTAGGCAAGATTAACACCAATACCCACTTCAACCTAGCAGAACTTATTAACCACCAAAGGCAATGGCTAGCAGCTGCTAAAGTAGTTAGTACTCATAAGACTATCTGATGTTGACCCATCTACAGCCTGTCCAACCACCCCCCCCCCCCCCCCCCCCCCCCTCTTTTTTTTTGGTTGAAAGGAGACTCACTGGACTAATGGCCTACACAATGGAAGTTATCATTTTCACATCCCTTATCCCTTCCATCCCTGGTGTGAATGAGGTTTGATCTTTGATCTCTTGTGAGATAATAAGTGACTTTACCAATTAAGTTAGATGGCACCCACACCTATCCCAGTTAAAAGACTAAAAAATATAGGGATATTATCTGTTTTCTCTCATGAGTTTAGATCACTGTATCAAATCCCCCTTTGTTTTAAAATAGATCAATCAGGCCCTACATGATGTATCAAATTGATCCCTAAATGTCACATTTTCGTAAAAATCCTAACATAAAAACATGAGTGTGCACACAATTGATCAGTTATTGTGCACGCAATTGATCAATCCTACACATGATTGTGATGTTATTACATATGTTCAAGTGATTTGAAAAAGAAGCACACTTGTGTTTTCCGTTGAGATTTGAACGAAAATGTGGTTTGAGGGGACAATTTGATACACCCCTATAAAGTAAATGACCAATTGATCTAATTTTAAAATGAAGGGAAGGGGATTTGATACAAAGACCTAGGGGGCAAAACAGATATTATCCCAAAAAGTATGCCATAGTTCACTAATATTACAAAACAATTAATTGCGAACAAACAGACAAACTCTAAAATAAAAGTATAAATAGGGGGCGCCAGCAAAGCAATAAGAAAGAAGCTACAAGTAATAGTTGTATGTATTCTTTGGAAAGCAATTGGAACTGGAACTTGATTGGCCTAACTTCCACAGCCAATTAACCATCAGCTGAGTTATGAAGCTACTTATGATTTCTAGTAGAATTTCATAGGTTAAAACTGGCTTAGCTTAGAATACAGGCTCATTACCTTGGCCTGAATTCAAAAATCTGGATAGCTATGAGAAAAATGTTTAGGCTAAGCGCCTACTGTTTGCCGTAAACTATTTTTCATGCACAAGTTTATTATAATAAAGTTTATAACAATTTAATTCGCTTCCCATGAGTTCATTATAATTTTCTAGGGTCAACATTAGATTATACCGACACTCCAATGATTTTTCAGGTTTCATGCACGGAGTTAAGAGGCTAAGAATTTAAATCTTCCCATATTAAAGTTTCTTTGGATCCTCATACACGATAAATGAAACCTCATTTGAATATGTTTTTGAAAGAATTGAATGTAATTCAGGAAGAACAAATTGAGGACCTTCAGATTCAATTGAGAGAGCAGTAATTCTTTATATTTCTTACTGAACTGAACTGATATATACGAATTAAAAGGTTCAATAAAAAGGTCAGCAGTCTGCCTAAGCCTAAATATAAATCTCAAAAAAATTTTGTGGCCTAAGCATTTGTCCCTAGCATAGACGTTCTGAATTCTGATGTCTGCATCCAACCAACCAACCAAATGCTACCCCTAACTGCACCTGTATATATATACTTATTTTCTTCAAAGTAAACTCTAACAATTTGGAGAAGAGGTGGAAAACAATCTAAGTTTTGCATTCAAATAGATGGATCATGTAACTCCATCTATCTCATTTTCTTCTTCAACCACGTGTACTTTCACGCACAAAGTATCTCCTATGATGATTATGTAGAACTGAATGCAAACTGTCTTCTCTATGGTGGCATAAAAAATATAACTAAAGATGCTTGTGGAAAACCAGCTCATTTCATTACCTTTTCCTCGAGCTTCATTTTGATAACTACCTGGCACTTAGAAACTTCCATTTCCCCCAAAAAATTAAATTGTTGAACTTTTTACCTTCACATTTTTTCCACCTCCACATTACGTGTACAAAGAAAACAATTATTTACACAAAAATTAGTCCAAGCCATAGTCCGTAATATATTATTTAGCTTAATTAATTTCTTTTTAAAAGGGTGATTAGAAAAGTAGATTAAGCGCTGTTTGGGAACCTCTAAAAAGGGATCAAAACAATTTTTTGTTTCTTCTCTTTTACTGAAAAAGTAAAACATAATGTTCAGGTCACTTTCTCCTTTTCTTTTATTTTTCATGAACCAAAACAGACAGATCCTCAAATCGGAATGGTTCATTCAAATTGAGTAAAGAACTTCACAAATTGATAATTTTAAAAGTTAAATTTTTCTAAAATTGATAAAATGTTCCACTCAACTAAGACAGTAAGAGTCATGGAGTACATGGCCTAGTAAATTTAACCATTTCGTAATTATTCCAGCTACGAAAAGCATGAAGCATGACAAGTAGACTTTAATTTCTTTTCGTATTTCAGTTTTATTAGCAACCAAACAAACAAGAACCTCAATCCTAACAAATATAGAACCACTTCATGAGAAATTTAATAAACGAAAAAGAAAAAAGAATTTAGTGAACAGTCAGAAAAAATGTTGGTAGTGTGATTTCGCTAACCTGAGCGTGGTTCTGGCCTAATCATTGATGCGAGCTCTGGGCCAAGGCTAGGGCTTTTGGAGGGGCAGAGACTGATATGAGAACCGTTGAGCGGAATTTTGAATTAGGTTGCTCAAATTTCATCAGTGTGGGTGGTGCTGGCGTGGCATTGCGATGGGCTCCAGGTCAAATTCCCTAAGTCAAGATCGAGCTATAAGGCATGTTCGGCCCATTATTTTACTGGGCTTACTAGTTAATAAAATCATATAGTTATTGGGCCTATCATTTTCGTTCTTTTCCTATAAAAGCGGCTATAAGGCCTATGCTCATTACAATTGGGCTTTTTGGTTACAAACGACAAGAAAACTAAAATGACCTTCTCACAGTTAGATTTTTTTTCTTGCTGCATGATAATAAATTTTTCTTTGCTAATATGCACCTAACGCTGCTCAGACACCTCATTCCCCATGGAGGACATTGCAATGGAAAAGTGCTTTGAAGGCCCACCACTGATCAAAACTTCAAAGCCTTCTTTTTCCACAAATTCTCCTCATTAAATTAGTGAAAATATTGTTTTCATGTGAGCTAAAGGTTGATACGAAAAATTATATTTCAAAAAGTATTTGCTTTGGAAGGCTAAATGTTACTATTGATCTTCATAGTTTGGACCTCTCATGTACGTAAGATTCACATGCGATTGATCATTTGGTTTTTTGTATCAACAAAGTAATTGAACAATATTCGTTGAGTATATAATTTAATCTTGTTGAGATTCAATCCATTTATTATTATACAAACATATTTTATGGTCTAATCATTTAATCTAAGAATGCTACAGAAACATTCGGTGTAAAGTCATTTCTACTAAATTTTAGAGAAAAATCCGCGAGAGATCATATAGTTTGAATTGTTATCTTGATGTTACGACGACTTCTTTAAATAATTTTACTTATGATAGATATCTCATGTCTAGAAGTTATGAGACAAATTAGCCTACGTTTGTCATGTATCTAAATCATAGACCATCGTTAAAAAAAGAAAGAAATGAAGAAAAATATCAAAATTCAAAGCAAATAGCATTTAAAACAAAGAAAAAACAAGTAAGTTTTATTATAAAATATTAACATCTCAATATGCTACGTGTTGATTTGCTTTTATATCAGATTAAAGAATCTAGTATTTTAACACACCCATAACATTTGCTATTTAATGGGATTAGTTTGATTTCTTTTGTAATTTTAAGTGCTCAAAAATTATGGGGATTTTATTTTCTAGTCAACTTGGGGAAATTATGGATACTGATACGGCCTAAAAAACACTGGCCCAAACAAACACCAAGCTCAACAGGCTTGTTCTGGCCCAAACAAATACCAGACCCTGCTCAAACCTACGGTCCAGATAAGTTCGGACCTCGGAAGGGTAATCCAGTCCAGTTGACTCGATGAACATCCCTGGCCCGGACAAACAATCAGTGTGTTCCACGACCCAACAAGAATCCCCAAACCCGCGAATAATGACCCAGCCGGCCCACACCAAGATCTCCCTTACCACCACCAGCCACCCTACAGGGACTAGCCACTCCACAACCCTTAGCCCTGCATCCACCCTATGGCTGCCAGCTACCCTACGACCGTCTGCCACCCTACGGCCGCCCTACTGCGTCCCTTCTCCTAGGCTTGCAATCATACCCTCTCCACCGGCAGACGACTATAAATAGGCTAAGGTATGGACACAACAGACATGATTCAGATTAAAGTTGACACACACACACTCCACTTGATTTTCTAAAGAGTCATCGGTTTCTCTCTGGAACCTGCGACTCCTCCCCTGAATATTTGTTAACTTAAACATCGGAGCGCCTTCGGAGGTCTCCCCCTCCCCTCCTTCCGAGGGCTTTCAGTTTGTACTTGTCATTTGTGCAGGACCCAGGCCGAGTTGCCCACCGGGCCGAGCCCAGCTCACAAGCCACGCAGATCCCAGCCCACACCAGCTCACGAGCCACGTCAGCATCAAACAGTAAACGACATCAACAGATTGGCGCCGGCTCCGTGGGAAACCACAATCTCTCGCTACAATAGAAGCGAAGAAGTGAAAGAACTTATCTGTCACGATGCCACCAAGGAACGGTGCTAGGAGAGCCAACAAGGAAGCCCCGGCTGCGTGCTCGGCTCCTATCCAAGGCGAAGTTCACGGTCACCGATCCAAATCCAGATTTCCAACAATCCCAGAGCATGCCACCTCCGCCAGGGAACAGCGTCCCCACCTTGCTGAAACTAACTCCCCAGACGACGAGGGAGCCCCTGCGCACCTCCAAGCCTCGACGACCCAAGCTCAGTTCCTAGAACTGTCCAGAATGATAGCCAATCTGGTGGCTCAGGTCCGGGAAAGGGGTCGACAGCCTTCATATCCTCCCCACCAAGCTCTGGGAGAGGCCGAGTCATCTGGCAGGAATGACCCAACATATAACCAGCCCCGTGCTGAGCCCTCACCTCGCCATAGCCTGCCCAAAGAAAGTTCCACCTCAAAGGGCAACCCCAGCCTCGACAGACGATTTGAGAAAATGCAGGAAAGAATAGACTCGGCTCTGAGATACAAGAATCTCAGTATTATGGATGAACTCTGCGTCCAGGACCCCACTTTCAAGGAAAGCGTCCTAGATACCCCTCTCCCGCCAAACTTTAGGATGCCCCAGGTTAGAATGTATGACGGGACCACGGATCCGATGGACCACCTCCAGCACTATAAAACGACGATGGTGCTGCACCAGCACTCAGACCAGATCATGTGCCGCACATTTCCTTTGACTCTCGAAAAAGCGGCAGGCACTTGGTACTCGCGCTTAAAGCCAGGAACCATTGGTAATTTCAAAGAACTCAGCTACACTTTCGCTTCTCACTTCCTCAGCAGCGAGGGGCCTAAGAAAACCTCGGAAAGCCTCTTCAACATTATCCAGCATCAGGGAGAAAGGCTTCGGGCTTACATTTCCCAGTTCAACACAGCAGCTTTGGAAATTCCAGACCTTGATCCCAACATCCAGGTGATGGCCTTCAAAAACAGATTAAGGTCAGGAATCTTTAGCTCCAAGCTAACTCGGCGCCCGTCCCGAGACATAAATGAAATCATGGCCTGGGCAGAAAAGTACATGCTGACGGAAGACGATTAAGCCTTCAGAAGAGAAAGAGAAGGAGAAACCGAAAGAAAAAGGAAAGACCCTGCCCCTCAGAAAGGAGTGGCCAAAAAACCTCACCAAGAGGACAGGTATAGGCCCCACCCTCGGGTCGACAACTTCACTCTCCTCAACACTACTAGGACTGACGTCTTCATGCAGCTTCAAGACAAGTCTGTCCTACAGTGACCACCCTAGAAGCCCCTTGGAGGAGACCCTAAGAAGTGGTGCCGGTTCTACCAAAGTCGTGGCCACGACACGGAGGAGTGCCATGACCTGAAGGAACATATTGAGAAACTCATCAACCGAGGGCACCTAAAGGAGTTCATTGGGCCTCGAAGGCATGAAAACCCTGTGTCACCAAGGAGGGATGACAGACGCCCTTATCAAGCCTGACAAGAGAGGCCGAATCCTCGAAGAGACCCTAGGGCAGAGCAGGAGAAGCCCCGCCAGAAGAAGCCAGAAATACCCGCAACCACCCGAATCATCAAAACAATTTACAGAGGGCCGGCTACAGGAGGAAATTCAGGGCAGAGCGGTAAAGCATATGCCAGGGCCATGGCCTCAGTCAGCGTCCCCCACAAGAAAAGGAAAACGGAGCCGGTGATCTCCTTCATGGAAGATGACCTGGAGGACGTGCAGATTCCCCATGATGACGCTGTAGTAGTCGCACCCCTAGTGGCCAACTGTGAGATACGACGGGTCCTGATCGATAATGGGAGCTCCGCTGACATACTGTTTCACGATACCTACCAGCGCATGGAACTGAAGGAGAGACGTCTATAACCTGCCCCTGCCCCCCTTTACGGCTTCGGGGGATCCCCAGTCTTCCCAGAAGGAAGCATAGTCCTCCCTGTAACAGCCAGGATAGTACCGAGAACAGCCAGTGTACGGGCCACGTTCCTTGTGGTAAAACAATCCTCCTCCTACAACATGATAATTGGGAGGCCCACCCTCAATAAGCTAAAAGCCGTCGTCTTAACCTATCACCTGAAGTTCAAGTTCCCCACTAGCAAAGGTGTAGGGATGATAAAGGGGGATCAGAGAGCCTTCCGATCCTGTTACCTGAGCGTCATCAAGGAAGGAAAAAAGACCGAGGCCCTACCACTTGAAGTTGAGGATCTGCGGGACGAAATGAAGGCACCCAAAGGTCGACCCGTCGAGGAACTAACCGCTGTGCTCCTAGGAGAAGACCCCGCCCGGACCATACAAGTAGGAGCAAACCTCTCAAAGGAGGCCAGAGAAGAACTCCTTCGCCTCCTTAGGAGGAACCAAGATCTGTTCGCCTGGTCAGCATCAGACATGCTAAGGGTCAACCCTGAAACCATTGAGCACCACCTAAACGTAGACCCTGAATACAAGCCAGTTATTCAGAAGAAGAGGTCCTTTGCCCCAGAGCGTCAGGTGGCCATCAACGCCGAGGTGGACAAAGCTGCTGTAAGCCGGTTTTATTAAAGAAGCAAGGTATCCCGAGTGGGTATCTAATATGGTAATGGTCAAGAAAGCCAGCGAAAAGTGGCGCATCTGCATTGATTTCACCAACTTAAACAAAGCTTGCCTCAAGGACAGCTTCTCTCTCCCCCGGATCGATCAAATGGTGGATGCCACCTCAGGGCATGAACTCATCTCTTTTATGGACGCCTACTCTAGTTACAATCAGATCTTCATGCATAAGCCCGATCAAGAAAAGACCGCCTTCGTCACTGAGCGAGGGTCATACTACTACAAGGTAATGCCTTTTGGGCTGAAGAATGCTGGGGTAACCTACCAGAGGTTGGTGAACAAAATATTCAAAAGACAGATCGGGAGGAATATGGAAGTCTATGTGGATGACATACTGGTCAAAAGCCCCGAGGCACAAAACCACCATTCCGATCTGGAGGAAGCCTTCGGAGTCCTGCGCAAGCATAATATGAGGTTGAATCCATCCAAGTGTGCTTTTGGGGTAACCGGAGGCAAGTTCCTGGGGTTCATGGTCACTCAGAGAGGGATAGAGGTCAACACAGAAAAGATAGAAGCTATCCTCAACATGGCCCCTCCTAATTCAGTGAAAGAAGTCCAGCGACTCACTGGACGAATTGCAGCCCTAAGTTGTTTCATGTCTAAGTCGGCAGAAAGGTGCCTTCCTTTCTTTCAAGCTATCAAAAAGGCAAAAAAAACTTCGCGTTGTCCGAGATCTGCCAAGAGGCATTTGGAGACTTAAAAAGTCCCTAAGTTCGCCACCCCTTCTGACCAAACCACTCCCAAACGAAGAGCTCTTCCTTTACCTATCTGCCGGACCAAGCACCGTGGCCTCTGTCCTGGTACGAGAAGAAGAGGGTATCCAAAGGCCCATCTACTACGTCAGCTGAATTCACCATGAGGCCGAGACGAGGTACTCTCCTATTGAAAAAATGGCTTACGCTCTAGTAATAGCCGCCTGAAAACTCTGGCCTTATTTTCAAGAGCACACTATCGTCCTTTTGACGGACCAACCCTTGAGGCAAGTCTTCCATAATCCGAGTGTTTTAGGAAGAATGGTAAAATGGGCAGTCGAGCTAGGGGAGTTTGATATCTGCTACCAACCTCGGCAATCTATCAAGGCACAGGCCCTGGCCGACTTCATCGTGGAGACGACTTTGCCCATATTTCCGGACAAACCAGAAGTACATCTAAACTACGGTCCCCCTCTGGGATGGAGTCTCTATGTGGAAGGATCCTCGAATTCACTATGGAGCGGGGTAGGACTCATCCTATGCAGCCCTGAGGGGGACTACTGGCCCACAGTAAAGGATGACGCTGCAAGTTTGGTCAAGAAATGTGAAAATTGTCAGCGGTGGTCTCTGACATCGCATTGACCTGCTAACCCCCTCGTCTCCATCACTAGTTCCCTCCCCTTCGCCATGTGGGGGATGGATCTCCTGGGTCCATTCCCAACTGCTGTTGGGCAGAAGAAACACCTCATCGTGGCCATTGGCAAGCATCACGGATCACCAAACCAGGAACTTCGTCTGGAAGTCGATAGTATGCCGCTTCGGGATCCCTCGCGTGCTGATTACCGATAATGAAAAGCAGTTTGACAGCTCCCGATTCAAAACATTTTGCGACAACCTCCACATTGACCATCGGTTTTCCTCCGTGGGGTACCCGCAAGCCAATGACCAGGCTGAAGTAACCAACAGGACACTCCTCCAAGGAATCAGGGAAAGACTCAAAGAGGCAGATAATCGGTGGGTAGAACAGCTCCACCACATCCTTTAGGCCTATCGAACAATGGCCCAGACGCCAACAGGCGAAACTCCCTTCTTCATGGCATACAGGTCAGAAGCCGTCATTCATCTCGAAATCGAGGTCCCATCACTCCGAGTACAGTGTTTTGAGCCAAGCAGCATTGAAGAAGGGTTAAAAATGAACTTGGACCTAGTTAAAGAAGCCAGGGACAAAGCTTAAATTCGCTTCGTAAACTATCAGCAAAGGGCCGCTCGGTACTATAACTCCTGGATACGGCCCAAAGACTTCAAACTTAATGACCTCGTCCTCCAGAAGAGTGAAGTCTCGCGCCCCCGACACACGGGTAAGTTGGTCTCGAATTGAGAAGGTCCTTACAGGGTTCGAAGGATCTACAGGATAGGCACCTCTAAGCTTGAAGACATGGAAGGGAAGCCCATTCCCCGCACCTGGAACGCGATGAATCTTCGTAGATTTTACCAATAAAATGTAAAAGCACGAAAATCAATAAAGAATTTGAAATTCTGAAACTTCTTTACTTCATAGGAAGAGAGGTGTACAAAAGGAAGACACATTGACCTTGGATACAAAGGACTATTTTGGAACAATCGAGGCCCCAAAAACCTCGTAATCACGCAAGAACTGAACCTCGCTTTCCCCCCCAGCTCGCACCTCCCCCACATCGCCACTTGGGGTAGGTAGGGCTTCACCTGGGCACTCTGGACCCCCAGCCTGAACAGCTGCACCCTCTCCTCCTCATGAAGAATCCGTGCTAGAGCCTTCAGAGTCGGTTGCCAGATCAAGACCTGAGAAATCCAACCCCAGGAAAAGGAGTGTAACCGTCCTCTTAGCTTCATCGAAACCTTCGAGGTACTGAACTGCCCCTTCCTTCATAAAAAAAGCCTCGTTTTCCGTGGAACGACGTCGAACTTTCTCTAGCTCATCTCTCAGGACCTCTGTAGTCCGACGGTGATGATCCCTGTCAAAAATTGCCTCTGCCCTCTCCCTTTCGGATGTCTCGAGGGAAATGGTCAGGTCATAGGTAATATCCTTAGACTCCTTCAGCTTTTCCTCAGACTCCTTCAACTTAAGCTCGGTCTTGGACAAGCGGTCTGCCATCTCAAGGGCACTCCGGGAAAGCATCCCATGAAGAACCCTGGCCTGAGAAGAAGCGACCTCCGCCGCTGAACAGAGCAACTCAAAAGGCTTCGACAAAATCTCTGCCTTATCGCGGGGAGAGATCCCTAGCACCAAGTGCTCTCGAGCGACCTTGGTGCTGGCAAACACCGAGTCATCCAGCCTCAGAGCCCACCGAGGGGTGAAGAGAGGGCCCATCTCAGATTCTTCCCGAGGCAAGGGAGCCACTGAAGGAGAATGAACCATCGAAGGCCTGGAAAGAGCCACTGAAGGAGAATGAACCATTGAAGGCCTGGAAGGGCTATCCACCGGAGTCGCAGCCATGATCGGAACCTTAGCTCTCTTCTTCTGCCCAGAACCGCTAGCTTCGGCTGTCCTCTTCTTCTCGCGGGCCAGCTTCTTGGCCATCGCCTCCATCTCCATGTCTGCATAAAAAGAAAGAGCATTACAAAACTTGGAAAAAAGTAAATAAAAATTCCTATAAGTCGACGAGCCAGCGACTACCATGGAAGAGGCGCGAGGGAAGGCGAGAAAGACACAAGCCGCGCCTGTGGAGTTCCTCATTGTCTCCAAGAACATCGATTTCCAAGGGTGCGACCAGCATTGCTCTCAGTGTTTCCTCCTCACGCGGGGAAAGGTGTGGTCTTTTGCATTTGCCAACACGCTCCAGGCCCCAAGTGAGAGGAACATCAAAACTTTCGGCAGATTGGACAAAGAAGAAGCTCCCCTTCCATCCCTTAATTGAGGAAGGCTTCTATTTTAGAACGCTCTTCCCCTGCCTCGAACTAACGATGACCCAGCCTGAGTGACCTAACCGGGCTAGCTGAAAATGGGCTTTGAACACGTTAATGTTCATCACCCCCTTACCTCCTAGCACACAACAATGAATGCCAGAATCAGTCGAACCGAATTGGGAACCAACTGGCTTAACGCAATACCAAAGTATCTAAGTATTGAGCAGAGGAACGGGTGGAGATGAAGCCTGAGCCCCACCTTGAGCTAATGCTTGTAGAGGTACAACTCATACGGTTGCTAGCTGGACAGGACATCGCAAGCCCTCTCTCCACCCTCGGAGGCCTTCATGTTAAAATCCATGGGGATCCTATACTTAACCCTCATTCTTAAAAGGCTGGATCCCACCACAAATTTTAGGAACAATGTTCGCTTCAAACACCGCTTATTCTCTCTCTGTGTCCCGAGCCTCATCCTTGATAGATGCAAGCGCCAGGTCCTCATCTCCCCCTGATGATTTGGACCCTTGCCTCTCCCCTCTGTCTCTCGTGTACGGGACTAAGGCCCAGCCTCCACCCCTAGAAGTCACTTCATGAGAAGCAACCCCTTCGCTGGAAGAAACACCCATTGCTTCCCCCAGCTCCCTGGATAGGGCTCCGTTAGACTCACTACTAACAGACATTACTCACCAAGGAAAGAAGGAAAGCTTTTGTGAAAAACCCCTAAGTAATGCTGAGCGCTCACAGACTCACTAGATGAACCAAAACCTTCAAAATCTCTCAAAAATGCAAAGTGAAAACTGAAGGGAGGGGGTACCCTTTTCTATAGAGGTTATGACAGCAGAAACGAGGGAATCAAATCACGCGTTAGGAGAGCAGACACATCCTTTGCAATTTTCTAGGGGCCATTTCAGGTTCCCCAGGCACCGCTTTCAGTAACCTAGGTGCCAGCTGTCACTAGAGCGCGACCTCTACTAAAACTGACACGCCGCCATTTCTTGTCAAGTGTCGTCATTTATCGCAACTACTTGATGGACTTAAAATGAACCAAAAAGCCCACGTGCGAAGAAGGAAGTCGTGACCATCTGGCAGACCTAAGGTGAGCAAAAAGCCCTTGCGTGCAGGGTGGCCAAGAAATCTGAGCCCCATAAACGCTCAGTCGAATCTCCAAATAAGTCCGAGCGTATGAGCTGCTCCGCTCACGCTCCGTAAATTTCTCCAAGAAATTCGAGCCCCGTCAACGCTCCGTCGAATCTCCAAATAAGTTCGAGCGTATGAGCTGCTCTGCTCACGCTCGGCAAATTTCTCCAGGAAATCCGAGCCCCATAAACGCTCGGTCGAATCTCCAAATAAGTCCGAGCGTATGAGCTGCTCTGCTCACACTCGACAAATTTCTCCAGAAAATTCGAGCCCCGTCAACGCTCAGTCGAATCTCCACATAAGTCCGAGCGTATGAGCTGCTCTGCTCACACTAGGTAAATTTCTCTAGAAAATTCGAGCCCCATCAACGCTCGGTCTAATCTCCACATAAGTCCCAGTGTATGAGCTGCTCTGCTCACGCTCGACAAATTTCTCCAGGAAATCCGAGCCCCATAAACGCTCGGTCGAATCTCCAAATAAGTCCCAGCATATGAACTGCTCTGCTCACGCTCGACAAATTTCTCCAGGAAATTCGAGCCCCGTCAACGCTAGGTCGAATCTCCACATAAGTCCAAGCGTATGAGCTGTTCTGCTCACGCTCGATAAATTTCTCTAGGAAATTCGAGCCCCGTCAACGCTCGGTCGAATCTCCACATAAGTCCGAGCGTATGAGCTGTTCTGCTCACACTCGGCAAATTTCTTCAAGAAATCTGAACCCCGTCAACGCTCGGTTGAATCTCCGTATAAGTCCGAGCGTATGAGCTGCTTTGCTCACGCTCGGTAAATTTCTCTAGAAAATCCAAGCCCCATCAACGCTCGGTCTAATCTCCACATAAGTCCGAGCGTATGAGCTGCTTTGCTCACGCTCGGTAAATTTCTCCAGGAAATCCGAGCCCCGTCAACATTCGGTCGAATCTCCAAATAAGTCTGAGCTTATGAGCTACTCTGCTCACGCTCGGTAAATTTCTCCAAGAAATCCGAGCCCTGTCAATGCTCGGTCGAATCTCCAAATAAGTCCGAGCGTATGAGCTGTTCTGCTCACGCTCGGCAAATTTCTCAAGGAAATCCGAGCCCCGTCAATGCTCGATCGAATCTCCACATAAGTCCGAGTGTATGAGCTGCTCAGCTCACGCTCGGTAAATTTCTCTAGGAAATCCGAGCCCCGTCAACGCTCGATCGAATCTCCACATAAGTCCGAGCGTATGAGCTGCTCTACTCACACTCGGCAAATTTCTCCAGGAAATCCAAGCCCCGTCAATGCTCGGTCGAATCTCCAAATAAGTCCGAACGTATGAGCTACTCTGCTCACACTCGACAAATTTCTCCAGAAAATCCGAGCCCCGTAAACGCTCGGTCTAATCTCCAAATAAGTCCGAGCGTATGAGCTGCTCTGCTCACGCTCGGCAAACTTCTCCCGAAAATCTGAGCCCCGTCAACGCTCGGTCTAATCTCCAAGTACGGTGGGCTTTGGACCCCCCCTCGTTCCGTTAAGTTTGCCATCAAATTTGAACTAGTATCAGGAGAAAAGGAAGTTCATACGAAAACATAAATATTTAAAAAGGGTAATTTATTGATGTTAATGGATAACAACCATTTACAACTAACGACCTCGAAGTACAAATAAAAGAGGACCTTAACGGCCTCGAAGTACAAGGAAGATAATAGAAACCAAAAATTTCCAGGCAGCGCCGATCACGAACTTCTTCACCCACTTCAGATTGAAGAGCTCCCGGCACGAACCCTAAAACTTCTTGGGCCGAACCTGAGACTGAAAGTGCTGACTATGATCAGCCCCAGGTTCAGGAAAACCCTCGCCAGCTTGCAAGAAAAGGGTGACATCAATTCCCCTTATCTTACTGCCACCAGAAGAACTGCCGGAAGAGTAGCTGCAGCCTTACTCCCAACTTCCTAGGAGTTTGCAGCCACGCCCCTCCTCTTCTTCCGTTCCTAGCAAGCCAGGGCATAAGGGGCTCCCACCATCCAGAGACATGGCACTCTCCTTTCTCCATTCCACTTAGAGTCTGGAAGAAGCCCGTGTCCCCACTCAGAGTCAGGAAGAAACCCGAACCTCAATTTCAAGGCAAAAGTGCCGTGATGGCTATCATCAGAAAATGCTTTTCTCTCCTTATTTCAGAAACCACACTTTTCTGCTTAAAACAAAAAGTGCCAGAGGACCCTATTTATAAGGCGAGGAAACACGCTTAACGAAGCAATAAATACCAGAAACGAAAAAAAAACAACCCCACGATTTTCGAGAAGACTCTTCGCTTCTCCAGGCGGCTTCCTACCTTCCGAGAATGACTATCCGATTCCCAAGGATCACCACTTAAACCACTGGTTGACCTCGCGATCCGGAGAAGGCTCTTCGTCCTCCCCTAAAACTTTCCGCCTCCCAAAAAACGACGATCCACAGACAAGCTCACTCAACATCCATGAGCAGCCCGGCCCATAAATACTTCCCGGAACACATAAATGAACTCCAGGAAGTGGGGGGCCTGTGATACGGCCTAAAAAACACTGGCCCAAACAAACACCAAGCCCAACAGGCTTGTTCTGGCCCAAACAAACACAGACCCGGCTCAAACCTACGGCCCAGATAAGTTCGGACATCGGAAGGGTAATCCAGCGCAGCTGACTCGATGAACATCCTTGGCCCGGACAAACAATCAGTGTATTCCACGGCCCAACAAGAATCCCCAAACCCCCGAAGAATGACCCAGCCGGCCCACACCAAGATCTCCCCTACCACCACCAGCCACCCTACAGGGACTAGCCACTCCACAACCCTTAGCCCTGCATCCACCCTATGGCTGCCAGCCACCCTATGGCCGCTCGCCACCCTACGGCCGCCCTACTGCGTCCCCTCTCCTAGACTTGCAATCATACCCTCTCCACCGGCAGACGACTATAAATAGGCCAAGGTATGGACACAACAGACATGATTCAGATTAAGGTTGACACACACACACTCCACTTGATTTTCTAAAGAGTCATCGGTTCCTCTCTCGAACCTGCGACTCCTCCCCTGAATATTTGCTAACTTAAGCATCGGAGCGCCTTCAGAGGTCTCCCCCTCCCCTCCTTCCGAGGGCCTTCAGTTTGTACTTGTCACTTGTGCAGGACCCAGGCCGAGTCGCCCCCCGGGCCGAGCCCAGCTCACAAGCCAAGCAGATCCCAGCCCACACCAGCTCACAAGCCACGTCAGCACCAAACAGTAAACAACATCAACAAGTACAATAACGATGGTGGTTTTGAGATCGAGAGACAGCAATGGTCAGGATTGACATTAATGTCACAGTAATAGTTCAACAAATTCAAATCAAGACAATGTAAAATCTCCATAATCCAAATATAATCCAGAAATTAAAATGAAGATTCAAAATCATATTCATATCCTAACTTTTATTAAATAAATAGATAATCAAAACACAACAAAAATAAAGAGGAAATGGGAGAAAGCCAACCCGATCTACCATGGGTCTCGATGATGGTAGTGTAGTGATAGTAGTGACGGTGCAGGTGGTCGCACGATGGTGGCTTGTTTTGGATTTTCCTGTTGGCATATATGGAGGAGAGGTGAAGTTGTTGGCGTGGAGACGAAGATGACAACGCAATGGTCTGGCGTTGCTGAATAAAGGTGCGATGGTGCTAGAGGTGAGAGGTGGTGCGACTGCCTGTGGGTAGGGCTGAAGGCGCTGAACGGTGATTGTCGAGGTCAGTGGTTGTGCGTGATGGTGTTGGATGCTGACGGGCAAAGAGCATAGTGATCCGCGTCGAAAGGAGTGGGAAAGAGCTTGAGGATTTTCTCTATTGGGGTTTGGGTGGCAGAGGTAGTGGCAGTGGCACGACGATGGTGAAATATTGTAGTGTTACTGCTAATGACAGCAAGGAAGCTCGCGATTTTGTTTTTCTTTTTTGTCTTTGTCGTATAGAATGGAAAAGGAGGAGAATATGTATTTTATTTGATCTTCAAGAACATCAATATGGGTATCGTGTTGGATGAAGGTACCAAAAAGAAAATTGATTTTTTTTAAAATAGTTTAGGGATTTAGGTTAGGTTCATTAATTTAGGGATTTAGGTTAGGTTCATTGGTTTATGAAAAAGAGAGAGAGAGAGAGAGATGAGGTAGGTTTCATTGTTTTAATTTAAGCAATAATAATTTGGATAATTTTCATTCTTAGTTTAAAATTAACAATTTATATGAAATCAAATTTGATTAAACTATAAATTTTAGTATAACGTTTATATTGGGATGTTTGTAGAAGTTATGTGAAACATTTTTAAAAAAATGTTAAAAACTTGAAGAAAAAAAAATAATTTTTTTGTACAAAGTTATGTTCGTTATTAGCTTATTAAATACTAATTTTTTTTTATCCAAACCATTTAAAAAAAACTATAAATCGAAACTGAAAAGAAAGAACCACGTGACGACTTAAGGCAGACACCTGTGACGCTGGCTTCAGTTATCAAACTTTCTTACGTATCGACGTCCGACCAGCCACGTCACCTGCGGGCGCTGGTAAACATATAGTGCCCCACGTGTGTACTACTTCGCAACCCCAGGAGAGAAAATTAAAAGGGAGATACCTGGTGAAAAGAACTACCAAAACGTACTTCTTGTGGGTCACACCATGTTTCTTTGTTACACATTGCGTGGGATTTCTTCATTGGGCCACTTGTCCCATAATAGCAAAATGGGCCTCCACTTGTGAGATCTCTTTTAACACGTGCCGTCCTATCCAGATCCTCTGAATCGTCAATATATCGCGATACGCGAAATTAACTAGCGAGGAAAGGAATCAGAATGGCTGAATCGTATGGGAGTGCACGTGTCATGCAAGCAGCACACAGTGGTCGCTGATGGCTAGTTTGGGCAGGACGGTCAGCAGCCCGTAGAGCTGGCGAGCCCAAGAGGCTTACACGATAAATGAAAGCAACACAAACACGTTGCCTTTAATCTCTATGCGTTTCAATTCAAAACAAACACTTTCGTTCCCCTCTCTCTTCTAAGCTTTGTATTTTGCTGATAACATGCATCGTTATAGATGATCGACGACGGAGATGAGAATTTGCTGGAGATTTGTTTATTGAAAGTTTGCAATGACGGAGGATTGTGGGGGAATGTTGAGCGATGAGGTTGACGATTCGCCGGAAAAGTGCCGGGAGCGGCGGCATAGAAGAATCAAGATGAGGAGGCTGGCGGCTACCTCAGCAACCGGATCTTCACCTCCGGCGAAGGAGAATCAGATGGACTCGGGGAGCTCAGGTTACGTTTCGCAGGAGAAGCGAATACGTACGGCTAAGAGGGGCGATTTGCCAGTGGTCTCTCCTTCGTTCTCGCCGTCTGCCGCAGAGGGAGTGGAGGAACCCGCTACGGCAGGGAAAAGCGAGACTGCGGTGGTTGAGCCGGTATATGGAGCGTTGTCGGTGTTGGGGAGGTCACGTGAGATGGAGGACGCCATTGCTGCACGAACGAGTCTATGTGAGCCGGAGATTAACCGGCTGCTACCTGTGCATTTCTTCGCTGTGTACGATGGTCACGGCGGCTGTCACGTAACATAGCTCAAAATTCTCATTTTCTCTTTTAATGCCTTTTTCTTTAAAAAAAAATATTTAAATCTTTTTTTAATCGATATTCAAAATTTTCAAGCTGTTATAAAAAGTAAAAGAAAGAAAGGGAGAAAAAATTTGACCTTTTTTTCTTTTTCTTTTTTGATCAGCTGCGATTCAATGGGGTTGGAGGTATTTTCGTAAATTAATATGGGAGTGCTTGAATGATTTTGCATACGATTCGTTGTGTGCAGGTTTCAACGTTGTGTAGGGATATGATGCACGTCTTCATAAAGGAAGAGCTTATGCGCGTGGGTTCCACAGTGGAGAATGTCAGTGGGGGAGGTACTGGTAGCAGCTCGATTCAGCAACAAGGATTGGACGACCTGGAGCAGAGGTGGAGCACGGTGATGAAGAGGAGCTTTGAGAGAATGGACGAGGTGGCGACGAGCATGTGCTCGTGTGGGAGCTTTGGGAACCAGTGTGGGTGCCATTCAATGGAGGCGGGCCTTTGTGGGTCCACCGCCGTGGTGGCTGTGTTAACCCTGGAGCACATCGTGGTTGCCAATTGTGGTGACTCGCGCGCCGTCCTCTGCCGAGCTGGAAGGGCCATTCCTCTCAGTTCTGATCACAAGGTTAGTTCTATTTTCGAACTTGAGCAGGCATGATTAAAGCATTGTGTAATCATTCAAGAAATGCTTAAAACATAATCAAGTGATGGTACATGTTTGATTTACATCTTAGTCACCTTAAAATAAATCTAGTTTAACAATTGTTGCAATTCAACATGGAAATAGAAGGGGAAAACGAAAAGTTATGAATAAATTTACAAACAGATAAAACACCATCCAAAATCTATTTCTCAAAATTAGGGGTTGATGGTTTTGCATGAAAAACAAACACGGTATGGACCACCTAGTCACAGATTTTGGGCTATGACTAGTACGACTCCAATTGAATGGTACGGATTTAGAAACAAGACGAAAATAAAAGAATGCTTGTGATAATGAATAATAGTAGATTTGTTTGGACGATACTCCGTAGCACATTTGAATGACACCACATTTTAGTTGAGTATTTCAGCTTGAATTAGACTTGTAATAGAAAGGAAAAAAATGATAGGCTACCAGCAAACCTGTTCGCAGTATGGGGCCTTTTGGTTGGGGATTAAGGTGGGGTTGCACCTGAATAGTTATACTTCATTTGGTTGAGGAATTTACTATAAGATTAAGGTGGGATAAAATTAGTATTAATCCCACTCATTTGGGATTAAAATTTTTATTTTTGCCATTTTTACTCTGAATAATAAAAAACAATAATTATAATAACTATAATAATAATGATAGAATTATTATTATTATAATTATTATATACCGTATATGATAATAATAATGACTATAACAATAATTATAATTATGAAAATATTATTCTAGTAATTATAATAATTATAATTATGATGATAAAAATAATAAATATAATAATAATTAAATTTTAGGGTTTGTGAAGAAATTAAAGATTGTTAAGGATGATGAATAATACTAGGGTATTTTGGTAGTTAGAGTTCTTATCTCTCTTTAGTCCAATTTCAGCAATCTCATGAATCAAATGTGGGATTAAAATAATTCTTTTTTTATCCTATACCATGTTAATTCTAGTCTTATTCCATTATAATCATGTCTGCGAACCAAACGGGCCCTTAAGGTATATATATACAAGCATATTTGCTTGTCCCCATTTGATACGTGACCAGCAATAACCCACTCATATTTAGCCCAATTTTCCTGTTTGACACTTCTAACCTTTGGAAAGATATTTATGTTATCGTTTTAGAAAGCAGACAAACAATTTGAGACACACATTAGAGGGACGCGTTTAGCTGTGTTCACTCTAATTAAATTATAAGTGACCCCACTAATTTGAGGATGATATTTAAGGAAGCTTCTAGTTACATATATACACATTTTTATCCTCGAGGAAAATGAATGCATTCTTTGGTCCTTTGATTTTAATGACAGTAAAGATAAACAAACCACAATTGGGACAAAAATTGAACCATCTCTGACTTCCCGCTCGCTACAGTGATTCATTAAGGTTAAAATCAGAAAAACACAAAAAAATGACTAGTCTAGCTTCTGTCAATTACTAGTCCAACTTCTGCAATTACAAACAGTCCAAATTAGTGGTCTAACTGTGTGGTTCATATAGCATTGCCTTTTTAAAGGAGATAAGATTGTCTAGGAATAAAATGACCTGAAAATTAATGGTAGCTTGTGACTGTTCAAGCCTATAAAATATTTCTTAAGGTCTTACATGTTTCTAGGGTGGTGGGCCTGCTGGATATTACTGTTTAATGTTCTGATAAGATATATAGTGAATGAAGATGTTCTAGACTTAATTACTAATTGATTCAATCTTGGTTGTACTTTAGCTAATAAAGTTAAATAAGCTTTTGTAATTAATCCTATTTCCTATGTGACACTAACTTGGCTCAATGTGGCTGGACCATCATAAGCTTATATTTTTGTTTGCACGGAATGCAATGTAGTGGCAAACTTCATCTTCACACTTGGTGCTCTGTGCTGCATGAAAAACGATTCTGAATTTTTATGAAAAAGAAAAATGATTCTGAATTTGGGTGGGGTGTATTAGATTTCCATGTGCTTTTCACATTATGGTAGTTTCTTATTTTAAAGGAGGTTTAGTCAGTGATTTTCATGCTTAGCAACGCATGCCGGATTTCTGCTGTTTTGATAGTTGAGTTTTGAAGTTTGCTTGCTGCCAAAATTTATTCAGGGATATCGCAATTAATAATTTCACAATTTGGTTTGTTTGTATGATTAAGTGAATATCTAGGTGGATCCCCAAGTTTATAGACTTTGAAACATGAAATCGGGCTGTTTGCCCCATTGTTTTTAAACGGTCTGATGAGATTGTAATTTTGCTTGCAGCCGGACAGGCCAGATGAACTTGCTAGGATTGAAGCTTTTGGGGGCCGTGTCATCTTTGTGGATGGAGCGCGAGTAGAAGGCATTCTTGCTATGTCCCGGGCAATAGGTAACCTGTTTCTGCGTTATCTGAATCTTCATATATGCATTTTATTCCTGTGGAAATGGCATACTACTAGCGACAAGTTTGACTCTTGAGTGTGATGCATGTGTAAATGTGCCAATGAAGATTTAGCATTCAATATCTTATTTTAATCTTCTTATTGTATGGTTTTTACCTGAGCTCAGTAGCAATTTTCCCTCCTATTGGGTAGATGATCTGGTTTGATCACATTAAATGAACACATTGAAAGATAACCTTTCACAAATAATAGATTACTTTTTTTTCCCTCATTGATACTTTACCTTTTTTTTCTCAGTTGGATGGACTTTCTAAATGGGTGGGCATATCCATGTTGTTTCGACACTACATGGTCTTGTATGACTTTCCTTTTCTGCTAAATAAAATTAATTTAGTATGAGTTCTATGTTTTGATTTTTGAAAATCCAAATTAAAGATCTCAAACCTCAAACATTTACAACAGTTCAGTTGGGGCAAATGAATCATCCTTGGCTACTATTGAAGATCAATGACAGCATCACATGATTCCTTTAATTTTAATTTTGGGTGAATTAGATAACTGTTTGATTCCCTTCTCCATTTATGACCATCAACTCCATGGGGTTTGTTGGTTTGCGTCAGTTTTGCTTGAGCAGTTTGATTATGATTTCTTTAATTGTATTCTTGAATCTCCATTGGATACGGTTCCAGTACTCTATTCAGGCTCATTCATATTGCTTCCGTGGTCGTGTAGGTGTTCAAACTGTTCTTTATTTATTGTACTCTTCTATATTGTTAGCCACATTGAAGATTGCTCTACTCAAAAGAAATTAAATATTTCCATCCAAAAAAAGAGAAAATAAATAGTGAGTATAAAGGATATTTATTTATGGCGAGACAAGAAAAATTAATGCATTGGAGATTGGTGTATAATTATGAGATTCCGTGGTCAATTTGTCAATCAATGACCAGATTGGTGTTATTTAGGAGACACTGCATTTGATTGTAATAGAGGCCGGGTAGCTTCTTTAAGTCGCACACGTTTTTGTATTTTTTGCATTCAGAAGGAGAGTAAAAATGTCTAAGCTATGCATTAATCATATCCTCCGTTGTACAGAGCTGTTTTACCCCTTCCATTCCTGTTAATGTAAGTAAATCATACATCTTAGTGTCGTTTTTTGGTATGCAACAGTCATCTAAAGTTTATTTTGTTTGTTTCTTTAAAAGAACAGGAAAGATAAGAATAACCTGTTAAAAGTTAAAATATAACAGAATTTTGAGGTATTGGAGAAGGAAAAAATGATTTGGTATCTTGACTAAGGCAGTAACAGTGGTTAATTAAGAAATTGGGAGTGGTAACCTAACTTACATGACTATCACAAAGACCTAGCTGTACTTTTATTATCAATATCTATCAGGTGCATTGTCAATATGAATTCTGAGCTAAGGTAGGGAAATTGCCTGGCGTAACAAGTTCTTTGTGGATGAGAGTCCAGGTTATGAAATTCCAGCACAATTTGAGTGCAGTATGATCTAGCTAGTGAAATACAGAATCATCCTCATTCTGATACCCAATTCTGTTCCTTGTTTGATTCACAAAAAAAAGTAGCATCTTACCATAAAGGTTGATTGATTTGTCAAACTAATTTGAAATTTGATTTATTGGGATTTCAATAAAAGAACTTGAATATCTTGTAAAAGGTAATGGCTAATTTAAAGTGGTTATATGAGAAACTTACCAACAAATCAGAAAGAGTCAGGGGCAAGGATTTTGTGAGTGGGCTGGGTCTGACACTTGGCGTTGCAATCGCTGTTGGTCTACGGGTATGTATACCAGTAATATGTAATAGAGTCCATGAGATTTTTTCTTTAAATGATTGACATATTTAGATAAGATGTTTTTACATGTTATTGCTCAATGGTGGATTTGTGCATTGTGAATTGGTGGAGTCTTTGTTCTACATTTGCTAAACTTATGTTTTCAAAGAGACTTCGCATGCATGCATACGCATGTAAATTATTCAATGTAAATACATCTATATATGTGCAAGTGTGTGTATTTCTTTTTGTAACATTCACACGAATAAGGCTATCAATTTCTGGATTGGTCCCAAGTTAATTCTGAAATATAATTTTATCTATTTCAATCTCTCTATTCCTTGATGCATGAATATATCAATATGCTCAATCTGACTGAAAGCTGAAGGTGATCATCCTGGTTGTATATTATATATGCTTCTAATTGATATGTAAATACATTTTCTGTTGTGTTTCTTTGATGTTAAATTTCATTACTTCTTGCGTGGATTTTTGTCCTCTTAATTCTTTCTTTCCGAGGTTCTTAATAGTTTCAGCCACTGAGAATACAGTTGGACCAATCGTTATTTGTCTGTTATGTTAACTAATAAAATGCATTACATTTATTGTTGTCACATCGAGAACTAGTTGCATTGCATCCATGACTGAATGTGTCTCATTTAATTCAGCTATCTGTAAATATTTGGAATGCATACCTTTTCCAAACACAAGCTACTAGTTATGAGCAACTCGAGTGACTTAAGAAGTCAAATGGGTGCTCAGGATTTGTTGTTTGTGCATGGAGCTAGGTGAGTTTGTGGAGCTGACAAATAGAGCACTGAACTCTGATGAGGAGTTCCAGTCCTGATGTAGCTTGATTTCCTATATGATGTTTCCCTCCTTGAGTCTTCAGATATTCTGTGTAACAGTCCTTGCCATGGTATATCAGATAAGGGAAAAAATCTTGGCTCTTGGTTTGCACCGGTTGAAAACTTGACCGGTAATTTTTGGGAACTTCACTAGTAATGTTAACTGAGTATGTACGGACATTATTAGTGAAATTCTCAAAAATCATCAGTCAAGTTTCCAGCCTACACTTACCTTGGTTGTTGGAGATCGGAATATGTTTCGACTTCCATTTGGGAAGGTCAAATGCTTTATGGTATGAAGCTTTTAGAAATGGCTGTTATCTTCCATAATGCATTTATGATATGGACGTGCCATGTGAAAGGCAAGGTAATAGAAGCACACCATCTGACCAGGAGGGTTCAGTTCTAACAGACGCTTAAACATGTAGCTCTGACTTCGTCAGTAATACAACTGTACATGTCAATATTACCAGGGCCGTTTTGAGACTATGTTGTAGGTTGTCCTTCCTATTTGCAAAATCCAGATGCAGTGCTGCATTTTGTTGTTGTTAGTTTCATTGTTACTTCGTTCTGGTCAATGCTTAATGATATCAATCTTGTTCTTTGTTGTTTATTCATTTTGATGAAAATTCCTAATTGATGCTCCTTAGTGTTATGGAGATTGAAGACAAATAAAATTTCGCAGCTCGGCATGTTCTAGCACCATTTTAGACATTAATGTCTGAAATCCCATTGCGTATGTGCTTATTATCTCCCTGACCATGACTGCAAAAAGTTCTTATCGTCAGCACTATGACTCCTCCCAACAGGAACAGAAGAACTGAAAGGCATAATTTGTTCTTATATTGACTGATGCAATATTTGCATTTTAGGATGCAAGTGATGCCGTAAATTCTCACTCACTGTGTTTCCTTAAAACAGGGGACAAGTACCTGAAGCCAGTTGTGACATCAGAGCCTGATTTAACTTTTACAAAGAGAGAAGCAGAAGATGATTGCTTAATCCTAGCAAGTGATGGCTTATGGGATGTTCTGTCAAATGACTTGGCTTGTGAGGTAGCATGTGAGTGTCTTCGAGGGGGGAATCGTGCTTTTTCTTCCATAGACCTCAATGATGGGCCTCGAATGGATGGAGAAGGGGATCAATCATTGTATTCCTCTCGAAGTGTACTGGCTGCGACACTTCTCACTCGCCTAGCCTTGGGACGGAAAAGTTCTGACAACATCAGTGTCATGGTTGTAGACCTGAAGAGGAGCTGACAAAAAGGCAGGACAAGGTAATCTAATGTTGATATGTACTTTGCACAGATCCCATGATGAAGCAAAAACAAATTGCACAGAGGTTTCATCGGAGAATAAAGTCATTTTAATAGCGAAAAATCATTAAATTGACTCCGGTCTTTCAATTATGCTAAGATATCTCTTAATGGCAGGCCTTTGGTGTTGAGCAGAACAGTTTAGCTGTTTGATTACTTTGCAGATTGCTACATTATTGATTTATATGTAGTGTGTTGCCTTTCTGCACCTAATAACCAGGTAGCTGCTAGGTTCTTGGAAGTTTGATCTCATTTAACAACAAAGTGTTTGAAATAGTATGTTAGTAATTGGAAATTTCCTTAAATGGGGATTCTAAATCTCCCGTAGAAGGAACCTGCAGGAGATTATGGTCAGACAGGAAAGCGCATGAAAAGAGGTAGAAATTATTGCAATTGTCTAGTCATTTCTTATGGCCTGCAATAATTTTCTTATGGCTTCGGATTAGGCAATAATTTCTTGTGATTCATGATGTTGGATTAGAATAGAAACAAGTTTAGACTAAGGTGTTGTTTGGGAAAGTGATTAAAATCAACTTAAAGTAAAAAAAAACTTAAATGATTAAAGGTAAAAATTGATTTTAATCAGAAACCCAAACACAAACAACACCTAAATGGATGAGTATTTTACCATGATTTGGAAAGTATAAAGAGAACCGAAACTGGATCCCAGTAAATCTAATCCCTCCAGGGTAAGTGTAGTCCCGCTAAATTCACAGGCTAATTAGTAGCAGCCATGGGGCATGGACACCGGTGGTCTGATATGTCACCTTGGGGGCTTTGAACTCCCAGTTTATGCTTGTTGACGCTCTTAATCACCGATGAATATATAGTAATAACTTCTTTATTACACAATGAATTAAGAACTATTTTGCCAAAATGTCATGTGAGAAATGAAAATTTCAAATGCTTTTTCCTTTTCGAAAATTTATTCAAAAAGAAGACATGGTGATTGAAAAGAAAAAGATTATTACATATAAAACCGATGATACATGTCAGCTTCAAGCTTTCAAAAGAGGTACTAAGATTCTGTATAAGATTGATGAGTGGTGACTTGTGTTAGTTTTAAAATGAATAGTACTAAATTCAAATACTATCATGGTGTTATCATTTTTAGAAATGAAAAGTAGTAGTTTCAAAAGAGTACCAAGTTCAAATACTACACCAGGAGAGTAATATTAAAATTGATAGAGAAAAAAATGTAAGGATGAAAAGGAGAGATGAAAAAAATGAAGATGGGGAACACATTTATATTGTTTAATAAAAAAAGTATTTTAATTTTTTTATCACATGTAAAAATTATAAATTACAATATTGTAATGATTGAAAAGTAATAGAAACTAAAGTAAGTTATTTTTTCATGAGTTTTATTAAATCACAATCTTCTCAAATTGTGATATTTGAATAGTAATAGAAACTAAAATAAGTAATTTTTTCATGAGTTTTACTAAACGCATCATAGAAAGTTCTTTTTTTTTGTTATTTTTATGTTTTCTATGTCGTTATCCTTTTCTTTTATGTTTTTCCCATTTTTCTTATTGAATTGTGATATTCCATCTTGAATTTTTTTTTTAAATTATCATTTTTAAAGAAATTTCACAAAGTTCATTTGAGTTTTGCTCTTATCAGTTAAAGCATAAAAGAGAGAAATGTCACTACAGTTTATAAGCTTCAAATGTTTTTTCCATCACAAGATGGAATATCACCTAAGCACACTACCATTTTGAATCATTCGGATTTTGATTCTCTAAAGAAATGTGGAGACAAGTTGTTAACATCGCAAACATCAAATTTCAAAATGGTGAAAGTACGAAAATTTGAGAACAAAGTGAAGAAACAAGAATGAACAAAAGAATAATCTGTGTCTTTGTTTTTCCCCCTTTTTGGCCAAATGTGCTCTAAGATAGGACAAGAAAAGGTTAAAGAAAAGAGGATTTGTGTGCTACACATTGGTGCAAACGCGTTGGGACAAACATAAATTCAAATATATTGGTGTCAATGTTCACCCGTTAGTCAATTTTTGTTTGTAACAAGAAATTCTTGTTTGACACATTTCCATAAAAAATACATAATACAATGATTCATCTCACTTTTAAATGATATTAAAAGAAAGAGAACAAAATATATTTTATTTTCATTAAAAGGTAAAATAAATCCTTGTACCATGTATCTCTCGTAACCTCGTGTCAAGCAAAAGATTTTTGTTTGTAACATATTAACAGTGAGATCAAATCATACTCCCCAAAAAAATAATGGGATCAAATTAACAATTTTCATTAGAACTCTTTCATATTTATTTATGTTCAATTGATTTTAAAAATTCAACGGGTGGCAATTGCCTCCGATCAGTACAAAGTGGCTTCGCCCTGCATGGTGGTGTTTACAACTACGCTCGTTAGTCTTATCCATATCTTCAATGGCATAAATGCCCTACTTTTTATTTTATTTTATTTCCAACAGAGGCCCGATGTTAAATGGTTTTCCAAAGATGGGAAGGTTTACTGAAAACGATTTCCTAACATATGGATGAACTATAGAATCCAATTCCCGTCTAAGTTCGTAGCACGTCATAAATTACCATATCTCTTAATTTCTTGGGTTGGTTATACAATAATTGTCCTTTTGATGTTTCATTCTATGTACATTTCCTCCTATGCACCCTGTTTGGAAAGATGATGAAGATTTCATTTTGACATCCTAGCCTTCATTGGCTTGCTATTGTTTCCATCTTATCCTTTTCGCTTAAGAGTTAAACTTTCACTCGAAGGGAGAATCACTTAAATTAAGTTAGTAATATTAACTTAGTTTGGTAAACTTATTTCACATCAGTCTTAGACATTCAATTTTGACACATTTGTAAATGTAAAAAGTGTCTATTAATAATTTGTATATTTTATACCAGTTTTAACTCTCTCGTTACAATAATTTTTTACGTTTATAATTCTATCAAAATGACAGGAGTAACAGTATTCTAACTTAATAATACGTGTACTCATATGATTTTGGCAGCATATATCAATAGTAACGTTTGAAAAATGTATTCGCAATGAAAAGTTTTTGTTTGTCACCGTGTTATAAATTAATGCTTTTTACCCACGTGGTTCATGGCTTCATGCATAGCTCTCCTGTGGTGCTTGTATAAGCTAAGGACTCTTCCTCCACTATTCATAAACCAACCCGTCTCCTTCACCTTTATATCTCTCCCTCCCTCGTTTTTTTTTTCTTCTTTCTTGAGAAACTTTAATTTCGGACTCTCTCTTAGTCTCCTCTCTCTCACTCTCAGAGTTTTTTGAAATGGCACCACCAGCTGAGCTCTTCTCTAAGATCCCAAGCGATGGCTTTGACAACGACACCCCGGAGACGTGTCGGGAACGACGCAACCGGAGAATCAAGATAAGGCGGCTAATATCTCGCTCTGGCTTCGGCCCCAACCATTCACCATCCAACAATACGACCCAAAATCAAGAGATCCAACATGACAATTCGGATCCCGGTTTAATTACTTCGAAGCGGTATCATACGGAGGAAGAGGAGGAATCCTCAACCTCAGTACCAGCACTGTCACGTGCGATCACGTTAGGGGGCCCTCCACTACCGCCTACACCGCCGCAACTACTAATAGTGGCTGAGGAGTCATCGTTGTCGTGTTCTGTGCGGGGTCCGGTACCTAATCCGATGCCGATTCATGGTTGGATATCAACCAAAGGGCTTGCAGAGAGCATGGAGGATATGTTAATGGTTAAAGAGAACTTCTGCCAGGTGGCTGGTGATCATATTAGTGGACAACCTATGCATTACTTCGCTGTCTATGACGGACATGGTGGATCCCGAGTAAGTCTCAATTCTGTTGATCGATTCTTAAAAAATTCATGTGGACATCCTAATTGAGAATATGAAAATCAAAACGTACAGGTATCTACGCTGTGTAAGGACGTGTTACACAAACTCATCGTGGAAGAGCTAATGCTTGTGTGGACTGCTAAAAGAGCAGTTGCTACTGAAAATGGTGATTACAACTACAACCGTAGCCGTAGCTACAGCTCACCACAGGAGAAAGAACAGCAAGAGTTGTTTGAGCGTAAAAGAGAGTGGATATATATGGTGAGGAATGCCCTATTGAAGAGCTTCCAGCGAATGGATCAAATGGCCCACAACACCTGCTCGTGTGGGAAGAACGGATCTATCTGCCGTTGCAAGCCCATGGAACTCAATTTTGCGGGGTCCACTGCCGTCGTGGCTATGATAACACCTCGCCATATCGTGGTTGCCAACTGTGGTGACTCACGAGCCGTTTTGTGCCGCGGTGGCAAGGTCATCCCTCTCTCCCAAGATCACAAGGTCTGTACTTGCTCTCCTGACTTGGCTAGTTTTGTCATTTTGTGGGTCATAACGTAATTCTCTGGGAAAAAACTTATTTACATCTTTTTGAAGTATTATTTCGTAATTTTATTGATAATATCTATATAATTATTATTTATATTATTTTAAAATTACTTTGTAATTACTAATGAAATTTTTATCAAATGTAATAAAATGAAGTTTCTGCGTCTCACTTTTTTTTAATGCCCTTAATTAATTAATACACGTATTGATATAGGAAAAAAACTTAATTCACGATTTTGAGTTTAAATAAGTTTTTTAAAGCTATTTTAAATTTTTGATTTACAAAAAAATAAACATTTATGCTGTTTATTAACAGAAACCGTTTCAAAAACTCTAAAAAATAGATGTTAAAAGAATTACTTCTTAAAAAAGCTAAGAAATATTAGCTCTGGATTACTCGTGCATAAGTGAATGCAATATAATATTCGCTGCTAGAATCCTCTGATACTTAATAGTTAATTCATTGAATTTACTTTGTTTTTATATAGTGCGTATGTTTTCGTTTAAGTAGCATGAGCTTATTGAATCCAATGTGCAAAATTGGTTGGGTTGCAGCCAGACAGGCCTAGTGAACGGGAGAGGATTCTTGCTGCTGGC
Organism: Bretschneidera sinensis; assembly: GCA_023935145.1. NCBI lineage: Eukaryota > Viridiplantae > Streptophyta > Magnoliopsida > Brassicales > Akaniaceae > Bretschneidera > Bretschneidera sinensis. Next base: position 142,482,431 of record CM043700.1, read on the forward strand.
GGTACGATATCTTATAACAATGGAGCACGAGTTAATGGAATTCTTAACCTCTCGCGTTCGCTAGGTAATAATCCTATTGATATCATTTCATGTTCTAAATCTTTTCCTTTGTTTATGTCAAAATATGTATACATGCAAGAAGCTAAAAAAGCTTTAGTACAATTGTAATAAAATATCCATGAATGATGAGTGCGGCGTGGCGGTTTGAAATTGCTGTTAAAGCACGTACTAAAGACGCCAACAAAACGGTTTTAATAACCTCACTTATAATTGTGTGGGAAATTAATAATTGCGTTTATTAGAACCGCTGTTGGTGGGTGTCATAGAGCATATTTACGGCGGTTTCAACCATTAATAGAGTTTTTAACAACGGTTTTAATTGTCAATAAATTTAAAAATGACATGTGTCACGTGAAAGTTATCTTTCATTTATCTTAAGCTATTATTGTATATATTTATAATAGACACAAAAAACATATTAGTATTTGTGTTACATAAATTAAATACATCTATAATTGTCGTTAAATTTTCAATTGTGTAGGTAATTAATATCAGTTATTAAAAGTGCTGTCAATTGGCGAGTTTCGAGTTTTGTTTTAAGGTTTCAATTGTTGATAGGGTTTTTTATGACAGTTTCAACTGCCAATAAATTTAAGAATGACAAGTGTAACGTGAAAGTCATTTTTCATTAATCTTATGCGAAACACATTATCACACATTGACAGATGTATATATTTATAATTGGACCCAAAAAAACATTAGCATTGGTGTTACTTAAATTGTATATATCTATAATTTTCACATATTGTCGCACGTTGTCATTTGTATACATCTATAATTGGATAAAAAAAATTGGTATTGATGTTGCATAAATTTTATATATCCATACTGTCGCTAAATTTTCAATTGTGTGGGAAATTAACAGTGGGTTATTAAAACTATATTGACGTCTTTAGAGTTTTTTTTACAGTGGTTTCAACTTCAATACAATTTTTAACGACGATTTAAATTAAGCGCCAATAAATTTAAAAATGACAAATGTGAAAGTCATTTTTTATTAATCTTAGACGAACACATTATCACACGTGTATGCACCCGTGTGAGGATATGATACTGGAGTGATGAATATTTAAGAATTGCAACCTAATTGTTACCAGTTCAGTATTTGTGCTATAAGTTTTTTCAAGTATGAATATTTTAAATGACGATCGATCAGATTAGGGTTTCTCTGATATTTTTTAGATTTGGCAAGTATAAGTGAACTAAAACTTATTATACTGCAATTGGTGTATTAGTTTTATTTGCAGCCTTAATGTTTTTGTTTGGTTGCTTTCTATTATGATCATAAAACGTAAGGCTCAAATTGGCATGGTTTCCTGAAATGTAGATTCTATATATGTTGTCAAATCACCTAACTCTTAGTCGGGATACTGGTTGGAACTTGAGTCTGATTATAAGATTAGTCAAAGAGAAAGTTATTGATAGTTGTGCAATCGTACGTGGTTGTCCGCTCTTGATCATGTGTGTGATGCACACACACGATCATTTGTGTGTACGTGAATTGTATGTACTGTTTGGATTTGAATGTCGCGATAGGCCTTAGATCTTTCCAGTACTAGTAGATTTCTTACCTTCTGTTTTTTCCGAGTGAATTTCTTACCTCTCTTTTCTTTCTATGCAGGAGACACCCTACTCAAACCAATAGTAACATCAAGGCCTGGAATTTCTTTCATGGAGAGAAATGCTGAAGACGAGTGTATAATTATCGCTTCTGATGGTTTATGGGATGCCATCTCCAATGATTTGGCATGTAAGGTAACCATCGATTGTCTTAGACGTGAGGAGCTAAAATCAGGTTGTTCAATCAAAGATGATGATGATATCTTTTATCCTTCTAAAAGCAGCTTTGCAGCTGCTATTCTTTGTCGTCTCGCTCTAAGCAGACGAAGCTCTGACAATATAAGTGTAATAGTTGTTGATTTGAAGAGACACAAAAACTCTGAGGCGGAGTGAGGCACAGCCTTGATAACTGCGCTAATTAGAAAGATTTAGTCTGTATTTTATTTAACGGATTTTTTTTGGTGAGGGGGAATGGGCGATGAACTCTTATTCTACAACGTGGTGCCATACATTGAGGAGAAATAGTTCTTTTGTTTTTGACAGTATAGAAACGATGGAATGAGGTTGAATAATAGATATTTCGAGATTTTAATATTTTCTTTATTGAACAGAAAATATTGTCTTCAAGTTATACCAAGGCCTTGAAGGAAAAGATAAATTATTTCATGGGATTGGAGCATAAAATAGTTGTCTTTTGCGGTCTCAGAAGGAAGACCTCGTGTAAATAGAAAAAAATTGTTTATTCATGTATATAATAGAAAGATCAATTTTATTATTGGATAAAAATATTTTTTTTTATTTTTTTCTGTTATTCAATTGTGAAATGAACTTTTATGTCATATATTTTTTTTTAAATTTAGACAAAAACTTCTTCATATAAATGTGCCTTTGCTTTTTTATTGATGTATGTTGGCATTGTTTGGCTTCCATTACTGTTTGAAGCAGTTACCAAACAAAACTATAAACATGATAACTATAGTGTGTGGGAAGTTCAAAACAAAAAGGCCCTACAATTGCATTTTGGTATCAAACATATCATTTCATTTTGAACGATTAAGAAAAAAATGCACAATATCAAAGCATTTCATTCTTGGTCTTTTTTTTTTAAAATTTAATTATAGAAAATAGCCATCCTCCTATGGTCACAAAGTGGGATGGTGAAAAAAACTAATACTGGCAAAGAAAGAAAAGTTCTAATCCATAATCATAAATTTGTTTGGATTGATTAAGGATAATTTAAATTATTAAAATTTAAAATTTTAAAAATATTTTAATTTAAAAATTTTAATAATTTAAATTATAATTAAACAAATATCCAAACAAACCACGGTAACAATATTTGATACGTACTGCAAATTGCACGTAAAGTTTTAATTTAAAGTCGAGCCTCATCAGAATGTACAATTTTTGGTACATGCTTAAAGCAAAAAAAAAAAAAAAAAAAAAACTCTAATACTTTAAATCGAGGCTCATCAGAATAGAGTTGACTAATGGGTCTGCAGTGGCAAATCTAAGAGCTAAAACCCGCCCGAGTTCAAGCCCACCCCAGGAACTGACTCGCCAGTCTCAAGTAACAGAGTTAACTGAACAGAACGCAAAACTCTCTCAAGTTCAGGTGACTTTTGGTGCCATCAAATGAACCATACTTATAAACTTGATCTCATTAGGATCGTTCCTTGAATAGACTCTGCTCGATATGTCGAGCCTCATCGGAATCCTTGACTCCGACTCCACCTCCACGACAACCGCGGCCGACATCTCTGACGGCTTCCATTCTCCGGCGAAGGATAAAGCCGCGAACAGAGCCGCATACGTCAGCCGCTCCCCGCTCTCTGTTCGCCGAGTTCTCAATCTGCTCGGCGCCGCAAAAGTGAAGCTCCTTCTCGCTTTCTGTGTACTATGCATTGTCGTTTTACTCTCTTCGAGTATCAGCTCTTTCATGTGCTGGAACACTCACATCCCTTCTTCCGTCTATTCTCCTTCCAGGTACTTAATTTTCTTTTCTTTTCTTTTTTACTCTAATTTCGTTTTTGTTTTTGTTGAGTTTTACTTTCGAATTAGTTGCATGGAAACCAGTAACTTCAAATTATGCTTAATTTTCTATTTATACTTGTAAATTAATACTTCTTTCAGCTTAAATTCATTAATTAGAGCACAAATTTCTCATGATTTTTTTTTTTAATGTTTTGGATAAGATTATTGTGTAAGTTTTAAATTGTTTGTATTATTGTTATATTTAGGGGTGGTTACACTGTGTTAATCAACACATGGAAGAGAAATTCGCTTCTTAAGAAATCTGTAGCTCATTATGCATCATGTAGAGGTACTAATGCGATACATGTGGTGTGGAGTGAGAATGATCCACCCTCAAGCAGCCTAGAAGCCTGTCTCAAGAGAATTGTAGCTCACAAACTCAACTTTCGGTTCGACATAAATGAGGAGGACGATTTGAACAATAGGTTCAAGCCTATTGCTGACCTCAGCACTGACGCAATTTTCTCGGTGGATGATGATGTTATAGTACCGTGTTACACTTTGGATTTTGCTTTTGCTGTGTGGCAGAGTGCTCCGTCCACTATGATCGGGTTTCTTCCTCGGATGCATTGGCTGGATGAGGAGGTTTGTTGTTTTTGTCTATCAATTGGAATGGCTCATTTGATGTTGTCTTGAAATGCTTGTTTGATGCTGGAGTTGTTTATTGTTATGACTTTGCTACTTACTGTGCTCTGATGTGGTATATGGACATAATATTTTCCTAAAAATGGAATCAAATTAGATGGTGAAGAATTTGTGTTTAATTATTACCACTGAAGTTGTTTTGGTGCAACTCTCCTTGGTTTCGAATGAAGGAGCCATTTTGCCCTTTGAGACTTAGATATCATTCATCTTTTCTGTCAGGCTGCACTAGATATGCAGCTGTTTGCTTTCAGTTGACATCGAGATACTTTTATCTTTCTTGCAGGTGAAACCTTTAAAAAAACTGCATACCAGGTGCTTGATTGTGCTGCTTGGTAGGCTTATTTTTGTGACAGTTTAAAGGTGTTTTCCATAGGAGGGAGGAATTTATACCAAAACTTGTTAGATATCATCGATGAATGCTTCAATTAAATAATTTTAAGAACGGTTTTGGATCTTCGTGGGCAAATTTAACTTGGTAGTGTTTTGCTTGTAAGAGCCCATAGCTTGTGCATAAGAAGTGGCTCTGAGAATTTCTACCCCAGCTGAGGTTTGAGGTGGGATATGGTACTACTCCTTCTTTTGGCATGAATCTTGGTGCGGGGATAAGTCTATGTGGAAGTAATTTTCGGATATCTTTTTGTTGGCAAGGTACAAACAGTCTTTGATTAGCTCTTGTGTTTCCTTGGTAGGTGGAGAAATAGTGTGGGAAGTTCCTTTTATTCGGAACACTTATGATTGAGAAATTCAAAGGTTTGGATGTTTCTTTGAGAGGATTTTTGGCTCAAAGTTGAACTTGCAAAGGGAAGATAGTATTGTTTGGACTAAAGGAGGGAAGAAAAATTGATGTAAAGTCTTTTTTTAAGGCTCTTGTTGGAAGTGACCTGGTGGAAAGGAGTGTCAAATTCCCTTGGAAAGCTATTTGGAAATCTTGGGCTTCGAGTGAATTTGCTTTCTTTCCTTGGGAAGCGACATGAAAAAGGATTTTCACTATAGATAATCTACGAAAGTGATGAAAGGTCCTTGTCAACCAGTTTTATCTCTGCAAGGAAGGCGCCGAATCTGCGAATCAAATTCTTCTCAGATGTTCGTGGATGGGACATATATGGGAGTTGGCATTCTCTTTTGCAGCCATCCTGTGGGTGGGGAATGAATATATTGGGAAGGAGATCGGGGCTTAAATGGGAATTTGGGGGGGGGGGGGAATGGGGATCGGGGATCTAAAGAGTTGAGAAAGTTATTGCCTTGATTCCACTATCATTTTTTTTTTTGTGTGGTGAAATGAATAGGAAGACGTTTGATGGGGAAGCAAAGTCCATTTTTTTATTTATTTAAGATAAATGGATTCATATTCTTAAATATTGGTCTAATTGCCGTCCTTTTGTAAATGAAGAAGAGTTCATAGAGTTCTAAGAATTTCTATATTGTAAATGATTTTTGTACATGGTTGGCACCCCCTTGGTGCCCTTTAGTGAATCTTTACTTACATTAAAAAAATAGATTCCAAAGATGTATCTATCTTCAACATTTTTGCTTTGTGTAATTTGACATTTTTCTGTCGCCTTGCTTTATCTGATACAGAAGAATGATGTTGCATATTATAAATATGGAGGATGGTGGTCTGTTTGGTGGATGGGCACTTATAGTATGGTTTTGTCAAAAGCAGCGTTTTTCCATAGGAAGTACTTGGATATGTATACTTACGAAATGCCCTCATCCATACGGGATTACGTAACGATGGAGAGGTATGCTGAACTTATTTCTGTATTTTTGTTTTTTTAGGAAGATAAATCTTTACTATACATTACCTCCTCCAGCTCCTCTCCCTGATTTTTATTTTTTGTGGCTTGTTATTTAACTGTTTTTCCACCCACCGTTATCATACAGAAACTGTGAAGATATTGCAATGTCTCTGCTTGTTGCCAATGCTACAGCTTCTCCTCCAATCTGGGTGAAAGGTAGTTGGCTTTCTTTCTAAATGTTATTTTATTGGCACTTAGTAAACCTTAGAGAACTTAGTGTACACATGAGCACAACCAGATGATATTGTCTCAATTAATTTGGAGTATTTCAATTCCTCTCTATATTGCCCAATTTAGATGTTTTTGTTAAAAGACCAGATTGAAAAAATTAGAAAAGAAGCCCTTCGACCTATTAGTCGTTTATTCATAGAAGCAGTAATACCTAAAAATCCTCAATTTACGGAAAGAAATGTAAAGAGTAGCTAGAGTAGACCTATCCTTTTCCTGCCTCCACCGATCACACTCAGTGGTAGATGAATTCATTTAGTCACGTTGTAGAAAATCCAAAATAGTGCTACTATTATTAGCTTGAGTCTTGACCAGTATGATGCACAGTTATTCATCACAATGCCTTACATTTGATATGAGGCTTTGTTAAAGATGATATAAGAATAAAGCCATATTTTCATATGCTATTTTGTTTAATTAGAAACAAAATTTTCCTTCATTTTACTTGAATAGTATCTTTCAAGAAGATACTTGAAACCCCTGCTTTAAGGAAATCCGCCTTCCAGAAATCAGGTTCATAGACAAAGGTCACTTTTATAAATATTAGTTCGATGCACAAGCACTCAGAAAAGTTATATCTGATAGAGGGCTTGTTTTGGTCAAACCGTAGTGGGTTTGAGTAAAAATGTGGTGGCTGCTGAAAAGATGTAGAAATGATATATGTTAGAGCATGATTGGCACTAAAAATCAAATGGAAGATCATACTGTCAGTAATTTGAGGCATAGGTTTGAGAGGAAAACTTGGCATTATTGGATTCCTATACTGAAATTCTTCTAATTTTTTAAAGAAGGATTTTAAAGTAATGCCAATAGCCATTGTAAGATAACATGCTTTTAACATTTCTGTTTTCCTCAAAAAAGATACCATGCTTTTTACATTTTTTCTTAACAAGTTCATATCAATGAAATTCTGAAAACCTTTGGAGAACTTAATTCAATAAAATACCATTTTTGGTTCATCATGTATCATTGTCTCTCATGAATTTTCATTAGACCGATAGTAAGGGTCCATTCCTATGAGAAACTGATTGATTTAAACACCATTTATTAATCTTGCAGGGAAGATATATGAGATTGGATCATCTGGCGTAAGCAGTCTGAAAGAGCATGGTGCAGCCAGAGATAAATGCCTCGATGATTTCGTTTCCCTTTATGGGAATGCGCCTCTTGTATCAACCAATGTAAAAGCTGTGGATGCAAGACATGAATGGTTCTGGTAACAAGCTTTTCAATTTACTTGATGCCTGCACTCTTCTAATTCATGCAATCACAGTTTAGTAAGGTATCTGTATATTCTTCTAGTGTCGTGAACATATTTACACGATGAACATGGTATTGTAGCTTTACTCACGATCTAATTAATCTAGTTATTTCATTGGTGTTTTGTTCTTATAATCGAAAACCAGAATTTTCATTAACAAGACTCAAAGATTTCATAATTTAAGATATTAAAGATTATGTCGACAAATGGGAGAACAGAAGTTGGGTGTTTCGAGAAGGATGATGATCATACATTTCTCAGCCTTTTAGCTAAGATCAAAAGGATGATGACTATAAAGAAGTTAGTTCGATTTATATACACTCATGTTTGGTTTTCACCATTCTTCAGAAGATTGATTAAGAACTCTGATATTTGGAGTTGCACTCTGCTTCCAGTGAGAACCGCCATGTTTGAAATAGAATAACCAGCATAACCGCCATGTTTGAAAATTCAGTGCAATCTAGCACGTGCGAGGTGTTGATTTTTCGAACTGGAGTCTGAACATGGCTAAAAGTACCTTTCATTGTTTTTTGAAGTTGAGTTTTTAGCTTTTAGGTGAAGTGTATTTGTCATCTAGAATGGTGTCTTCTTTGGGACTTGCAAGCAAATCCAAACTCCTCAATGGAAAAAATCGAAACAGCCACACGTGGCGTCTAAAAAATAAATTTGACTTAATTAGAATGGACTGGGATTATAATACTCAAAATAATTCTATATGCTACATGGACGAGAAGGAGATTTTTAGTAAGAAAATTGAAGACCAGGCTTATCTCGGGTACAAATCATAGAAGAAAATTTACCAATTACAGATCCAGTATTACATATTTCTCTCTCTCTGTGTCCCCCCCCAAATTTTTTTTATTGTAAATACTTTCTTAATGTAAAGTTCTTGGACAATGCCATGCCCATTTTCTTGAATAATTTTTTTAGCTTCTTCTAATGAATTATATATGAACCAAAAAAAAAGGAAAAAGAGAGATCATAGAACCCATGGCCCATGCCCAGCTTCCTTTTGCTTTGAATAATGCTACTTTTCCTGCACTTCATACTTCATTTTCTTTTCTACTACTATTTCCGTGCCACTTTTCTTTGAATTTTGTGTTCGTACGTTGTAATGTAGGTTCAGATTTTGATTAAAAAGAGCAAATTGAGTGCCAAAAAAGGCACAGCATTTAGTCAAACTACCATATCCAAATGGGGTTGTCAAGCTAAGCCCATCCCACCTTAATTTGCCTCAAGGCCATGGAGACTTTTTCTTCCATGAACAACAAAATAAGTTTTTAAAAAGAAATGGAAATGGCATGTAAAAAAATGGTTTTTAAATTCAACTGCAACCGACAATAACTTGGATACATGGGGTTATTTTGTTGGAATATTTAAAGGAGAATTTAATTAAAGAAGGTGAACCTAATTTTCATTTTTCCAAGTTTGTCAGAAAAATAAAATTAGGTAGGGGATTTGCCCTGTTTTGAAACTCACAGGAGGGTGGATACCATAGGTGATCAAATGTTGAATTTGGGTACTTTTTATATTAACGGGGAAGGTGGTTGAATTCGAATATTTTATATGAATTGTTATTGGAGCTGCGGTTAAAAAATTTAAGGTATTGATCTCAGTGCATCACTGCAATTGATTTTTTTTTAATATAATTTTTTTTGTTTAAATAAAAATCATCGAAGATGTCTGATATGACTATAGTGTGATTTGGGTAATACTAAGTGAGGAATAAATCTATTTTTTAAAAGTTAATTGAAGGTTTAACATTATGTCTGATTTAATGGAATTGAAATTAGAAATAGAAATTGAAATTATATTTTTTTAATATAAAAATATTATAAAAAATATATAATTTTAATTTTAATTTTAATTTTAGTTTTAAATTTTAATTTTAAACTTTAATTTTATATTATAAAATAAAACATAAGTGAATTTAAGAGGATTAAATCAAAAATGAAGCGAAGCTTGAAAATGTAGTTGGTCACCGAAGTTCTTACTATAAAATGTGATTAATGTTTTGGACTTGGACCATCCGTTGCATACTTTATTGTGCCTTAAATAAAGTTGGTTTTAACAATAAACTTAAAGAGTAGCTATCAGATAATATATATATTTCAGATAACAAAATTTACTAAAATGATTAAAAAAAAGTATGGCAAACCTAATTTACTAGAATAATCAAAATTTAAGCATAAGGGGTTCGAAGGTGAAAGAAGCAGACAAAGAAGAAATACCTAACTCCACTTCTTTCACTTTGTTTTATTATAAGATGACTTAAACCAGGTTTTCTTGCACTAAAGAGTTCCTGTAATTGCCCTGTTTTTACATTATACAGCTCCCACCGGTTCTGATTTTATCAATTAGCCCCACCCATTCACTCACGAGGTCTTCTTCTCCTTGCTCAACGTTCACACGATGTGAAAATTGCTTTAATAATTTTTATTAAAAAAAATTACTTTAATTATGGATATCCCCATTTACTTTTTTATTACACAAATTCAATCAACAATAAATCTATATCTATACATAATATATAAATCAAAACATGTGTTTGATATTTAGTTTTCGTAAAGAAAATTACATAAAAAGCGATGAAGTTGAGATACAACAAAATGTTATAAAAATGATATTTTAATTTTTTTTGAATAAAATGAGTACACAAATAAGTTATCATATATATCCATTAGGGAATTGGGTCACAGCACAGAGTGAATTTAGAATAGTCTTTATTGTATTTACATCGGACTGAACTTAATGATCACTCCACACTATATTTGATGAAAACTTGGATTTAAAAAAATTTATGTATTTTTTTTAATTTACAACGATGATCTAATATATTCTTAAGGTATTAAATTTCAGCACACCCAAATATATTTAGTTCGACATAACTACTATCAAATCAAAAGTTATTTATTCAAATACATGTATTATTAATGATCTAATCTACTCACAAAATTCTTGTTATTTGTTTATAAGTATAGTTAAAGGAAAGGAAGATGTTGTTCGAACTTTGGAGATATCAATTGACCTAAGAATCGAGACTTTTTTTTTTTTTTTTTTTCCAATTGAGGATGAGATCAGTGAGATTATAAAGGACGCGTGGTTTTCAGCTTCAAGCTTCCTAAAGGGTTATGAGTCTCACATGTAATGATTTATGGATATTAATTAAGGGAAAACGTACCAAAAAGTTCCATTCATAACAGCTCATCAGTCATCACCGCTGTAATTAACACCAAAACCAAACGAAACATAAAAGAAACAAACTCCCATCCTTTCATTCCAATTCACGTCGAACTAATCAGCGCAAAAAACACAACTCATCACGCACTAATCACTCCCTAATACTGCAATAGAATTTCTTTCACCCACACTCCCCATTCACCAATGCCATCTCGTCACATCCTACCGCCGGCGCCACCATCACAACTACCGCCTTCGATCCTTCCCTTGGTAGCACCGACACCCACACCTGCACCAACGTCAGCCCCAACACAGCCGCACAACCACCACCTCCCGCTCTCCACGCGCTTCCTGGCGCCAGTGGCCGCTGCCGCCACAGCCGCTTTTTCTCTCCTCATCTTGCTCATCGTTTGCTTCCGCAAGATCACCCGCAAGCGCACGGCTCCCGCCGACTCCAAGCCGCCGCACCACTTCTCCTACTCTGCCCTCCGCCGCGCCACAGGCTCCTTCGCCCCCTCCCAGCGGCTCGGCCAGGGCGGCTTTGGCTCCGTCTTTCGTGGGACCCTTCCCCCCTCTTCCTCCTCTCCCGCGAACAACAAGAACGTCGCCGTCAAGGTCATGGACTCTGGGTCCCTCCAAGGCGAGCGTGAATTCCAAAACGAGCTATTCTTCGCCTCCAAGCTCGACTCCCCTTATGTAGTCTCGGTCTTCGGCTTCTCCTCTGACCCCAAGCGACGCAGGATGCTGCTGGTTTACGAGCTCTTGAGCAATGGAAACTTGCAGGATGCTTTACTGCACAGGAAATGCCCCGAGTTGATGGAGTGGAAGCAGCGGTTATCAATTGCTGTTGATATCGCTAAAGGGATGGAGTACCTTCATAGTTTGGATCCTCCTGTGATTCATGGAGATATAAAGCCCAGTAATATACTCTTGGATCAGTTTTTCTCCGCGAAGGTTGCTGATTTCGGTCTCGCGAGACTGAAATCAGAGGATCAGAATCAGAACCTGTGTGAGATTGTGGTTGCAGAGAGTGATGGGTTAAAATTGGAGAGTAATGGTGGGGTTGGAGTAGAGGATAATGGATCTGTAGTTGAGACTGAGAGTGTGACTACTACAGGGTTTGAGGAGTTCAATTTGGGAGGCGTGGACTTGTCACCGGAAAGTTTCGTTAGAGCTCCTGGGTCAGTGATGGCATCGCCGGAGACGTTGGAAGTGATCACAGCTTCCCCGGAGACTAATGGGTTATCGGATTCACCGGAAATGGTGGAGAAAGCGAGCGTTTCGGAGGGGAATTTCGATAAGGGTAGCCTTGAAGGTGAGAAAGACTTGTTCAATGGGGTAAAGAGGAGCGGTAAAGGGATAAAGAGCGTTTCGGGGAAGGATTGGTGGTGGAGGCAAGATAATGGGGTGGCAGAGAGAGGGAAAGTGAAAGATTATGTGATGGATTGGATTGGCACGGAGATAAAGAAGGAGAGACCCAATAGTGATTGGATTGCAGCTTCTTCGAGCCGTGCAACTAGTGGGAAATTGGATAAAAAGAAGAGTAAGAAGAGATTGGAATGGTGGGTTTCATTGGATGAGGAGAAGGAACAGAATGTGAACAAATTTAAGAAGGAGAAGAGGAAGCCAGTGAGGGAGTGGTGGAGAGAGGAGTATTGTGAAGAGCTTGCAAGGAAAAATAAGAAGAAGAAGAAGAAGAAGCAAGAATTGGGGATGTACAGTGATGATAATGGTGGGGAGGATTGGTGGCCTGGGGATGAGGAATCGTATGCTGAGAAGAAGAAGAAGAAGAAGAAGAGGAGTAGGAGTAGGAGTAGTCGAGGTAGTGTGGATTGGTGGTTGGATGGGCTTAGTGGTGAGCTATGGAGAGCTCGTCGCAATAGCCATGATTCTGTGAGTGGAGAGATTCCTAAGAGTGGTGGTATTAGTAGCACACCCAGTATGAGAGGAACTGTTTGTTACGTTGCCCCTGAATATGGTGGTGGCGGGGATTTATCAGAGAAGTCTGATGTTTATAGCTATGGCGTGTTGCTGTTGGTTTTGATTGCTGGGCGGCGCCCACTTGATGTAACAGGATCAACTTCTGAATTTAAACGTGCCAATCTCATGTCTTGGGCTCGTCACCTTGCACGCACAGGGAAGCTCCTTGACTTGGTTGATCAGGCTATTCAGTCCTTGGATCAAGAACAAGCTCTGTTATCCATCACAGTGGCGCTACTTTGTTTGCAGAAATCTCCTGCTTGCCGGCCTTCAATGAAAGAGGTTGTAGGCATGCTTACAGGCGAGTCAGATCCACCCCAATTACCTACTGAATTTTCCCCTTCACCTCCATTGCACTTCCCCTTTAAGTCACGTAAGAAGGGTCGGTGAGTTTTTAATGCCCAATGGCGATTTTATATATTGCTGTAGAGTTTTATCATCTTTGCGGATGATTGGTGTAAAAAGATTATACTCCGGTATATTTTTAGAATTCAATAGATATGAACTTTCTTTACTTGTTCTTGTGTTGATACATTAACATCCACATTTTTATCCATGGTCACGATAGAGGTGCAAATGATGGCAATGACACCACTTCCTTTCTTTCAAACACTGAGTTTCAGGAATACTATGGTCGTGATGAGACCATTTTAGAATTTCATCGTTATCCTTTGGTTTGAAAAATAGGCTTGATTGTTATCATTTGGGAAACATTGGCATGGCACTTTATTGTCTGCTACTTTTTAGAAATTCACTGAGCTTTGTTTGATATTACTATGAAATTTCCTGCCTAGGTAGAAAGCAGAAGTTATACTATTCATTATTTGTTTGAAGTAGCAATCATTAAATTGATTATATCAATACAAATGCTTTCAAGAGACAATACATGCGGAGTATTATGTAATTATGCTGACATACTCTGCTTCTGACAGATGATGCTACCATATTATGCTGACATACTCTGCTTCTGACAGATGATGCTACCATACAATCTGCTGTAGTGTTTAAGATGTCATATGGAAAACGAGGATTGTTTCCACACATTGCCAATGTGTGTTAGCCTTAAAAAACAGTCCACTCTTAGGTGAGTTGATACTCAATAGATGTATTAAGTAAGTTTTCACTTTTCAGTGGCACAGTCCCCTTAGTATTTTTTTTTTTTTACGTTAATCAGCCTCATTCCATGTATAAGCTTATGTGCTTAAAGTGGAGGACTGGTTTAATTTCCATGTTAAGAACCTCCATATTCCTAAAGTACTCAACCATGAACCACTAACTTACTGGAGAGATTGTTTCAAGTACTTGTGGTGGACTCCGTGTGATCTTTGGTCTGGGGCTGTCTGCTTTTTTGTGCAAAAGCTATTATTGGCTCCTCATCAAATTATGCAAAATGTTAGTTCAATGATGCTGTTACACTATTTTAAAATGCCCAACCTCTTATTTGTAGTTTAGGAGGTTGGAATTGTTATCGTGCTGGGTACTTGGCAGTTCGCAAAAGAATAAGATTTCATTGTAGCTTGCCCAGAAAGTAAAGAACTTTCAGGCACAAATTAAACAACAAAAAGAGGTAGAATAAAAAAAAATGAAATGGGAGTGATCTTTTCCTAATAAGTATAATGGCTTTGGGTGTAACTCTGTGAGTGAAAAAAGATGGTATCCTTAGGTTGGCACAGTTAAATGGAAATGTGGTTAAAATCTGTCATATTGTTCTAGTTAGCAGTTAATCTTATGCTTATTATCATTGCAAATTGTTCATCACCCACAAGGTGATACCTCTGGGTGACCATGTCAAACTATTTCTTAAAATATTTCGTTCAGTACCTGTACTTGGCTCATATTTCATACTCCAGGATTTTGGCTCATGTTTCTTTTGTTATCGATGCTATGAATTTGATTATAACAACCTCCTGTAACTTGGTATTTCTTACATAGAATATTGCAAATGTGATCAACCTTAAGTTTTCTGTGTTGAGGCAGTTATGTTTCCTGCTGTGATAAAAGTTCCACTAAAAATTCCAGCACAAGCTAGCTATGTAAATTTTTTGACACAAGGAAAGGTCTGGGTAACGACGAAGTTGCAGCAGTGTGTTTTGATCTGACTTACGAAGTGGAGCAACATTTTGAAGTTTTATGTTCCAGGTAAAGGATGCTGCAATTAATAGCGAGAATTAAAACGGTATATATCAACAACACGTCTGTGAACGGTATTGGAGCTTTCAGAATCATTGTTGATTTAACAGGGCTATACGAAAATTCAGATATATACTACTCCCACTGCCCTTCTTCAAACATTGTAGCAGACATTGCTTTGGCAGTCTTCAGCATATATTCTGGTTTGATGCAACCATGCATCCTTAACCCCTCACCTTCAGCCACAGTCTTCAAGGTTAGCAATATCACACTTTTCTTTTCGAAGAAACCAAACAAGAAAAAAGGTTTTATGCTTGTGTGCTTGTTCTGGAGAAGAAGAACATCTGAAATATAATTGTACAAAGGTATATGTGCGGTGCCGTGGTTATTTATCTTGATTTCCTGTTCATTAAAGCAAAAGCTGAAATTCATACGATTTCATTTGTGTTTGGGGAAAACGAGGACCTGTGGGTTGCATAATGGCTTTTCCACTGAAGGATTTTTTCTACTGTGGAAGGTCAGAACAAGTCCGACCATCACCTGAGATAGAAGCTAATTTGTAGTTTCTGATTAAGGGTGGAACTGAGGGAACCTTCGTTTTGTCAAGAAACTACCTTACTGAATACAAAGTTCATATGTGTGTATGTAACCATCTCTTTTCTCTCTCCCTTTGTGTCTCGAATAAATTCTCAGAAAAGAGAAAAGAAATACTAAGTTCACAAGAGTACTCTAGGAACAAGTAAATGAAAAAAGAGCTGCTTATTATTAGCCGCTTGGTTCTCTGTAATACACAGGGTAGTACCTTATTTGTGGTCGGGAACTAGTGTGAGCTAAAGTACCTTGAATTGTAAGGATTTTCTAGAGAAATGCAGAAAATTTTGATGCTTAAATGTAATTCCCCAACCATGGAGATATGGACCTCATTATTTCTGCAACTATAATCCTGCTTTTAAAAATGATATCCACTCTCCTTTGGGATGATATTGGTCAGATTTGCATGCAGAAATTGATGTGGTGTATATTTAGTTTCTGCTCTTTGACTAACAGGTTTCATGGTTCTCTAATGACATAGCATCTTTTGAGTTTTAGACAGGTTAATCGCTTACGGGAAGTGGGTGTTTGATTTCCTTATCCATATCTATATCACTGTAGTTGCATGGCTTGTGTAAGTTATACGGCCTAATTTCTTGACATCACAGCTTTGATAAGATGATATGTCATGGTATAACTTTCCCCTTTGCTGCATTTTAGTATCACTGACTGTTAAAAATGAGATTTGGGCTAAGAAATTTTTGACATCTGAGATAAAGCTGCTAGATCTGAAGGCAGATTATCATCATTCTGCGCTAGAAAGAGGCTGAGAGAAGATCTACTCTTAAAACACTACTCCTGAAAACTTGAGAGGTATCGGTGTTTTCTGAAGCTCCTTGAGCCACAACCACATTTGGGAAATCTGGGTAGAAACCAGTTGTGCCATCCAGGCATTCTTTCATGACACATTGGCCACAATGCATGCGGGCTGTGTGTAGACATTGAGCAAAAGAAAATCACTTGAGATGATACAGATGGAGCTACGAGACAGAGGAAAGGGAAATGGCGTTACCATATGCGGTCACACCATTCAATAAGCTGTCGACTGCACTAGCCAGGATATACCGGGGACTCTGATATTTGACTGCACTAGCCAGGGTATACCGGGGACTCTGATCAAATCATTTCAATGTATATATTTCTTCCTTCAGAATTTGATATGTATAGTCCATTTTTCTTTTTTTATTTCCATTTCGTATTTTGGGAATCTAAGTTTACTGTCAGGAAAAATGGCGTGGTAATTAATCATGTTTTGGTATATTCCTGTTTTTTTCTTTTTCTTTTTTTATTTGAAAAGGGTACTTTTCGGTTGTTGAAAGTGTGCGCTTGTTCAACGTTCAGCCCTTGGTAACTTTTATGTATGTTAAGCTACGAGGATATTATCAGGGTTCATTATCTTAATCAACGACCCACATAGATTGAGAACGACTAGATTTGAATCTAACGTGGATGAAAATTCAAACAGAAATTACCAAAAAAAGAAATTGCTCTCACCGTTACGCTATGATGACACAATCCTGTTAATTACGATCCATTTGTTCTAGTTTTGGACAAAATGAGTAGCATTTTAATCTTTTCTCTTTCTGAGTTCTCAAGTCAACCAAAGCCCACCAGCAATATATTGACTTGGGCTTGGGTAGAGTAGGCCTCAAAACTTGATATGGGTCGGCCTCACACATCATGGCCCATGGTGTGAATCAATGAGGTCCAAGTTCAGTTTTGATCAATTCAGTTTCAAAAGGCCCATTGTATTTTTGTACCACATCTTCTGATCAATTATGGACTACTCACTTCATTACATACTAGAAAGTAGGAGGTAATATATAATATTTTTTTTAAAAGAATTTATTTAAGAAAAATACACACGAGTAGGAGGAAATTAAGTAGATATTTACATAATACAAATGGACTAACAAGATTAATTGCACACGTCAACTCCAAAAGAATACTCAATATATAATTGGGCAAACAATTCACACATTTGTAAGAATCAAACCTAAAACCTGTACTCTTAAAGAAATTTAATACTTATAATCTCAGAATCGCAGCTTTAAACTTTTTGGTACAATAAAAGTTGTCAAATATAAATACTATACCGGATAATATTTCGTTTTTGTTGCAAATTGAAGTCAAAAAAAATATATACATTTTAATTTTGGTTTGTTTTTATGTTTGATTTTGAATTTAACAACGTTTTAAAATATGCATCTAAAAATACTTTTCAAAATAGATAATTGACTTAACATCAATTCACACTATTATTTAAAAATTTTAATCTCGAATCTTGAATCTATAAAAAGTATAGAGATAAATTTCAATTTTTAAATACCATAATCTATCATTAAGATTATAAAATAAATAAATCTTTTAAGTTATACACCTATAAAAACAACCTTGAATTAAATAAAAACAAAACAATCAAAACAAATCGAAACAAAACAAAACAAAAATGAATAATATTTCAGGTTGGTTTTGTTTATGAAAACCAATTCATTTCGACCAATCAAAACAAAACAGAACTGACAACCTTGTTGCATAGTTCGTACATCAGCTTTATATCATCTCAATTTTTGTTTATTTAACTTCAAAAATGAAAAAGTTTTTTTTTTTGTATATTTTTTTTGGGTTTACGTTAAGTTATTATTAATATAGATAAAGAATTAAAAGTAAAGAAAGTACTTACACATTGCTCGAATAGCTCACGTGGCTTCAATAGCAATTAATAATTAAATTTAATCTACAAATCATAGATGAAAACCCTCGAAGCTATCCACAAATTTGAATGATTTGGGGGCTAAACACGTTCTGTGTACTACAATAATGTTGGGTCCCTGTGGTGCACAATGCCCTACTATTTGAGGGCTACGATAAAATTATACAAATACAACATTTATATATTCAAAAACCAAATCTTCATGATCTAACTACTTTATACATACCCACAAATCTTCATTACAAGCAGCTGATCAAAATTATAGTACTAGTATAAATGTATTGTTGATCACTTTGCTAAGCCATTGTTTATGCTTAATCTTGTAGGAGTAATTAATAAAGCAGTAGGACACTCCTTAACAACTCACTCTCCAATTCATTAACTTTGCCAGTTTGGTGATCAAATTAAATAAATTAAGAGGCTGAAGATCTCTATCTTCCCGAGATCTTAATTTCCATTGATACTGTTGGTGGGTGTTTGCTGCTTTTGTTGCTCCCTTTTTCCGAGCAGCAGTGTACGGATACATGCATTGTGCAAAAATCTTGTTATTATGATATTTTGATTTGAATTATTTCACATCAGAAAAAAAATAAAAATTAAGTGTAGTTTATCTACATGGTTTGGGCTCAAGAATATTAAATTTAATTTTTTTTAGTTATATTGGTATTCATCCATGTTTATTAAGTTCATGTTTGTATAATCTCACACCGTGAAAGCACTCCCAACTCTCACAATCCCATGGATTTGTCTAGTTTTCTTCATGGTTGTTGAATTCGTGTCTAGTTTTCCCCATGGTTGTTGATCGTGTGACCTTTGGTTCCATTCGGGAGGGGGGTCATATTAGTGTCCATGCACGTATAATAAGCCCACGTTCATATAATCTCTCGTTGTGTGAAGCACTCCTGACCTTAACAGTTGAATACTCTTCAAATTTCACATCGGAAAAAAGTTTAACCTTAATAGTTGAATACTCTTCAAATTTCATATCGTAAAAAAATTCATATCGTCTATGTATCAAAAGAATGTGGATATAAGGTTTTTATTTGTAACTATCTCAAGTTTTGTAACGCTATAATAACCAAAAGTTAAGTTATTTGAGAGGGTCTAATGAGCTTTTGGACTTTTAGGATAGTGAGAGTTGAGAGGGATTTACAGTTTTCTATCATCCAAAAAGTTATATCGTGTGTTGATTTAATTTTTCTCTTTGTGATTACGTAATTTTTATTTTTTAAAGTAGGGCACACGAAACCGAATGTGTTTGGTTTTTGAAAATATACTTATTTACTGTTTTCATTTTCACATAAAATAAAAAATAAAAGTGAAATGCATTTGGCAATTCAAAATGAAAAGGTCCTTTTTAATAAATGAAAATATACCAAATTCAGAACACAGAAAGGAAAAAAAATTCTGTTTTAGAATATTTTAAAACAAAAATGAAAATCAATTTCCAATGAAATTGAAAACAGAAAATGAAAACAATTTCATTAATTCTTTGAAAATGTAAGAAAATCCCAAAATTACCCCCCATTTGTAAACACTTGCCAATGAATTAGTAACCAAGTGATATCAGTAAAATCCTTACCGGTATATAACTATTTTAATTTAAAAATTTGTTTGGCATTATAACGAATGAGATTGTTGATGTTAATTGATTGCTGAAGTGAGTGACTTAAATGAGTGGCTATTTAATTAATTTGAAGGTTCCCCAAATATTGCTCTTTTCATAACCACACACACCCAATTTTTTAAAAGATAGAATATGAAAATGAAAAACAGTTTTTACTTTTTTTTAAAAAAAATTCAACTAGAAAATTTCATATTAAAACATTTGAATGGTTGAAGGTTTTCTATTTTTTTTTTTATATCAGATTGAATAATTGAAAGTTAAAATTGATACATTTGAAAAAGAGTGATCAAAATCAAAACTCGACCCATAATTTAGTGAAAAATGTAATTAACCTTATTTGTTCCTATTGAATTCTTTATTTTTTATTAAATATGTATTTTCTTTTTCACTTTCACAGCGTAACACTTAGAAGTTTCATAAACGCAAATTGCGTGGCTATAGATTTAGAAAAGAAATAAATAAGGGTAAGCCAATATAGCTGGCAAATTTCACTCTACAAACTCAGATAAATGATTAATCATATACTTACACTCGACATGAGCAAAATGGTATTTTCATATCTAATCTTTAACCCTTAAATATTATGGTTAACCACGTTAATTACCCCATCACAATTATTCCCAATATTAAACCTGAGTAAATTCTAGTGTTATTACTCTATAATTACACTTGACATTAGTACAATTATTGCATAACATTATTTCTCATTATTATTTCTCGTAACAGACTCAACCTCATGTACTATATAAATGAACTTCTGTCCTTTTTAAAGTGTAACACAATTCTATCTACAACTCTTATTTCGAGATATTGACTCTAACTACTTATAATTTTTTTTTTTTGATGTCCACATATGCTTCACTACTTTTGCAGTATCACTTGTGTCGAAATTGACATTAACTTATTGATGTTGATGAGCATTTCCCATCTTTATTCTATTTTTTTTTATTGTGTCCATCGAAAGGTCTTAGTCGATAAATGATATAATCATCAATAATTTAACTACTCACTGCAACTGATTATCACAACATGGTAAATTAATTTCTCTTTGATAGGAATGTTAAAGTTAAAAATTAAAAATTAATAAAAGTAATTATAAAGTTTAATATAATATTAGTGAGATTCTAAGTAAGTACTCCATTATTTTGGTCCACCAAATGCGAATGCAAATGAGTAGTGGGTTACTTTTATTCACAGGCTTTAATAAATTATTTGGCTAGCTGGTGAGGTCATGACCGGTTATCTCTAACCCAAGTTTTTATTTTTAATTTCACTATAAAAAATCTTATTATTTTAATTTCAAGAAAATTTCAGGGGAATCATTAATTGAAGATCAGATACCCTAACAAACGTATCCACTTCTTTATGCAGTTTAATTCATAGCCAGTTTGCCACCTTAAAGAGAAAAGCTTGAAACTTAATTAATAATAAACCTTTGGCACAATGTTCCCTTTACAACAGAGCGATGAGCTGTTGTTCAAGATTTCCTCTAATCCTCACCAACAACACAAAATCCTACAAGATCTGATCATGTCTCAGTCTCATGCTTCAAAAGATATAATTACCAGTATGGAAAAAAGCCGGCGACGGAAATTATGCGTTATGGGCAGTACTGCTACTGATGAGTTTTGTAGTGATAAAAATAATAGTAGTGGTAAGAAGATGATGCATAGAGATATTGAGCGGCAAAGGAGACAAGAAATGGCCACCCTTTATAAATCTCTTCGATCTCTACTCCCTCTTGAATTTATCAAGGTGAAAACTAATATATATTTTCTTTTACTCACTAATTTCTTATAGAGCTTAATGGGTCTGTAGAATTTCTTAAAAATTTATCCTATTTACTCTTTTTTTTGGGCATCATTAATTATCATAGCTTTTCCTTGGGAAGAAAACCTCTTTCACTGTATCTATGCTTGTTTGTGTGTGCGAATGCATATGCGCGTGTGTATATTAGTCAAGTAATTAGACTAAGAGACGAATTAAGAGGGGGGAGGGGGATTAAAATTTCTTGGGTTTTACATAATTATGCTTTAGGGTTCTACTTTCAGGGAAAGCGTTCGATAACAGCTCACGTGAACGAGGCGGTGAACTTAATAAAACACCTGCAGAGGAATATCAAAGAACTTGGTGCCAAGAGAGATGAGCTGAAGAATTTGTCGGATTTGAGTGCTCATGGCTCAGCAAGTGGCCGTAATTCTTCAAGTTGTGTGGTTATAAGCCCGTCGTTGGTTGGCGTGGAGATTGCGCTTAGTTGCGGCTTAGGGGCACAAGGTTTGTGCCTATCAAAAGTACTGGAAGCAGTTCTTGAAGAAGGACTTTCTGTTATTAACTGTGTTTCCTCTAAAGTTGATGATAGATTACTTCACATTATTCAGACAGAGGTACGGTTTTGTTTGTTTTCATAATATGTAATGCTTTAAAGTTTATTTAAGCACTCTTTTATTTATCCCACAAAAACATCACGAATTTCAGACATAAGTGGTTGAAAATAAGCAATCTTACTTGCTTCCAATTTATTAATGATTGCTAAGTTTTAGGGTTTTTATACATGTATGTGTTGAAGCTGTTGTCCAAGTGAAAGGAAAATCTTAGATTCATTTTTAATATATATCTTTTGCAGATCAATGATCCGGCACGCTTCAATCTGTCCTTGCTGCAACAGAAAATAACCCAAATGGAGTAACATTTAATTTTATCTTCCATGTATTTTGTGGGGTGCTCATTTCCACTGTAGCCTTAACCTGACCTCTCAAATAATTTGAGCACTAAAATTGGATTTGTTAATATATGACTCATGGAGAGCCATTTTGCAGGTTTTGTCTTTGACATGCTTTGCTTGAATATATTTTGTATATAGTAAACATCTTTTAGACATCTTCACAAATTGGTCATCTTTCCTAAGAGTTTGTGCACCATATATAGTACTGTGCATATCATTATATGAATATTGAACTTGCATGTGGTATTAAGTTTTCTTTGTGTTCCTTGTTGTCTTCATGCTTGTGCAGTTGAAGTGAACTGCTAAAATTAGATGCCATGAAAGATTTAATTAACTGACTTGGGTGATTCATTTCAAGAGTAAGTTTGTTGTTCATTGCTTTTAGATAGTAGTGCCAGTGTCAGGTGTGATTGGTGGATAGGGTTCTTTCATGTAACACGTGCCCAATCACACACGTTCATTGCACGAGAAAATTACATATATATATATATATATATATATATATAAAAGTGTGTGTGTGAGATAGTTAAGTCTATATGTGTAGGAGAAACAATTTTTGTTATATAGTGAGTGGAGATGAAAGAATTCTGGAATGCATATGGTGCACATATGAGAACATTGCAAGAATTTCTCTCTTATCTAAACGGTACAAACAATCTTGACAGATATGCATCGGATGCATTTAAGAATTTTTTGTAGAGACAATACTTTATCATAAATTACTATAATGCATGACTACAATTGCTTGATGGATTCGAAGTTAAATGTTTTATACTTTTAATGCAAAAGGAGTAATTTCTTGTTTCTCCAAACCTTATTGACATTCTGTTTGATTTTGCTCTCATGGTATTGAAGAAGGAATTTTCTTTTTAATTTGCTTGCATTGTTGGTGTATCTTATAGCAATCTTCTGGTAAGATATAAAAATACCTCACGAGGGGCAGTTGATCTTTTTTAATGTTGATTAAGTGTATATATTTGCCAAAAACCTAGCAATATTTTGTGCCCTTGATCAAACATATTTGGTTTATTATATTAGCCCTGAGAAAGGAAAACTAATTTAGTATAAGTACAAGCTATATTATCAATAATGTCAATTTGCTTTTGGTGCCTGATGTTTCCTGGAAATGAAACAAAGAGAATGGAGAATCAACGTCATCATCCTAGTTGATAATGTCGAGCTTGCAATATTCTGCATGGTTTTTGCTTTTGTTTCCTTATTATCCCAAAAGGGTAGTAGCCTATATATATATACACACACGGCCTCCTTCCAGCTATGCATGAGTTTAACAACTCTGCATATCTATTAGAATATAAATTTCTACTCACATAAAATTGGTTTACACAATCTAATGCCAGCTAATGAAATTCTACCTAATAATTTCTCCTAATTTTTAATGCATTTTTATTCTCTAGAAGAACATATTGAACATAATAATGCACATGCTTCTTTGTAATTTGTGTTTTGATTCTTCATGCTCATGCAGAAGGTTTCAATATGTTAAACATACATTTCTAAGTTTCGGTTGCCCTGTGTGTATATATATATATGTCTCCTTCTATCTTATAATGATTATCAAGTTTACTATTTTGCCATTTAAAGGACCAATTTTTTTCTAATGTAAAATCATTAAGGTAATTTAATTTATTTTTTCATATATACATAAATAGAGTTTAGAAGTTTTAAAAAATATTTTTTTTCATATTTTAAAAATAATATATATATATATATAAATTAATTAAAATCAAAGTTAAATAAAAAATGATAAATGATAATGGTTTTGGGACATGAGTAATTAAATTTAAATTTTCCTGTTTGAGGAAAACTAACGACTTGAAGGCATCAATAGACAATAATGTTTTTTATCATCTAAGCTCCAGGCATTTAGTTTCCTTAATTTCTTCATTGCTTCAGTACAGGATCTTTCAAATAGTCATTGATTTCTAGTGTCTGTTTGAGGCATGGGAGGCTCCTCTTTGACCTACTTGTGTGTTTTGGTGATTGTGTTTGCAGGATTTTTTAGGTGTTGAAGTTCCTAGCTAACATGGTGTTAAATTTTGTTTACTTTTTTTTCTATATATATATATATATATATATATATATATATATATATATATATAAGTTGAATCTATTTTGAGTGGGATAAAATCTGTTTTGCTACTAAAGTCTATTAAGGGATGTTGCTTCGTTTGATCTTATAGCTTTTGAGTCTTTCTGGGTGACATAATTAAATTAGAAGGTAAAATACTTCATTTATTAGCCGTTATCATATTGTTATTTAATATTTAAAAGTTATTATTATTTAATTTTTTCATAATTACTAATAAACTTTACAGAATCGAATCCGTAAAATTATCGCTAATCTATCACTGTTTTCATCATTCAAAGTTGTATATTATCAACGTACTCTTCTATCAATTTTTTTCTATAACAATTAAGTTTACTATATACAACTTTTTTTTAAATGCAAATAAGAGCTTTATTGATATTTCAGATTTTAATATGCTATACAATTGCCGCGCGCAGTGTCCACTTCCCAATACTCTTGCAGTTCACATATGATTAATTCCATCTTCCACCTGCATTTCACCAGTATTCAGCGCCAGCGATCTCCATGCTAGAAGTTATAGTGATGGCTCGTTGCATTATAGCCATACCAACATAACATTACTATGCAACTTATAAGTTTTTTAAAATTGATAAATTTGTTTTTTTATATATAAAATAAAATAAGTAAACAGATAAGCTATTTACATACTTGTTAAGAAACATTGAGTCTCAATTTTTAATACAAAGAGTGAATCTAGAGTAGTTCTTATCGCATTTACGTCGGAATCGAAGTTAAAAATCACTATGCATTCTATGCGAAGAAAATTTATGTTTAACACCAACACGCGTTTATGAGAAGACTTGAACCAAAACATAAAATTTCAAACGTTTTTAACATAAATTTGGTCTTTTATTAAAGAATAGAATTGTATTTTTCTATTAAATTTTTAATAAATTTGTTCTTTTATTAAAAAATTTAATAAAAAAAATACAATTCTTCAATTAATACCATGTGTAACAGACAGTTACATCTTAATGGAACAGGAGCAATCCATGTTACAAAAAATATACTCCGTATTTGTCAACTTCGGTTTTGACCGGTGACTATTTTTAATGTAGTAAGTACATCTACCGAAGCTTTTGGAGAGAAATCTCTCTCTCTCTATCTCTCTCTCTCTCTCTCTCTCTCTATATATATATATATATATATATATATATATATATATATATATATAATTGGTAATATTTAAGTATTTTATTTGTTTTATATTTAAATTAACAATGTATATAATTCTTTTAATTAGGAAAACACTTTTTATTAAAATGTTAATAATTTATTTTTTAAGAGAATAATTATATACATTAAAATGTTAATAAATATAAATGTAATTTTTTATTTTTAAAAATTAAATTACTTTGAATTTACTTTTTAAAATAATATTTAAATAATTTTTAAAATTAAAAATATAATAAAATGAACATATATTATTCGTTGCACGAGTCACAAACTAGTTTTTCAAAAATTAAAACTAAATTATATTTAGGCAATTGTGATTGATGTTATTTTAACTCTATCAAATGATAAAACATATCCAATTGGCCGGCACAAAAATTAAAATATTGATACTACAATGCCGCAGACTCAGCACACATGCAAATGGTGACGTTACTAATTGAAGCCTACTTCTAAATAATTTCTTATCCACTGTCTAAGCACTCCCAAATGACAAAAGCTACTCTCTATAAGGTATTGCATCATCGTTTAAAATTCCTGCCAAAAATTATTCCTGTGCTACTCTTACCTTTTTATTTTTCCTAAGCATGTGCTCCTATACCTAGCTCGTTAAAAAAAATGTAAAGTAAAAAATGTAATATTTAATAATTTTGATTATAAAATAGTTTTTATCAATCTTAAAATTTAAAAAATTTAAATTTATATATAAAAATAATATATTGAATGTTTTACTTTATAATTTTTTATCACAGAAAAGTTGATCTCTGTATTAATATAAGCTTAGCTAAACAAAGAATTTTATTATCACAAGAAAATGGTTAAAAACGAGTTTTTTTTTTTATTAAAAATGTTTAGATTTGAGTTTTTTCGTTACAGTGAAGTGAAATATATTAAATCACGCTTGTGTTTAGTTTAGAACATCATTCCCTCCAAACATTTTTAACCTAAAAAATAGAGAATTTTATCATTCGACAATAAAGTCACTACATCAAAAAAAAAAAAAAATTAGCATCCATTTATTAATTTATAAGTTCATGTGCATATACTTTTTTATTATATACAGCTTCTTTTTAATAATTTTGTTAGCTCATGTAAGCTTTTTTATTTTATAATTTTTTCTAATCTTTAATCAGATTGGCTCAACTCCTATAAACAAAGATCATCATCCATTTTACTGTACTTGAAGCAGAAATCAAGAAAGAGATTGGCTTGGACATTCCTTCGTCTGTGTAGGGTACAAATGTTGCAAGCTTGTTAGTTGTTACCCCATTCTTAGTTTAATTTGATCCTTAAATCCTAATATATATTTACTTCTTTTGTTTAGATTTAATATCTTAATCAACCCCCATAATATATATATATATATATATATATATATATATATATTAATCATCATCGTATAGCTGCATTTAATTTTTTTACTAAATTAATAAATTTAACATATTACACACATTATCAAAAAATAAAAAAATAAATAAACATATCACAAACACACAATTTCATTAATTGTTTGAATTTCTTTCCTTTATTGATTTTCAGGCCACATTATAGCAAATAATAATCATTATATTATTTTCAAATGTTTAACTGTATGCCATTTGGACTTTTCTAAACTTGGCCTAGTTTCTCCTCATAACCAAAAAAATCTGTGACTGAGTTTAATATTCTTGCTTATGCTGGCAGAAAATAATTAAAAACAAAGAAAACGACAACTACATTGTGTATGTCCTCTGTCCCTTTGGGCTTTGGGGCACCACCATGCTGTGTCATATAAAGTAGTTAGTTGTTTATTTTGGGGATAATATATTAATATATATCATCATTAATCATATAATACCATTTAATTGGCTTATTTTGGACTTGAAATTATAATTAGATGCTTTAATTAAAAATACTTTAAATTAAGTTTAGTATTATTTGATTAAACATGGAATCTTAAAAGGTTGTAAGTGTTTTTTGAGATATAATATATTTATATAATATACAAAAAAGTTATATGATAGGGTATGGTTTTCTTCCACGATCAATTAATTTGTTTATGAAAAACATCCATTTTTAACAACAACAAAAAATTACCGTAAAAATAGACTAATTCGTGGTAAAAAAAAAAAAAAAAAAAAAACTACCCATGTGATAATACTTCATGTCCAAGTCATAGAAGCTTTGTAATTAAAAAAAAAATAGGGATGTAGTAATCTCCATGAGATCTTCCCTTGATACTGTTCATATTGCGGCTCTTCTTGCTTGTAATGCCAACCACTAGAAGACCTAACAAAGTGGGTTCTTTTCGTCATGTTCTCTTTTAATTGATCTGTCAAAATCTTATTAATGCATAAAGAATTGGATCTCGTTTTTAATGATGCCCATTAAATACCATTTTCTTTGGTAGGGTAATCAATTTAATTGTCTTCATTTACCCAATTAATTATCACTAAGTTACATAGACAGTTGAACAACTTTAGAAGATGTGGACCACAGTGAAACAGAAAGTGACATTTCGGTTTAATTCAATATGTATAAATTACAAGTTGAATTTGGTGAACTTGTTAAATGAATAAATTAAATCTATAATTATATTTATATTAACATCATTTATTTAAGTAGATATTTACGGAATATGAATTAATAATAGTCATTAATTCATTCACATCATAATCATAAAATGATATAATCGGGTAGACAATAATAATGCATGTAGAAGAGAAATTTTTAGTCTGTACCCCTTTTTGACTCGTTATCCGTCCGTTAAAATATTAGTATGAGCATGAAAAATAAGATCCATTAATAAATGAGTATTTTTAACATCTACTCGTTGATCTGTTACCTGAAAGACTCGACCCGTATTTGATCCGGATCGTTATTTTCTTATCTAAATAAAAAAAAATTTGTCAATATTTATTTTTGATATGTTACCCGTCCATTAAAACACGAATAAAAACATAAAAAATAAAATTAATTAAAAAACAAATATTTTAAACCTATACCAATTAATTCACTGCCTGTAACTCAATCTGACCTGCTGTTTCCCACCAATAGATGCATGATCCAGCCACGTTCTATAATTAACACATAATTAATGTAGGGTTTCTCTAAGCACCAAACCCAATATATAGGATCAAGTAAAGCAATGGCGGCTTAATTTGTTTGTTCATGGATAAATAGAATCTTACATTTATCCGAAAAAAATCAATATAATAATTTCTTTTTTCTCTTCCTTGAAAGTTAGAATCAGATTCAAAGATCTTGATAGACATCTAGGAGTGGTAGTAAAGAAGATATATGAACCTGTTTTGTTCCCGAATTTTTTCCATATTCTTCAAAGGCTGACCCTTGACCCCCTTTACAGTTTTCGTTTTCTCGTTGATGCACAGTAGTTACTCAAGTTTTTAAGTTTTTAAGATAATAACATAAACATTATTTTATCAACTATCATTTATATTGGGAGAGAAGAAATAGTCTGTAGATTCTGTGATGCGTCACTATTGAGTGAATCTGTGAGAAAGTGTTTTGTGTTTGTGATGTGGTGAAAATAGGAATTATGGTTTATTTTATACACTAAGAATTTTTTTTTAATGTAATAGATAAAATTTTCAAATAGGTCATAGGTCATAATCATGTCAACACAACTCATCAAACCCATGAATTTATTCGTTTCATAATCGTATCATTTCAGGTTGACGGGTCAACCTGCGACATAACACGATTTTTCCGTGTCATAATCGTCGACACGATTACGACACGAACCCAATTATATTCAACACTAACACGCTTTATTTCGTGTCGTGTCGAATTTACATGTGTTGTGTCCAAAATTACCACATCTAATACTATATCAATGGTAGGTAGCTTGTCATCTATACATTAAATGTATGGTGCTAAGAAGCAACTTTATAATATAGGCGGTGAGATCAGTTGGTATCTCACCTTGTATGTATAGAGATTACAGGGAATCTTTGGCATCCTTGGCCCCCATTCAAGATCTCATACCCTAACTACCGTATCCATGCTTTTTTGCCTGATCCATATATTGCCACCTTGGGAGAAATCTTGACTTAGTCCAAAAATTAGAAAAAGAAAGAATTTATAAGTAAAATAATAATCTTTGTCTAAGACCAATAGGGGGAAAAAATACAATCTTTGTGCGATATAATTGAGTTTCCTTTGCACCAAAGAGAAGAGCTGCTCTTCCAGGTTTTCCTCTCACAAAACACAATCTCACAAGATCTGATCCTGGGGTCATGTGATTCAATATATGGATTACAGTGGCAATATTGTTATTAACAACAACATGAGAAAATCCCAGAGCCAGAAATTATTTGCCAGTGAAAGCAGCAAAAATATTAGTGATGATGATTATAAGAAGAGGACGATGCATAGGGATATTGAACGCCAAAGGAGGCAAGAAATTGCCACTCTTCATGCCTCGCTTCGAGATCTTCTCCCTCTTGAATACATCAAGGTGAAAAAAAACCCTATATATATTTTCCTTTTCTTCTTTATTTATACTTGTTTATAATTTATACAAATTCATGGGTTTGTACTTTGTATACAATTATGTAAGAAAAAAAAATCAATACACTTTTTGCCACTGCTGAAACTTTCGTCACTTGAAGGAACTGTTGTCTCTCTTCTCTCTTTTGGGGCTAAATTAATTAAGGGTTAAGGGATTACATATAATAATCATGAGTGATGACTTTAGGGTTAATGTTAATGGGGTTTCAGGGGAAGCGTGCAATATCAGATCACATAGATGGGGCATTGAATTACTTTAAAGATTCGCAGCAAAGGATCAAAGAAACGAGTGCAAAGAGAGATGAGCTAAAGAAGCTGTCAAATCTGAGTGTTGTTGGTACCGAGACGAGTTCAAATAACTCCGATCCAAGTTTTACAGTTTCGGTCAATCCATGTTCATCAGGTGGCATTGAGGTTTTGATCAGTACCGGCCGTACCGGCTTTGAGGTACAAGCTTTGCCTCTATCAAGGGTTCTAGAAGTAATCCTTGAGCAAGGACTTAGTGTTATTTGCTGTGTTTCCACCAGAGTAAATGAAAGGCTAATACAAACAATTCAAGTTGAGGTACCAATTAATATTATCCACTTCACTTAATTCATTGATGAATTGTTTCTCTTGTTGCAGGCAATTATATAGTTATGATCTAACTCTTATGATTTTTTGCTTTGTTTATATCACAGGTCACTGATTTGACATGCTTTGATATATCCGGGTTTCGACAGAAACTAATTGAAGAGATTACTTTACTTACTGGCCGGGTGAAATTTTCAAGTAACAACAGATTCACAATCTGATTTTCATATATGATCTTTAACTTAATTTCTGGATTGAGAAAATAATGTACGTATATCTTGAAACATGGAGTATTTCATGTTTCAAAGAATTTCTGTTTGAATGGTTTGTCCAGTTTACTATGATTTTCATCAACAGTGCAGTTAAATGAGCTGATGAACACCAGATGCTCAGTAATATATCTCATTTGCTATATATTCAGGAGTAGTGGTACACTTCAGTGCATGGTAAGTCATTTATTATTGCATATAAATAAAAATCCAAACTAGCTTTATGTGTTTAGGAAAAGGGCGCTCTTATTGAGCCATCTTAGACACCCACCGAATCTTTTCACCCCGCCCAAATCCATTGAAGCCGCACAACTCTCACTTGGTGAATTTTTTTGGATCAAAATGGTTATTTACTAGCTAGGTTCCTGCAGAATACACACTCACTAGTAGGGTGGCACAAGGAG
Source organism: Bretschneidera sinensis (assembly GCA_023935145.1). NCBI lineage: Eukaryota > Viridiplantae > Streptophyta > Magnoliopsida > Brassicales > Akaniaceae > Bretschneidera > Bretschneidera sinensis. The sequence goes on from CM043700.1 coordinate 142,514,002, forward strand.
GTATCAAGTGTCTCAATATATTTGTATTTAGGGAAATGGTATGCTTGACTGATCATCTTTGTTCACACAGTCTTCAACTCACAAAAGTAGTTTCGTAATTAAGCAAGATTGAACCTTTGAAAGAAAGAGAGGTATGACCACTAAATTAAATCATCCATGTAAATATATTTTAAAAGAGACATAGGCTTTGTATGGGAAGTTGCTTAAATGCAATTTATTAAACTACCAAAACTAAGATTTTAGTGTATTAGCTATCAAAATTTTATATTTTGGTGATTTAAATTAAATTTAAACAACTCTTAAACATCGTCATAGACAATTAGAGAGTATGATTTATGTATGCGCATGATTCCCTTTGATTTGGTTGGGAGGAATATTGCTTAATTGCTTCCTTCATCAAACTCACTTCTCTATCTATATAAATTATGAGATTAGATTACTTCTAATTATACTAAACTATAATTAAAATCATGTTTAATTGAATTTCCAACCTTTAAGTCTGTCATCTAAGATTCCAATATTTATTTATAGTGTTTTGAATCAAAAATTATTTCATCCAGACTCAAGTACAAATGTACAAATGTCGGATACCGATATGTGTTTGAGTATCACATTCTCTTTTTAAGTTTTTTTTTTATTGATTTGAAGTGTTCCTAAGTCATGATGTACTGTATTCGAAATATCATATGCCGACACGAGTTCAAAGGGCTAACACAGAATACATGTGACATAGGTTTTCATGCTAGTTGATTAATTAGTGATCAATACAAGGCATTGTTATTAGGATTTCAGATCTTTCAATTTTGAGAGGGAATTTTAGCTCATATTAGGTTCATCTTAACACTTCAATTATTTTGAATGGATAAGATTTTACCAACAACTAAAAATAATGTTATGTCATCTTTTAGATCAATTAAAATACATTTAACAGAGTTAACACAAACCGTTGTTACATGATACAACTCTAGAACGAGCACAGAAAATAAAATATAGAAAAAAATAATAAAATACAGAATTAGAAGGTTTCAAATTTAAATCCTAATCCCAATTAAATGAAAAATACCTAATAACCATTGACGATCACTTATATCTTAGTCATATATAATTCAAGTTTTGATAGTTTAATTTCTCTACAAATGAGATTTAGGAAAAATAAAACCAACCTGAGACCGGAGGAAACTTGTCGACAAAGCTGAGAACCCACATCGCAAGAGATAGCTGGAAGTTGCCAGAGTTGAAGAAGATGACAAGCTTTGAGAGAGACGGCAATGCAAGGAGTGAAGATGAGGAAGGAACTGTTTAAGTTTTCAGTATTCTAATATTTTTACCGGATAAAACATTAAAAATTGTTGAAAATAATTTTAGAAGAAAAACTAACAGCAGTTTTTTGTAACTCTGTTAAGTGTATTTTAATTGATCTAAAAGATGACATGACATTATTTTTAGTTGTTGGCAAAATCATATCCATGCAAAATAATTGAAAGGTTAAGATGAGCTTAACATGAGCGTAAAGATCCCTCTCAAAATTGAGAGAACCAGAATCCTTGTTATTATGGTTATGATCCATTATCCATTTGATGGCTTCATCAAGATTAAATTGTCCTTGTTGTAGAGAGATAAAAAATTAAGGTAAATTACATTGCACTATTTTCAAGTTTACTAAAATGATACTAATATACCAAATTTTTTAAAAACCTACGATTCACCCCAAAATAACAATTTTCACCATCAAGCAGCCCAAAATGAATTTCTTTGAGGAATCAAAATTTTAATTGGATATTATTTTTCATGATGATCAAAGTACCCTTAGTGTTTAAATACCTCCAAATTACTATGATAAGTTTAATAATTCTATTTATCAATTATTTATCTCAAAATTATTCACATTACGAATTTTTAGGTTATTTGAATTCATATTTTTCTAAAAAAAATAAAAACATACAATATTACTTTAATTTTTAAAATTGAAAAGTATGTCTTTGATTTTTATTTAATGATGGTCTTTGATATTCATTTTTTGAGATGTTAGCCTATTTAATTTTATTAAAAAACATATCAACAAATTTTTTATTTAAAATATTAATTTTTTATGATGGTATTCGATTTTATTTATTTGATAATGCTATAGGAAATGATATCATAATACTTTTTAAAATATAAAATATATGAAATAAAATTTGTTTTATACCATATAATAGAATATAGATCTATTTAAAATAAATATTAACAATTTTTTAAAAAGAATGACGATAATTTTATTTTTTTAAAAAAAGCTAAAAAATTCTTTGTTAAATATGTTTCACCCATAATACTTCTATTTTTAAAAAAATAAAATAACTTTTATTATATCTAAGGGTACTTTGATCATCATGAAAAGTAGTATTCAATTAAAATTTTGATTTTTCAAATAAATTCATTTAGAGCTGCTTGATGGTGAAAATTGGTGTTTTGGGGTGAATTGCGAGTTTTAAAAGAATTTGGTATATTAGTATCATTTTGATAAATTTGGAGGTAATAAAGTGTGATTTGTCCAAAAAATTATACCTCATTTGGACATAATATTAGTCAATAGTTCAACGGTATGACGATTAATTATTGATCAAAAAATTACTTTACAAAACTATATTCAGTTCATAAAAGATTATTTCCCTTTCTCTCCATATGAAGATCGTGTTGAAATATTTGAATTTCCACTAGACATGTGATTCATTTAGCAAATGGCCGGTGTAATTATATAGTCTTTTTTTATTGCCAATAGCTTCAACATTACTAGAGGTTTCATACTGCAGACCGTTCATATTTGGTAAAAGCTAGGTTCACACTTTATATACACGTGAAGAATATTAGTATAAGTGAACCGCAAAATCTACAGTGACAATAATAACTGAATCATATATGAAGGTGTAGTTTTTTTTTTTTACATAAAATGAGTAAGCAGATAAATACTCATCAAATAACGTTGGATTTTAACACAAAGTACATTTACAATAATAATCTTTTTTTTTATAAAATATTAAAAAATAATTAAAGACATAAAATATTATAATATACTGTTCATACATACACATATTTTGTCACCTTAACATGTGAGCAGGCATGTGATCCTGTGACAGGAAATGAAATTTTTGGTACTTTACAATGTATTAAAAAAATTATATACAAATAATCGTGTAACATTCTCAAAAAAATATTTAATAAATAAAAATTTATATACATATGATCATGTGACTTACGTGAACTCTTTGTTTTATTTTTCTCTGTCCTCATCACATAAATTCACATTTTCATTACCGAAAGTAAAAAAAATATTTTACTTTTTTGAATGACTTTTGGGCAGTAGAATTTCGCAACTCCTTTTGACGATTTTCATCATTGATTTTCTCTCATTGGAGATGCTGGGTTTCTCTGGCCATGTTTTCTCATATTACAAAGTATCGATGTTGACTCTTTCTCTAGCTAGACTCTTGTACTGTTGTTACAGCAAACTAGCTATAGATGACAGAAAAAGACAAAGAAATGACATGAAAGCTGTCTTCTGTTTTATTTTAATGGTACAAAAATCATGATTTACGCTTTTAAATTTACTACATTATATAATAAGGATGTTTATATATATATATATATTCCTTTTTCCCAATATTTGATTTTATTCTTTGTTTAAATCAATAAATCATATATAGATGTCTAAATGCATCTGACCAGGTAGAACTACGTATTTACATAATATAATTCATACATTTAGGATCTTTTATAACGATTTTTTTTTTAATAAATCAAATATATTCTTCATAAATATAAGAGAAATAATACGAGAAGTTTTTATTTGATATAGTGTCATGAGAGATACATGGTACTATTTTACTTTTATTTTAAAAGTGAAACGAACCTTTATGCTATATATATCTAATGGTATTGTGCTTGACAAAATTTTTTCAACTAATACATTTAATGTCTTGAAAAATTAACTCCGTGTTCCCTGAACATTTAAATTCTCTAATTTTTTTTAATAAATAAGAAAAAAAGGGCCCAAAACCATGCTGAACAGAGATTTTAGGTCTGGTTTTAGGACCAAATACACTAAACAGGATCCCATAATTTTGGTTGTTTGCAGGGCAGTATGATGCCACTTTATTCAATCCAATAAGTGATGAGCATATTGATGAAATTAAAGCAGGTATCAGTACCAACTTTCAAAAAGATTTTAAGAAATTAGTGTATATAGATGCTAAGTAAGCAAAGAAAGCAAGTGCTCAATTAAGCTGCATATATGTGTGAACTCCAAAAGAAAAAGAAGAAGAAAAAGCTGCCTGCATATGTTAATTGATTCCTTGAGATCGCCAAAAGTAATTAACAATGGAGTTATCCAACTACTACCTAATCCTAACTGAGATTTCATTGGTTTATTTCTCATATAAAGATCTCGGCTTCTTAAAGTATGTGATACTTGCTTTCGTAATGTATCCTTTGCTATCTTTTATGGTCCGAAACAGCGAAGCTAATCTTAATCTTTCGTTTTTCTTATATATATTGCATGTTGATATGTAAATTATGTGATTGTATTATACGCTTTATATTATGATCAAATGATTATATCATTATATTTTTATAACACCGTTTTAATTATAAAAAAAAACAGTAGCACCGGACATGATTTTACTATCCATGCTTATACATCCAGATTATATTAAAAAAAAAAAGCACAAGAAAAGCTTATTATATATTTATATCATTTTTATCGAATGAAAAATTGAGATCAACTCATTTGTTATAAAAAAAAATTACGAAGTAAAATTGGTAGTATGCATAAATTTTTTATTATAAAATAATTTCCATCACATTTCAAAATTTAAAAAATTTAAAATTATGTGCAAAAGTAATATTTCGTAAATTTTATTTCAAAAATTTTCGTATAAAAAAATTGATCCCGTGATAAGCTAGCCCTCACATTTGAGTACTATGAGTTGGCGTTAATCATACGGTACATTTTGTACAATTTTTTAACGTGTTAAATGTGGATTGATTATCGTAGGTTGTAGTGATTTATTGGGAGTTTGATGGAAAGCCCAATGGTATTCTTGATTGTAAGGCTACGTGTTGCGCTTTAGATTCCGCTGCATTAATGACGTCATGAAGCTAAGTCAGATTTGCTTTTACACTTTCAATTCAATCTTGCATTAGGTATTCTACAATCAATCTATAGTTGTTTTTAGGATAAGAATTTATTTGGCAATTCTTAAATTTACAATAAAATGAGTTACTCTACTTAAATTTGACAATGGATTTATATGTTTGGAAATGACCTAAAATCAATTTGAAGTAATCGATTTTACCTTTAAACCATTTAAATTGTCTCTAAACCATTACCGACATTGCTTAAAAATCTAAATACATTTATCATGACTTTATAAAAATGTGGTTTTACAAAAGAGACTAATAATATAAGACCTGGTAATTAATTAGCATACTTAGTTTCATACATAACTAGCTTAGAAAAATACAAACCGACATGAGCTGGGCCACAAAATGTAGAATATGGATTGGTGCAAATTCATCGGTACAAAAGTAAAGTGAACCCACAAGCAAACTTTAACAGCTGCAATTATATCCTTCCATCTTTGCCTAGGAACAGATTTTAGAGAATCTTGGAGTCAAATCAAAGACGACCTCAGAGACTTATTTATTAATATTTCTTCTTATTTAAGATCACTGGAAAAAAAATCTAATTAATTAAGCTTGTAATTAACCTGAAGTAGTCCTTGTTCAATGTTCCCTTCACAACAAAGTAGTGATGGTTTCCAAATCTCAAATATTCCCTACGAAGAAGATATTATTGATGATCAACAAGATCTCATCTTTGGCCAAGCTTCACTGCTAGAGGGAAGTAACCTAACCAACAAAATGGGAAAAGGGCGCCAGCAACATAAAGTATCATTAGCTGATGATCACAACAACAATAATAATAATGATGCCAAGAGGATCATGCGTAAGGATACTGAACGACAAAGAAGGCAAGAAATGGCTAATCTTTGTGCAACACTTCGCTCACTAATCCCTCTCCAGTCAATCAAGGTCAACTTTCAACAACCTCTATTTTAATTTCTTCGTAATTCTCAGATTTATGTTTGTATATATAGTTACATATATAATCTTTAAGTCTTAACAAATATGGCTACCATTTTGGTCAAAAAATAAGTAGTAGTAGACGAAATATGGCTGCCCTTTACATAATTAATTAATTGGGATTCTAGGGTTTTGTTCATATGGGGAGTAATGATACTTATTTGCAGGGAAAGCGTGCAGTAGTGGATCAGATGAACGATGCAGTGAATTATATAGAACACTTGAAGAAGAAGATCCAAGAACTGACTGTCAAGAGAGATCACCTAAAAATGTTGTCCAATTCAGCTTCTCTCTATCAAGGGAATAATATTGAGAGTTCTAGTAACAACTGTTTGATGAATTGTGTTACAGTCTGTCCTTATTGGGGAGGGGGCGGCGTGGAGATTGTGATAAAGAGTGGCTTTGGAGATCAGGAAGATAATTTCCATCTATCAACATATCTAGAAGTGATGCTTGAAGAAGGACTCCATGTTGTTCAATGTGTTTCCACCCGAACAAATGAAGGGTTTTTCCACACTATTCGGTGTGAGGTATATATATATATTTATGGTTATTAATTAGATGGCTAGTCAATTTAATTTTCTTAATTAGATTTATGGAGGTTATGCACTATATATGTTTTAACATTGTAATATTAATTATCTAAGCTTATATATATAATGATGTTCTTTTTGCCTTTCTTTTTCCAATTTGTCTTGCAGGTTGGTGATCTGAGTAGCATTGATCTATCCGGGTTGCAACAAAAACTAAATGATGTGATCTTATCTACATATAGTAGTTTCTGAGTGATATTCTTGCAATACCAATTAAGAACTTGAGTTTTATTTTTCTTTTTTCCCCTGTAATTGCCGCTGGAGTGTAAAAGATGTAAAATGAGTTTAATCAGAAATCTTTGAAAACTTCTATTAGGGAATTTATTAGCTTAATTTAGAAATAGAAAATGGAACCGTTTGTGTATTACTGAAATTCTGATGTTGTCTTGTTTCATAATCTTTTGGGTTTTTTTTGGTTTAGTTTCATTAGCTGTTTGGTCGTATATTTATATTGTTTCATGAGTTATTGTGGCTCCTGTGGTTATACTTGTTCTTCTTGACATGTTGAATGCTTTTAATAAATTGTGTTTTTGCCTTTAAAAAAAATTCTCTCATGTTGTCAGCCTAATTGTGAAGTTGGAGTAAAACTTTCATATAATTCCAGATTTGCAGCGCGAATTAATGAAACAACTTGCTTGGCTGATATGCTCACTGGTAAGTTGATCACTGCCCTACACAAAGGAGACTGTTATATTCTTCTTTTTGTTCTAATTGCACTTCATTATTTGGATGAATTTACTCTTTGTAAGTGTAGAGAATACTCATGTATGAGCCAGAGGGGATGTGGAAGATCAATCTCTTATTTGAAAGAAATAAGAGTGGTTTATATACATGATTTAGGTTCAAGATCATGAGCTTAAGCTTTTAGATCAAATTGGTGTTCATCCATGTATATCAAGCTGCATGCAAGGTCTTTCAAGTTCTCAACAAGTAGTATCAGAGCGGATGATTCGAGTTGGCCAAAGTAATCACGGACAGATGTTGCCTCCCACGATGTTGACCCATGATGAAGTCGGTAAATCTCAAAGATGGTCACTCAAGGAAAGATGTAGGGTTGATCCCACATATGCCAAGCCTGTGGAAGAATGTACTTTGATGGTGTTTTGGATTGGGTTCCTTGTGATTAACATGATATTTGACAAGGATATAAGTAACTTTTACTCATGGGGAGCGCGATAGACCTTTACACTTAAGGGGGAGAACGTTAGGTATATTTATGTCTGAGTAAAAGAAAATGTGGAAGACCAATCCTATATAAGAAAAAAAAAATTAAGAGTAACTTATACATATGGTTTGTGTCCAAAACTCACGAATTTAAGCTTTTGAATCACATTGGTATTCATACATATGTATCAAACTACACATAAGATCCCTCCTATTCTCAACAGTAAGTTTCCTTTTTTTCAGTAGTTTTGTTTGTGTGTATCGTTAATATGTCCTTGTAGAATTAAATTTTGATCCAAGTACTTGTGTTTGTGGCTTTTTAGTATCATTTTTAATTTCTTTAACTAGCTAGCTAGCTAGCCAGCTCTAAGAAATTACCGAAGTGTTTGACATTTTGTTTATACTGGTCTTAACCGTGAGTTTTGTTCAAAAAATCAGTGATGATTCTGATCCTCGTCTTGTTATCTCTAGCTTAATCTTAAGATTATATACAAACACAAGTTGCACTGTGAATTGATCCTAAGAAAACACTATTGAGTAATGATATATATATATATGAGACTCAATGGAATATACAATCCAATCATCTTTATCAGATGATCAAACGGAGCAGGTATACATCTGATGAGTATTAGATCATTTGATTATGCTTTGATAGTAAGCCATTCATTTTTTATAGCAGTAGTAGTCAGACCTTTTAGTTGCATACATGCTGAAACTTGAATATTATAGATGTCATGATTTAATTTAGCTTCTCATTAATTGTTATAAATATAATAGTTTCTGAGATGACGAATACAATGACCAAAGTTTTGCTGGATGACCATTTGATACACGGGATTAAAAAATATATATATGATAATACGAAAAAAGATAAGATGATATTATTTCATTTCATTTTTTTTTAATTTTTCTTGATACATATTATCTTATATTTGGTTTTAAAAAAAGACAAAAAACATCATATTTTTCTCATTCAATCATAAAGTTTGATGTGATCAAACTGAAAGCACAGCTCATATTGCAGAAATAGTATTTTGTCAAAAGCTGATCATTTTATATAACTAAATTAATTTGATTTAGGAAGTTTGTAACCATTACATTTATTAAGTCAAAGTTTTGGCAGAACTCAAGGATTTTATTTTTTGGTACATTTGCACGAGCGGAATCAAACTCAAGTCTTTTATATGAAAAATTCGTAAAAAAAATCATTAGGCCAAAAGTCTGGAAAAAAATTCAAATAACTTCAAAGTTCTTAAGATCAAAATTATTTTTGAGATAATAAGATATATATATATATATATATATATATATATTCATTATATTATTAATGTGGGATGTAGATCATTACAAATTCTCTATATAATTTATGAGGATTAACGGTTGCATCCCTAGTTCTGGGTAGGAATAATCCATTAATATATGAACAAATTAGAAAAGGGGTCCATGCCTTTTTCTATGCAATTGCTAAGACAGATGTTTTAGGTTAACAATTGATGGGATCTGTATCATATCCAACTTCAATTTCATTATACTAGAGTGACTACGCAAGAAGAAAGTTAGTATATAAGGAGAAAGCATTATACAAAAAATAGTTTTCAGTTCTTAAAAAAGAATGCTTTGTTTATCTAATTAAGCTTTTCATTCATATAAAATATTCCAGTGTGCAAAAAGGAATACTTTGTGATTTTCTTCCTTGGTTCAATCCAAAGCAAAGCATAAAAAATAAAAAGCACCAAGGCTATAAAAAATAAGAAATAAAGGGCTCGATGCGCCAAAATATTTCTTGGCCCAGTTCTAATAAGATTTGTACACTGAATATTATAGCCCACAGTCCCTTGAGCCCAAAAATTATTTTGATATATTTTTTTTGAACAAATTACACTACATTATTTTCAAGTTTGCTGAAATGACATTAACATGTCATTTTTTTTAAAACCCATGATTCACTCTAAAACACCAATTTTCATTATCAAGCAGCCCCATAATGAATATTTTCGAAGAATCAAAAATTTGGTCATTATGAAAAGTAATATCCGATTAAAATTTTGATTTTTCAAATAAATTCATTCTGAGTGCTTGATGATGGAAAATGGTGTTTTAGGGTGAATCATGGGTTTTAAAAAATTTTGATATATTAATGTCATTTCAACAAATTTGAAAGTAATGTAGTATATTTTACCTTATTTTTTTATCAAGTAAAAAAAACCGAAATTTGTCAAAATCTACTCAGACTCTTTCTTTAATGCATGACCTTGGATTTGATTTCAACGCGTGTTTTGTTGATTTTTTCCTTTGATGGAAACGTGTTTTGTTGATTTTTAGATTGAAATTAATTGTTTAGTGCCATGGCAATGGCATATATGTTTCATTTCTCAAATGATTCCTCTTTGGATGAAATGGGTACAGCTAATTGTCTTTGATCAACTAATTCAAACTTTAATTTTTTAATCATATGGTTAATTAGTTCATTTAATGAATTTCGCTACGCAATCATACAAATAGTCAATCGAATGAAAGGTCCAGATTAATAGGTTGGTGAATCAACTTCTTGGATTTGATTGTGTCCCTTTCCATCTAACAAAAACTTACATGTACAAGTTGATTAATCATAATATATAAGTACTAGCTAGCTTAAGAATGTTTAATGGGAAATATAATAATGACATTTCCAATGGGAAAATAACTTGATATAGAAACTAACAGGCACTAAAATACAAAACTTGTAATAAAAAGCCTCATGCATTATGCTCCAAATTCCTTGACTTCCAAGGCTGCCTTTTGTCTTCACCATAAGACACTTTTATGTTTGCTTTAAAATCTCCGAAATTATTTGCATCTTTCTTGCTTCACCAGCCTGTTTTTTCTTTCCCCTGGCAACTCACTACTCTTTCACTGCTTAAACATCAACTTCTCTCTCCATCTTGCAGTTTTTTCTTCATCCGAAAAAAATGTTTCACAAGTGTTTTTGTTGCATCTACCAAGAAAAACCCGTGGAGATCAGGTGCGTAGATCTCTTTTTTTAGTAATTAAAGTGCGTCTAGTTGTAGAAATTTTTTCAATTTTTCAGCAAAGTATAACATTTATTTTTTACAACTGAACATGTGTTTTTATATTCTTGTTTTTCCTAACTTTTTAATCTTTAACTTTTTTATGGGTATGTTTTAGAAGCATGAATAAGATCAGTACTAGAGATTATCCATGGGAAGCTTTTACTCTTAAGGAGATTCTTCATGCAACAAACAATTTTCATGAGGATAACAAGATTGGTGAAGGAGGATTTGGAAGCGTTTACTGGGGTCAAACAAGTAAAGGCATAGAGGCAATTATATATCTCCATCCTTTTTTTCTCTTTCTTTTTTAACCTCTCCAATTCATTTTTTGCCATAAATAATTATATAAAAAATGAGATTTTTATTTGCGATCATTAATTACAGATAGCTGTGAAACGATTAAAGGCAATGAGTGCAAAGGCAGAGATGGAATTTGCAGTTGAAGTGGAGATACTTGGAAGAGTGAGACATAAGAATTTGTTAAGTTTAAGGGGATTTTATGCTGGTGGGGATGAAAGGTTAATTGTGTATGATTACATGCCTAATCATAGCTTAATCACCCATCTTCATGGTCAACATGCGTCTGATTGTTTACTAGACTGGCCTCGAAGAATGAGCATAGCCATCGGATCAGCTGAGGGACTAGCGTAAGTAACCTAACTTTCGTTACAAGAAACAAATGATCAAATTAATTATATCAACCATTACAATATTCTTTTGAATTTCATTTTAAATATATATTCTTTCAAATTGCTTATAGCTCTTTTTTATATGAGTACCCGTGCAATTTATTATTTTTTAATCCTTTAAAAAAAATACTTAATGTGAATTAATTATGTGTTATTAATAAAGAAAAATATTTGTTTAGATATGATCCATGAAATTTCATGGACCAGGTGGCAATTTCTTATTGTGACATTTTTTTCAAATAACAGAAATGGTAAAGTACTGAAATCAAAATTTTGTTATAATATAAATTGTTTTTTTAACCTTTTTAATTTAATTAAAATGCTTTGTTTTTGCTAAATTTTTCTTTTGTTAATGTTTCTATTGTCAAGGTACTTGCACCATGAGGCCAATCCTCATATAATTCATAGAGACATTAAGGCTAGTAACGTTCTTCTTGATACACAATTTCAAGCAAAAGTTGCTGATTTTGGTTTTGCAAAGTTGATACCAGATGGTGTTACACATTTAACCACTAGAGTTAAAGGAACACTTGGGTATTTAGCACCTGAATATGCCATGTGGGGAAAAGTTTCAGAGAGCTGTGATGTTTATAGTTTTGGAATTCTACTTTTAGAGATAATTAGCGCAAGAAAACCATTAGAAAAACTTTCTGGTGGCGTGAAACGCGATATAATACAATGGGTCACACCGTACGTACAAAAAGATGCATTTGATCATATTGCAGATCCTAGATTAAAAGGTAAATTTGATCGATCTCAGCTGAAATCATCAGTCATGATCGCAATCAAATGCACCGATAGCAATCCTGATCATCGGCCTAGCATGATAGAAGTTGTGGAATGGCTTAATGGTGGTGGTGGTGTTGGGAGGAGAACAAAAGAAGTATCTCATGTTGTTCAAGACAAAGTTAAAGAAGAAGATGAAGATAACGGCTATGATGATGATGATACTGATTTTGAAGTGTTCGCAATGGAACAATCTGATTTCAGAAAGACAATGGCAAGATCTAAAAGGATAGTATGAATGTTTCTTGTTTTTTATTATTTTTTTTCTTCTTTTGTAGGAATTTTAATGTGTTAAATTTCATTTGTGAAATTGAAATGTACCTTCTTTGTTCTATTTTTATGTTATGTTAGTAGAAAATGAAAGACAAGACAATAATATGACTTGGTCTTCCAAGCCACAAATTGGTGATCAAAGAATTTATATCATATTCTCCATTTAAAAATATTGTTCCCATTAAGCCATTAACCTTCCCAATTTGGCAATTCCCGTTATGATTGATTTATAATAGTTAAAGACTTTGTCCCTAGAGAGTAAGTAGAGAAGAAGACTTTGTCCCTAGAGAGTAAGTAGAGAAGAAGACATTGTCAATATCAATAGCTTTAATGTGCCTAAAAAATGCTGCCACTTGGTTGTATAATATGAGGATTACTTGTTGAATTAGGCAAGATTATTCTTATAATCATTAAATTTATGCATGATCTAAATTTTTGTCGTCGATAAAATTATTTATCATTTAACAAGAGATCAATAAAAATTTATTGAATTTAATTGGATTGGCCACTTATAGTCCAAAAATTAGAATGACGTCACGATTTTGACAATACAAGATCGAGTTGTAAGAAATGTGAGTACTTTGTTGAATTTAATACCTATACAGGTTAGTCACACTCAAATACGTTAAAACAAATTAAAAAACCTCTACCTCAATCTCTTTGTTATCTATGAGAAACTTCACTAGTGTGGCAAGTAATTATCTAGATGGGTTTTTTTTTTTTCAAACCTGGAATGGACAGGGCTTTTGATATTCTTGAATTGCCAATGATCCTTCATTTTGATATTCTAGAATTGCCAGTGATCAACGTTGAAGATCAACCACAGCCCATTACAAAGACTAATCTATTTTTCATTTCAGCCCAAGAAAAATAAAAGCCCAATCAATTTTATCTAAACCCAAGACAATGGAAGCTTTTCAACAAGTGTGGAAAGAGTATAATTTTAGGAGAAAAGTGTAGACGGTTATCAACAAATGTAGAAAATAGATTTTTTAGGAGAAGTGTGTAGAATGTGGTAATAATGTGTGGCTAGGCTTATTTCTCAATTTAATATTTGTATGGTGTAGATTGCATGGTGAAGACTATAAATACTCCCTTGCATTAGGGAAAGACATCCTCCAAAAAATAAGTCTTTGTATCCTTAGCTTGAGTCTGGTGTCTTGAGTGTTTGAGTTGTGAGCTTTCTATTAAGTGTTTATTTGTATTTCTCTTCACATTGTGAGTGGTCTTTGAAGAGTGTTGTAGTGTATTTTATTGTGGCTATAATACAAATAATTTGTTTACTTGTTTGAGTCCAATATTAGTAAATTTAGAGTTGTGTACTCTAAATTTTACTCAACAATTGGTATCAGAGCGGGACGGTCAAGGATCGTTCTTGGGTGAGCTATCTTGAGCCGTAAGAAGTTTGGTACTCTACAAGTTTGTTAGTCAAGCATGTTCGGTATAGTCGAAGTCTTGCTAGCACGATGGGTGACTTTTAAGTAGTTGGAGGAATCAAGAAGCTCAACAACAAAAACTACAACATGTGAGCAACATGTATGGAGTCATACCTACAAGGTCAGGACCTTTAGGAGGTTGTCGGTGGTGGTGAAGTTACACAACCGGCGGCAGAAGATGCCAATGGCATCTTGCGAAAATGGAAAATTAAACTAGGCAAAGCGATGTTTGCTTTAAAGACCACAGTTGAAGAAGAAATGTTGGAGCACATCCGGGATACCAAAACACCGAAGGAAGCATGGGACACTTTTGTTATACTCTTTTCAAAGAAGAATGATACAAGACTGCAACTTCTCGAGAATGAGTTGCTATCAATGGCGCAACACGACATGATGATTGCCCAGTACTTTCACAAGGTGAAGTCGATATGCCATGAAATTTCAGAGTTAGATCCGACAGCTCCTATTGGGGAAACCAAGATAAAGAGAATAATTATCCATGGCTTGAGACTCGAATACTGAGGGTTCGTTGCCGCTGTACAGGGATGGTTGACACAACCATCACTTGTTGAGTTTGAAAATTTGCTTGCAGGTCTGGAAGCTATGGTTAAGCAAATGGGAGGAGTCTCGCTGAAGGGTGAAGAGGAATTGCTCTATACCAACAAAAGTAGAGGCACTTTCTAGCGGCGCATTGGTAGTGGATCTAAAAAGGATGGTGACAAGGTGAAAAGTCATAAAGGAAAGGGAGGCTCTCGTCCAGGGGAGCTTCGAAGAATCACGATAATAGTAAAAAGTTAGATGGCGAGTGTTACAACTGTGGGAAAATGGGCCACATGGCAAAAGATTGTTGGACCAAGTAAAATACTGCTGAGAGTAATGCTGCTACTTCCAGTTCTAAGGAGAATATAGAAAATGGTTAGAATGTCGAAGCGTCATTCGCTACGAAGGAAGAAGAATTAGCTCTCACGGTAACAACACCGGAGCGGATTGATTACGAGAATGACTTGATCGTAGACTCTGGTTGTTCAAATCAGACATGTTATAAACAAATGTTGCAAAACCTGTCTGAGTATAAAGGAAGTCGTGTGGTGGTGACAGCCAACAACTCAAGGTTACCGATAGCTCATATCAGTAAGACCATAGTTGCGCCTCGATATAATTATAACCGGGTTCCACTTCAAGATGTTTATCATGTCCTAGGAATGAAGAAAATTTTGCTATCTGTGGCTCAATTGACGTCATCAGGACACTATGTCTTGTTCGGTCCCCAAGATGTGAAGGTGCAATACACCTCAAAATCTCAGGAAAATCAAAAATGAAGGGGCAACGATTGGAGTTAGTCTATGTGATGTCAGCAGAGTTTGCATATGTAGACAAAGCAAGAAAGAATGAGACATCAGATCTATGGCACATGCGGTTAGGTCATGTTAGCTATTCCAAGCTAAGTGTGATGGTGAAGAAGTCGATACTTAAGGGGCTTCCTCAACTTGATGTGCGAACAGACACGGTCTGTGCGGGTAAAGCACACCAATTGCCATATGAGGAATCAAAGTTTAAAGTAAAGGAACCGTTAGAGTTAGTTCACTATGATATGTTTGGGCCCGTTAAGCAACCATCAATTGACGAGATACGGTACATGGTGACATTCATTGATGACTTCTCCAGGTATGTGTGGGTTTTTTTTATGAAAGAAGAATCTAACACATTCTCGAAGTTTAAAGAGTTCAGAGAGTCAGTTGAAGGAGAAGTGGGAAAGAAGATTCATTGCTTGCGCACAGACAACGGGGGAGAATATAGCTCAAGCGAATTCTCTCAATATCTACGGGAATTTCAAACACATCATCAGTACTCTTGTGCCAACACACCGCAACAAAATGGTTTAGCTGAGAGAAAGAACTGACATCTCACAAAAATTTGTCGAAGTATGCTACATGCAAAGAACGTACCAGAAAGGTTTTAGGCTGAAGCAATGAGGACTGCAATCTTTGTGATCAACAGACTTCCTCGACCGAGGTTAGGATTTGTTTCACCCTTTGAGAAACTGTGGAACGTAAAACCTACAGTTAGCTACCTTCAAGTATTTAGTTATGTATGTTATGTATTTGTTCCTGATCATTTACACAGCAAGTTTGACATAAAAAAGCTATTAGATGTATCTTTGTGGGATACGACAGCCAGAGAAAGGGGTGGAAATGTTGTGATCCAATTAGTGGAAGGTGCTACACTTCACGAGATGTGGTGTTCGATGAAGCATCTTTTTTGTGGTACTTATAAAAGAGGTGTTGCCAGACTCAAGAGAATTTAGAGACAAGTTGCAACAAAAGATTAGGGAGCATACTTTTCAACTCTAACCAAGTTTAGATGAATCAGAAGATACAAACGGTAATGATGTCGAACAAAGAGTAACTCGTAATCCTTGGCAAACTAGCGTGTATCAACAACCAGACGAAGAAGGTGGGCCTAGTGAAACGAAAGAATTAACTCCACAATCTCAACTCCAAAGGTCAATAAGAACACGAAGGCTAAATCCTAAATACACCAATGCAGCCATAGTTGAAGAAGCAACTGTAACAGAACTTGAGACGTTTGAAGAAGCATCGCAGAGTTCTGAGTGGATGACAACTATGAATGAAGAGATCGCTGCACTTGAGCAAAATCAAACTTGGGATCTTTTGCCAAAGCCAAAAGATGTGAAACTCATATCCTGCAAGTGGGTTTACAAGATAAAGCGTCATCCAGATGGGTCGATCGAGAGGTGTAAGGCTTGATTGGTAGCTCATAGTTTCTCTCGGCAGTATGAACTAGACTATGATGAAACGTTTAGTCCAATGGCGAAACTTACAACTGTACGAGTTTTACTCGTGCTTGCAGCCAAAAAAGACTGGAATTTGTGGCAGATGGGTGTGAATAATGCTTTTCTTCATGGAGAGCTAGATCAGGAGATCTACATAATCCAACCAATGGGCTTTCAGAGCGAAGATCATCCTGAATAAGCGTGTAAGCTGTGAAAAGCATTCTACAGATTTAAACAAGCACCCAGGGCGTGGTATGGTAAGATTACTGAATTTCTGACACAAAGTGGTTATTCAGTAACACCTACAGATTCCAGCTTGTTTGTCAAATCCGATGGAGGAAAGCTAGTTAACGTTCTAGTATATGTGGATAATTTAATCATAACCGGTGATGATGAGGCAGAAATTCTTCGGACAAAGGAGAATTTATCAGTTTGTTTCCAGATGAAAGAACTTGGGCAGCTCAAACACTTCATTGGTCTAGAGGTTGATCGCACACAAGGAGGAATATTTCTCTGTCAGCAAAAATATTCCAAAGATTTGTTGAAGAGGTTCGGAATGCTCGAATGCAAGCCGATTTCAACGTCGATGTAACCAAATGCCAAGATGTGTGCACATGAAGGCAAAAACTTGGAAGATACAACGATGTATCAACAATTGGTAGGTAGTCTAATATACTTAACATTGACTCGATCTGGTATTTCTTACGCAGTTGGTGTGATGAGTCGGTACATGAAAAATCCAAAGAAGTCTCATTTGGAAGCAGTTCGATGAATACTGAGATATGTAAAGAGTGCAATTGATTATGGTCTTTTGTACAAGAAAGGTGAAGACTGCAAGTTAGTTGGTTATTGTGATGCTGACTATGCAGGAGATCATGACATCAGGAGATGACCAACTGGGTATGTGTTTAAGCTTGGTTCCGAAACGATTTCTTCGTGTGGCAAGAGACAGCCAACGGTATCATTGTCAACCACCAAAGCTGAGTATCGAGCAGCAGCAATGGTAGCTCAAGAGAGTGCATGGTTGATACAGCTGATGAATAATCTACATCAACTAGTAGATTATGCAGTTTTGTTGTATTGTGACAACCAGTCGGCAATTCGTTTGATTAAGAATCCGGTCTTTCATGCAAGAACTAAGCATGTTGAAGTGCACTATCA
Source organism: Bretschneidera sinensis (assembly GCA_023935145.1). Lineage (NCBI taxonomy): Eukaryota > Viridiplantae > Streptophyta > Magnoliopsida > Brassicales > Akaniaceae > Bretschneidera > Bretschneidera sinensis. Next base: position 142,532,071 of record CM043700.1, read on the forward strand.
TTTTATCAGAGAAAAGGTTCTGCAAGAAGAATTTGAGATGAAGCAAATCAAGACATATGATCAAGTTGCGGACTTGTTCACAAAAGGTTTGAGCACCAGCAAGTTCGAAATGTTTCGTCGTTAGTTCGGCACAATGCAAAGAGCGAGAGCCGGTGTTGAGGGGGAGTGTTGAAGATCAACCCCAGCCCATTACAAAGCCCAATCTATTTTCATTTCAGCCCAAGGAAAATAAAAGCCCAATCCATTTTATCTAAACCCAAGACAATGGAAGCTTCTCAACAAATGTGGAAGGAAGATATTTTTACGAGAAAAGTGTAACGGGTTATCAACAAACGTAGAAAATAGCTTTTTTTAGGAGAAGTGTGTAAAATGTGGTAATAATGTGTGGCTAGGATTATTTCTCAATTTAATATTTGTATGGTGTAGATTGCATAGCGAGGACTATAAATACCCTTTTGCATTAGGGAAATGTATCCTCCAAAAAAATAAGTCTTTGTATCCTTAGCTTGAGTATGGATTCTTGAGTGTTTGAGTTGTGAGCTTTCTATTGAGTGTTTATTTGTATTTCTCTTCAAATTGTCAGTGGTATTTGAAGAGTGTTGTAGTGTATTTTATTGTGGATATAATACAAGTAATTTGTTTACTTGTTTGGGTCAAATATTAGTAAATTTAGAGTTGTATACTCTAAATTTTACTCAACAATCAATAGAATTTTCCAAAAAGAAGGAACAATGATAATACAAAGGCTAGTACTACATGCTGAATCTCACCAATGGAGAGCAAATTCAAGACTTAGATAAATTTGAAAGTAGGGAAAGTAGTTACTTTCGTTTTGGAACATGAGTAGACACATAGAAGGAAAAAAAAGAGGAAAAAACTAGACTGTTAGTCCTTCAAATTAAAGCTTTTAATTTATATCTAAAAAATTGATATTAAGCGTCGATAATCATATTAGCAAGTTTAATGCTATTATCTTATATCATAGTTAATTTTCCCCAAAAAAATTAGATAAATTTTTACAAGTTATAACCATTACCAACAAGTGGCCTCACGATTATATTTTTTAAAGAATGAAAGAACTAAATAAAAATTCTTGTAGAATTTTTTTAAAGAAAGACAGAATTTCTAAAAATATATAATTTATTTGTGATTTATCTTGACACTTGAAAGAAACGAAATAAATAATTTATATTTTTTTAATTTTTAGTTTATCAAATTTAAAACTCTAAGCTCCAAGTATTGACCGTGACCATGAATATTGCAGTCCAACGGTGGGCAGTGGGCATAGACGTTTGGAGAAGATCAAAGAGCTTGGGTGGAGGGTACTGGTGACAGGCTGTGATGGGGCCCCAGGTATCGACCGTCAGATTGAAGTGGTCAAAATGATGGAGAAGGAAGGTGTACAAGTTGTGGGTCATTTTGGTGTAGGAGATTACCATGGGGCAGAGGTTTTTGATCCTTCTATGGCTAAGGACATGAATGTGGTTTTAAAAAGGCTTATGTTCTCTACAACGCAGATTGAAGCTAAGGACATGAATGTGGTTTTAAAAAGGCTTATGTTCTTAACAACGCAGATTGAATAGGGATTGAATATGATGGGTTGGGTTTCTAAGAAGTTGGGTTGCTTTTTAGTGGTTGGGCTAGGGCTCCACTCATGTTCTAAGCCCAAACAAAATCGAGCCTGGGTTTCATATTATGGACTATTAGCTACTTATTTAGTGGACCTCAAATTTGTTTACTAGGAATACGTATTTTATTACATTTCAAATTAAAGCTTTTAAGAAAGAATAATTTCAAATCCTAAGATTCCTATAGCATTTATTGCATGAGAAGGAAAAAAGGGAAAAACGTTAGGTTAAGTTCCCGATGGGAATTTTGCCCTATAAAACACACACCCTACTTACTTTGATTGTTCACAACACAGTGGCTCCCTCAAGGCCAAAACAAACTCGAGAAACAAAGAGAAAGAGAAGAAATCAAGTAATGTCTAGAGATGAAAAGTATCCAAAAATAAGCTTCATAAAGAGAAAATCAACATTGAAGAAGAAAGCTAGGGAGCTGGCGACATTGTGCGATGCCTCCGTTTGCCTGATTTGCTATAGCCCTGACGGTGAGCTCGATACTTGGCCAGAAGATCAAAGTGTCGTGAAAGATATCGTCACGCGATACAAAGGACTTGCCGAGAAAGATGAAGTACGTAAGCAAAATCTTGATCTCAAAAGGTTTTTGGAGATGAAAAAGAAGAAATCACAGGTTAAAGCAGAGAAGAGTAGTAACAAGGCGGTGAACTTAGAAGAATTACCAACTTGGGACGAGAGACTGAACGAGTTGCCGAAGGAAGAATTGAAGGGTTTGGCCGGTTTCTTGGAGTCTAAGTTACAGATTTTGAATGAGAGAAGGAGGTTGCTGGAGATTGATAATAGAATCTCAGATCAGGCAAAAGAAATTCAGGTTGTTGATCTTGATGATCGCCTAATTGAGAGCAATTTAGCACCAGTCCCAGTTGATAATTTCAATTTGTATAATGAAGGAAATAATAGTAGTACTGATTTTGTTATGCAGCAAGAGTATTATTACCAACCCCTACTCATGAGTAGTACTGATGTTGGGTCCATCACTCCTGATTATGGGGCTATGATGTTCGATCATCATGATCAAGCGGTTTTCAACTGTGAGATTTGGCCATGTAATTACAACAATGGAAGTACTAGAAGTACTAGTTGCACCCCTCTTTTCCTGGAAAATTCAGAGACTGGTTTTGTTATGGATCTTGAGTCGTCCTATTACCAATCACTACTCATGACCACTACTGATAATGGGGATATGGTGTTTGATCATCATGATCAAGCGGTTTTCAACGGTGAGATTTGCACCCCTCTTTCACTGGAAAATTCAGATCAGACTAATTTTTTTGGGTTTGACCCGTTTGGGTCGATGCTGGTGGACAGTGATCATAATTACAACAACATTACTAATGCTATTATGACTGCAGAGATTGACAACAATACTGATAATGCTCTTCTTGACGACAATGATGGTGTGTTGGGGTTTGCTACAAACAATGATTTTCTTCATGAAGTCTTGCCAATTTCAGTGTGGACACAGCAGCCATTAATGTGAAGGATAGCCAGTTAACAAGCAAAATACTAATATGGTTCCTCTTTTTGTTTTCTTTTTCTAATCTTTATTCGGAGTTCAATTTTTTTTTCTCAATCTGCTACTTTTGTATGGTAGTTTAATCTAACAAAGGAGAATATATCTCCCAATTTTGTAAGGAATATATATATATTTTTGAGAGTTATGGAATATATATTATACTATTGTCTTCTGTTAATTATATAATTTTTTTATATAGCAAATATAAAGATCCGGGTCTTGTTAATTAGATAATTTGCCATCACATAATTGATTCACCTTCTTCTTTACCATATACTACGTAAGCATAATAATTCATTAATTCTATATTTCTATAATCTCCCCATTGGGATATATAGGCAATGTTTTATACTTAGCTCGGGGAATAAGAGGGATTAATTTTCCTGATATATGTTCCTTTAGTGCCACCGTGCATTACTGATCTGATGTGGGAATTGGCGTTGCCACTTTGTGTTGACCTTGATAATAAGTATTGCAATCCATAGGTGGGCGGTGAGTCCAGATGTTTGGAGAAGATCAAAGAGCTTGGACGGAGGGTATGGGTGAAAAAGTCCGTACCTATAACACAAGTACATATGAAAAATATATAATACAATAGTCTATTTCATCATTAAATGACATGAAAAGAGAAAAAAAAATAAATATTTTTTTCATCTAATTATATAGATTCTTATGTCATATATTTTTTATAAAATTAATTCAGACAATTTATTTCATTACTTTTACTACTTCAAAAAAATCTTCTTAATTATTTTTTTACTAACAAGTCAAAACTTGTCGATGTTATCTCCAAACTCCAAGCTCCAAGTACAGATTATCCTACACCAATTCAATAATTTAGATCTAGAAAATTGATATGAAGCGTTCATAATCATATTAGCAAGTTTAATTCTATTATTTTATATCATAGTCAATTTTCCCAAAAAAAGTTAGATAAATTTTTTCAAGTTATAACCATTACCAACAAGTGGCCTCACCATTATATTTTTTTAAAGAATGAAAGGACTAAATAAAAATTCTTAAGTAGAATTTTTTAAAGAAAGACAGAATTTCTAAAAATATATAATTTATTTGTGATTTATCTCGACACTTGAAAGAAACTAAATATATTTTTAATTATTTTTTTAAAATTTTAGCTTATCAAATTTAAAACTTATTATAAAAGTCTTGATTGGAAACCACTCTTCACTTTTCTAGATTACTAGTGGGATATTTAAAAATTGATGGTAGGTGCACTCATTAATATATAAATTTTCTTTTTGGTATTAAAAGTTTTTAAAGGTATTTGAGTTTTTTTTAGTACATTAAGAAGAAAGGGGATAAAATTTAAGTCTTGACAAAAAATTGTGTATATCAGACTTAAATTAATGTTTTAGATTTGTTCAAAATTTTATTAATAATTTTAGTTTTATTAATAAAATCAAAATATGTGATTAAAAAAATAATATAATTAATAAAAAAATTTAAAATATTAATAAAATTTTAATCGAGTTTAATGGTATACTAAAAATTCCTCCTAAGGTGAAAGGATATTTGGGATTTGACCGAGGACAATGCCGCACTCCTTCCTACGTACATCCGTCCTAGGAAATTGTAACGATCGGTGTTAACCAGTTGTATGTTGGAAGCATGTGCTTTGGCTTTATTGTTAATAGCCTCATCAACACATTTCTGATGTTGTCGTCAATAAAAATGTATCTCTAGTTGAAAAGGGTTGCCTGCATGACCTAACGTCCATGGAAATAAGACCATCATCCCTTCCAAAGCCACAAACACAGTCCAAAATGCCTTGTCAAACTCCAACAACTAATCCTACCATTGATCCCTATGACCGCCTCCAGATCATCCGCAACACCGACGGCTCGATCACTCGCCTTCTTAAATTTCCAAGCACCTCACCAACACCAACCCCTGATCTCAACAACCCATCTCCTGTCCTCAGCAAAGACATCGTGGTCAACCAATCTAAGGACACATTTGCTCGGATTTTCTTACCCCGGCAAGCACTTGATAATTCCTCCTCTTCAGCGACTGCTAAGCTACCTCTCGTAGTTTGCTTCCACAGTGGAGGCTTCATTCTCTTTAGTGCAACCACAGTTATCTTCCATGATTTTTGCTCAAACATGGCCGTTGACCTCAACATCATCATCATATCCTTGGATTACCGTCTTGCTCCCGAGCATCGGCTGCCAGCGGCCTACGATGATGCCATGGACGCATTGCACTGGATCAAAACAGCTCAAGATGATTGGTTGAGACAATTCGCTGATTTTTCCACTTGTTTCCTTATGGGCGATGGCGCTGGTGGTAACATAGCCTACCACGCAGGACTACGTGCCGCTGATGCCGCTCATGATATTGAGCCCTTGAAAATCAAAGGGCTGATATTGCGCCAACCATTCTTTGGTGGGAACCAGAGGACAAAGTCAGAGTTGAGGTTGGTCAATGATCCTATATTGTCACTGTGCGTTAGTGATCTGTTATGGGAATTGGCGTTGCCAGTTGGTGTTGACCGTGACCATGAGTATTGCAATCCAACGGTGAACAGTGGGCATAGACGTTTGGAGAAGATCAAAGAGCTTGGGTGGAGGGTACTGGTGACAGGCTGTGATGGGGCCCCAGGTATTGACCGTCAGATTGAAGTGGTCAAAATGATGGAGAAGAAAGGTGTACAAGTTGTGGGTCATTTTGGTGTAGGAGATTACCATGGGGGAGAGGTTGTTGATCCTTCTAAGGCTAAGGACATGAATGTGATTTTAAAAAGGCTTATGTTCTCTACAACGCAGATCGAATAGGGAATGAATGTGATGGGTTGGGTTTCTAAGAAGTTGGGTTGCTTTTTAGTGGTTGGGCTAGGGCTCGACTCATGTATTAAGCCCAAACAAAATCGAGCCTGGGTTTCATTTTATGGACTATTAGCTACTTAATTAGTGGACCTCAAATTTGTTTACTAGGAATACTTATTTTATTATATTAAAATGATTTCTCATGATGCATGCGCAATTGCGTGCCACTTTAATCATCTAAATAAAATACTCCGTAAAAGTTAGAAAAGTATATATTTAGCGGTGCAAGTCGATCGATTACTGGCCTAATCATTGTGTTAATTAATATAAATGGCTCCGATTCAGTGAAATATTATAATTATTGATTAGCATTGCGGACCCTATAACTTGATTCATTTGCTTGTATCGTGCGGTGAGAGCTTACACTTCATGTGGTTCCTATCGTGCGATAAATTAATGCAATTGAAAACAAATTAATAACAAATGGGAAGCCACTCATATAAAATCACCATGTAATCAGTAATGTCCAAACATTTTTTAAAATTTTTATTCAAAAATAAAAAAAAATAAAATTTCAGAAATTTCAAGTAATTACGTCTCCACATGCTACCGTAGGATCTCAATGAAATATCTTTGATTCTCATGAATCGATAAACGAGTACAAAACACTTAAATTTTATATAAAAAGTAAATAATACGTAGAGATAAACTATTCTGTTGAATAAAATTATAAATTAAAACATGCAATACACATAAATTTTGATTATAGACTGGTTCTCATTAAAATCTAAAATTTAAATAGTTTAAATTCATGTGTAAAAGCAACGTAATACAAACTTTATTTTACTTATTTTTAACTCCATCTTTAATAGTACAATGGAAATCTCTAGCGAATAAAAACGATGAAACAATCTCCATTAGGAAACAAACTTTACTCGCTTTGGTTATCTTTTAACGTACACTAACAATGGGTGACTATATATCCCTTATGTGTAAAGAATATAATGTTTTTAAGGTTGAGAATGAGTAACTATATATATCTCTTGTGTGTAGAGAATAATGTCTCTAGAGTTAAGAATAAGAGAAATGACATGGTTTATCATAGTAATTCAATAACTCACTCATCAAAGACTCAATGATCAACTATAAGTTACGTATATTAACTAATTCATATTAAAATGTTAAGTTTATCGTAAATAGATTGCTTAAACTGATTTTATATCTCACTTAATAAATCAACACTTAACTTATTTTGTGATAAAATTCAAAAACTCACAAATAATATAAGCTCAAGATAATTCTAACAGTTAATTGTATTCATCTATTAAAAAATTGAGATATAATAATAATAATAATAATAATGTAAGCACCTTGTTTAATATTTTCCAGGAAGGATATGAAGAGTGTGCATATGAATTAGCAATTCGTCGTTTTCTCCAGACGATATCACCTCTCTAATTTCATTATCATCAGAATGTTGCTGAGAGAAAAGACAAGAAAAAAGAAACAAAAAGATTTTTCATGATTCGATTACCCGTTATGTGTGATGAACATCCTGGCACGTAAACAACACTTTAATTAATTTATTCAAATAAAACAAGGTATCCAAACTAAGAATTTAATTTGGTCAAGCCTTAGTACCACGCTGTTACATAGTTCTAAATTCTAATGGCTCTAAAATAGCCAACTCGACATAAACCAAGAGTGAGGTAAGCCTGTAAGTGATGTTGGGTTATTAAATAATATCATATGATTAATAATTAAATCAATCAAATGGGGAACTCTTATGTATCTCGATTGTTGTTTTTGCTGTTGTTTTGAAAAATTATTGATGTTTGTCTGTATTTGATGAGAGTAGCATGAGACAAAAAAAAAACATTAATCAAAGCAAGAAATACAAAAATATGGGTGGCTCCATAGCTCTAAGTAGATATGGCTATGAAAAAAGTTAAAAGTTAGGGCTCTGATTAGTAATTAATTATGACTAATTATAGGGTGTCCTAGTGTTATCTTTTTTACTTTTTACTCTTTAGTCAATTTGTTAATGGCACATTTACCAATACAAAACAAGCAATGTTTGTCTTTATTTGTACTCATCCAAATTAATAAATAAAAAAGGTTATATTAATTTCATGGAAAAAGCAGTGGACAGAAACTTTTCATGTGCAATATTGATGCACAGTTGGAAGTAAATCTATCATGATTGAATGATTAGGTTTTGGTTTTAATTATAAAAATAATTATGGTGGGTTATTTCACATGTCGAAAGATCTTTTTAATTATTTTTGATTAATTCTATATTTATCGTATGCTTAATTTTGCTAAAGCACTTTTAATTTTGTTTTTTTTTTCAAATGAGTCATTGAGTTTTTGTTTTTAACCCTTTCATTTTTTATGTGAGTGAAGTTTACTATCTAAATTTTTTACGATAATAAGTGATTTTATTAACTTGTTAGGATCGAACGTCTACCATTATATCAAAAATTAAAATTGATAACGAAAGTGCAACTCAAATAACTTTACCGCATAACAGCATAAACATCACTTTTTAATAGAAAATTTGCTATCAACACTTGACCAACACAACTAAACCTAATATAAACATATTTTCAATATAAACATGATAGGGATGTTTTTGTAACTATCCCTAATTTTGATCAATTGCGATTTTGAAGTAAGAGGATCAGATTTGAACGTATAAGCTAGCTATCCACAAGATGGTCCTCACTCCTCAGGTCTTGTATGTTGTTTTTACATGTTCATTTGAATTATGAACAGTCCATAAATCTCATGTTTAAAGGATTCATTTTATGCTAATAAATTAATGTATAGTAGACTTAACTGCTGTGCTTTTACTACAGAATTAAACTCGTTATCGACACAAATGATTAAGTATACAATTTCCACCAAGTTTTCACATGCTTCTAGTCTAGGGTAGGCTTAAAGCAAAGGACATATGATGGGAACTTGATAGATTGGATGCCATGAAAGAATGAAATGTTAAACATTAAACAAAAAGGCAAGAAAACAAGTGAGGTACAGATCAGTGAGAGAGGTAGGGCAGGTGATATCCATGATACCAATTCTAAGAGATGTCGTTTTATGGTGATGGAGAATAGTTTGTTTTGTGCACAGAACATACACAAGTGTTTTTTCCTTTATAAAGTAAAAAGCTAGGAGGTTGGATTAGAGAGGAGATGGTGGTGTGGTGACAGAACAAAGAGCAAATGGTTCCACGTGATGCGGGCCTTTTGGAAGAGTACGGGAATGGGACTGTCATTGCCCTCACCTGTGGCGGCTGCCTCGAAAAGCTTTTTCTTTCGCAAGAGAGACTATGGGTGGATTAATTTGCAAAATTACTATTTTGATAATGAAACTATATATTCCCTCTCACTCATATTTTATATGTAAAATATTGAAATTACAAAAAAAAAAAATAGTAACATTGAGAAATTTCATTAGTAACCCAAAGAGATTGAAAATAAAAAAAAAACCCCATTTTTCTGTCTATATGATGTGAAATCATTGGTTAGGAGATTAAAAAGTATATTTTGTTATCTTCGGATTTAGATTATCTCTATTTAATAATTGAAATAAAATTAAATTTATAATAAATTGAATGACACATAATCAAATGAAAGTGATCAAAATTCAAATTTGTTTTTCTCACTTGTGACGATTATGTCCAAAAGCTTTTTCTTTAGGAAGAGAAACTATATGACTTTTGGGAGTGGATTAATTTGCAAAATTACTATTTTGACAATGAAACTGAATGCCCTACCACACCCATATTTTATACAGAAACATCTTGTGGGTACAATATGGTTTGACATTTTTCTCTTCTAGAAAGTTCATTGGTAAATGTCAGAAAAACCATTATTAGCATCGAGAGACACCATTAGTGAGGCATAGAGACTGAAGAAAAAGAACTCATTTTGTGTCTATGTGGAGTGAATTCATTAGTTAATTAGGGGACTGAAATGTATATTTTGTTGTCTTTGGATTTTCTATTAAAGAATTAAAATAGAGTCAAGTTCATGATGAATTTGAATGGTAAATCATCAAATGAAGAAGATCAAAATCCAAGTTTGTCATGATACATTCAATTTCATCATGAATTTAACTTGTATTTCAATTCTCAAATAGAGATGATACATATGTGTTGTCTCCTACCGTTGTATGTTACCTTAATCTTTTCACAATTAAATTATTAGAAGTATGTTATAAGAGTCTTTCTTTTCTTTTCTTTTTATAAGAGTCTTTCAGTTTTAATTCAATGGTAAATTCCCATGAAATTAAACTAATTATTACTAATATATATTAATTAGAAATTTGGTTATGCCAGCAATATGACAGCTCAAACAATTGGAGGAAGTTTTCGTTCCAAATAATTCATTAGGAAAGAAAAGGAAAGAAAAATATAAAAATAAAATAAACACGAGTCATCTCAAATAATTCAATATGTTTTGGAAAACTAACATGTACTTACAATGCATGTACAACACATAATTAATGAATAAGGACATATGAGTGTTTAAAAGCATCAACGATTAATTAAAGCTAATCATCGGCATGTTGATCCATTTGGCATGTTTGGCTCAGCTCAATGGATTCGACTTGGGCAAAAATTTAAGCATGATTTTAAAAAATGGATTGAGCTTGAAAATTTTAAAAATAAGACAGCCCAACTCATTTAAATATATTTCACTATATTTTAATATATTTAATTATTTATATATTAAATAATAACTTAGATTAGAAAAAAAATTAAGAAATTCAAGTTTGACGGGAAGGTCTTGGTTTGACCTAACTTATTTAAGGCTGAGTTTGAACAAACATGCGTTTTCGTACTAGAATAGTGAACAATTCGAAACTTGTCAATCATACGAATTATAAACAGAAAGAAAAGAAAACAATATTTACTCAGGTTCACCCCAGAATAAGGCTACGTCCTACCAAAAGTTTCTTATTATCAACCTCACAAATCTTTCGTTACAATGTATGCTCAGTATATAAAAAGTATTTATAAGTAACTTAAGACGTCTTAATTAGGGTCTAATTAGGATTTCCGTTCTGCTGCAGAACTACGGCTATTAATGAGCCTAAGTCCAAACCGCTAAGCAAAAACAAGGCCAAAACCGTGTTCGTCCGGAGTTCTACAGATCTAGTCCCGTGAAGTATGCACCAACTTTAACAATCTCTCACTTGGTAAATACTTCACACACATAGAAAACTTTGCAGGACTCTGTTTCTTCAAGCCCATCTCAGTAGCACACCACTCAAACTTTGCTAGACTAACTGCCTTAATCAAGAAATCTGCGTTGTTCACTGCTGTATCGACTTTCTTCAAGATTATCACCTTTTCTTCAATCTTTTCCCTGATGAAGTGATATTGGATATCAATCTGCTTCGTCCGTGAATAAAATGCAGGGTTCTTTGCTAAGAATATAGCATATTGATTGTCACATTTGACCTTCACTGCTTCTTGTTTAAACCCAAGCTCAGCACACAACCTTTGAAGCCAAACCATTTCCTTTCCAGTATGAGTTATTGTCATATACTCTGCTTTTGTAGATAAAAGGGCAACAACACTTTGTCTTTTGCTCATCAAACTAATTGCCCCACCAAACAAATTGAACACATACCCATTTGTAGACCTCCTACTATCAATGTCTCCTCCCTAATCAGCATTAACTGATCCTACAATATCAAGATTCTTCTTACCTACCATACTTCCATAACACAATACAAACTCTGACATGCCACGAAGATATCTAAGAACTCTCTTGATTGCAGTCCAATGCTTTTTCCCAGGATTAGACATATATCTATTCAATACTCCTACTGCTTGGGCAATATCTGGTCTCGTACACACCATGACGTACATCAAGCTTCCAATCTCACTAGCATAAGGTACATACGCAATCTCTTCAGCTTCTTCTTCCTTCTTCGGACATTGTTCCGCAAATAACTTGGTTCTCAAAGGCATGGGAGTCACTACCGGCTTGCTATCAGACACGTCGAATTTCTTCAACACTTCTTCAATATACTTCTTCTGACTTAGCCACATTTTTCGATTTTCCTTATCCCTCTTTATCTGCATGCCCAAGATATAGTTTGTTGGCCCTAGGTCTTTTATGTCAAACTACCTTGCCAACAATGCCTTCACAGTGCTAATCATCTTCCTGTTATTTCTAATTAATAGCAGATCATCCATATACAAGGTTAAAATGACAAAATCAACCCCTAACCTTTTCAGCATAGCTGCGAGTGAACCCAACCCAAGCTAAATGACATATGTATCAAACTTCTGGTACCATATCCGTGGTGACTGATTTAGTCTGTACAAAGACTTCTTTAATTTACAAACCAGTTTCCTTGCCTTTGCTCACAAAGCCTTCAGACTGTTTCATGTAAATTTTCTACTCTAAGTCTCTATGAAAGAAAACTGTCTTCACATTCAGTTGCTCAACCTCTGGATCATAAGCAGCTGCCATGGATAAGACATATATGATAAATGTCAACTTTGCTACCGAGGAAAATATCTCACTATAGTCAATTCCCTCTATTTGCGAGTACCTCTTTGCAACCAGACGTGCCTTGTAATGTTCTACCATTCTATCTGCATTTTTTTTTCTTCTTGAAAATCCATTTGCACCCAATTGTCCTCCTATCTTTAGGCAATTTCACAAGGCTCCATGTTTCATTCATGTCCAGTGCCTATATCTCCTCTTTCATAGCATCATCCTACAGATTTGAATCCTCCAAGGTTCTTGCCTCTTTTACTGTGCTAGGATCATCACCAGTAATATTTAAAGCATATAATGCACTGCAAGCACTAGGGGAATACCTGATGGGTGGTCTCCTAACCCGTGTCGATCTCCTTATGACAGGCGTGGTCTCTACCTTCGTGCTAGCATCTGAATCCTCATCCTCTATATCAGAAACATGAATATCTTACTTATACCCAACTAACTCAAAATCTGAATTATCTTGTGTAGTCTGTGGGATAGTCTCCCACTCTTTATCTCTCAGGCTAAGATCAATCGGAATCTGTTTTGGCTGCTCTGGTACATCTTGGACAGCCGCCACATCCTTTTACGTTTCCCTGAACACAACATCTCTACTGTAAACTATATTCCTATTTTCTGGATTCTATAACTTGTACCCCTTGACCCCATCCTCATAACCAATGAAGATGCACTTCACTAATTTGCTATCGAGTTTGTTTCTCATTTCTTTTGGCACATGCATATAAGCATCACATCTAAACAACCTAACATGAGCCAAACTTGGCTTCTTCCCGAATAATGCCTCAAACGGTGTCTGATCCTGTAAAGCTGATGTAGGTGACCTGTTCTTCATATAATATGCCGTAATTACAGCCATTGCCCAGAACTCTGGCTCTAAGCTTGCACAACTCAACATACTCCTCAATTTCTCAATGAGTGACCAATTGAGTCTCTTAGCCACCCCATTCTATTGAGGTATGTATGGATTTGTTTTATGTCTTGCAATGCCGTTTACCACACAGAATTGCTCAAACTTGTCTAAGAAAAATTTCCCTCCCTTATTTGTTATCAGTACCTTTATCTTTCTTTCTATCTGATTTTCTACCAATGCTTTAAACTCACTAAACTTATCAAATGCTTTAGATTTAATCTTAATGAAATAAATCCATGCATACCTTGAAAAATCATCAATGAAAGAGATATAATACCTTGATTTTCCAAGATATTGGACCGGAACTGGCTCAAACACATCACTATGTATTAAATCTAGAATATTATTTGCCCTCGTGCCAGCTGACTTAAAACTCACACAGTTCTGTTTGCCAAGTAGACAATGCTCACAGAAACCGAATCCCATGGAGCAATCTGGGACTCCCTTCACCATCTGCTTTGACAATAAATTAGATAGTCTATTTTCACAGATATGCCCAAGCCTCTAATGCCACAACATAGAGGACATCGCCTCATCATCATTCATCTTCTCAGAGATAAAACCTCCACTACACTGATTTTGTACTGTATTTTCCAGCGGCTTATACAACATACCATACCCGAAATATGCATCACGCCTAGAAGTGTTATGACTGTCCCATCATTCATCCTCAACTTTACCTTCCCACGACCAATAATTTTCACCGGAGAGTTATCTCCCAATAAAACGTTTCTCCTATCAAAGGTTTCATATTCACGAAACCAGTCCTTGTGAGGTGTCATGTGAAAGGATGTTTCTGTGTCAATTATCCAAACACTCTGATCTGATTGAGCCAAATACGATGCCATATTTAAGTCACCAGCATCATCATCATACTGGTTCCTGTTACTTGAAGCTGATATCTCGCCTATTCACTTTTAAGGGTTCATACTCTTACTTCTGCACTCCTTCTTTAGATGCCCAAGCTTCCTACACTTCCAACACTTCAACCCAGATTTATCCCTACTTTTCGATTTTCCCTTGAAATTGGGTTTATCACTAGACCACTTGTAGTCTTTATCATGGGTTTGCCCTCTCACAGATAAGGCATCATTTGATGAGTTTTCTGTACCCTACCGCCTCATCTCCTCAGACAATAGGGCTGGCACGACATTCTTAAAAGACAGATCAATCGTACCACTACCAATCACAACTGTCAAGTTATCCCATGAATCAGGCAGTGAACAGAGTAGAGTAATAGCCTTATCGTCATCTGTCACATCAACACTAATAGATAATATCTGACCTATCAAAGTATTGAACTCATATAGATGAACAGAGAAAGAATCACCTTCAGCCATCCGAAGGTTATACAACTTCTTCCGCAGAAACAGTTTGTTTACCAGAGATTTGCTCTGATAAAGGCTTTCCAGCTTCCTCCATAGATCTTTTGCAGTCTTTTCTCCAGAAAGAAAAGAAGACAAGATTTACCCAGGTTTGCCTCAGAATAGGGCTACATCCTGCCAAAAGTTTCTTATTATCAACCTCACAAATCTCTCGTTACAATGTATGCTCAGTATATAAAGAGTATTTATAAGTAACTTAAGACGTCCTAATTAAGGTCTAATTAGGATTTCCGTTCAGCTAAAGAACTATAGCTATTTATGGGTCCAAGCCCAAACCACCAAGTAAAAACCAGGTCTAACTCATGTACATGCCTGGAAGTTTCGGAGGGGCTGCCCCCTAACCCCAGTGCTCATCTGGGGTTCTACAGATCTGGTCCCGTGAAATATGCACCAACTCTAACATATAGCTCAGGTTCGTATATACCAAACCTATAATTTAGTGTAAGCTCGGTCCATGCTCAGCTTTGATCAGCTCTAGTTTCGATTGAGTTGGGAGAAAGAACGGAAAAGGTAGAGGAAGGCTATTATACAAGTCATGTGGCACATTTTGATTGATCCGAGTTTTCTTAAGCTTGGCTTATACATGCAATAATTACCCGTATGAGAGTCATAAGGTTTTTTTTAGGAGGAAAATAGGATTTAAGGAGACTCCATCCCCTTATAATCGTGTTTTTTTCTTACCCAGAATCGAGGGTAATGAAGGGAAGGAAAGGGTTTCTTTGGAAAAAAAATATCTTCTACTCTCACTTTTGCGGTATTTACTTTCATTATTTATATACATTTAATAATTAAAGATAAACAATTATCAAAAGGGTATATTTATAATTTTTTTATGGTTTCACTTCCTCTTCTGTTCTCTTTTTTTTCGTTTCTTTAAACTTTCAAATAAAAAGAGGTAATTGTTAACCACCTCCTGAGTGTCATCTCCTTCTCTTCTCTTATTTTCCTTTAAAATCTCTTCAATTTTTTTCATCAAACTCCAAAATATAGATTTACTATGTAAGTATTCCAAATTCAATAATCTAAGTCTTAAACTTGAAAAAGTTTTCCTATATATTAATCGTTCACAGAAACAAATTACCTTTTTCTAAGGTCTTATTTGGTTTTGTTACAGTTTTAATTCTCAAGAGTTAAAAGTGATTTTAAAATAGTTATTGGCGAACCAATGGTAAAGCTAAAGAAATTTTTAACACGTGATAAAAAAAATTAATATATTAAAAGAGTTGTTAAACTAAAATTTATAATAAAAATTCAATTTTTTGAAGAAAAAAAAATTCAAAACCTTTCTTCCTTTAATGGGAACACATTTTTTCTTTTGTTTGAAGTAGCTTTTGATTCTAGAACTTTTTGAGAAGGTAGGCTAAACGGTACCGTATGCTTAGTGATATCATTACCGTTACTAATTTCAATCATGTTCAATATTTAGAATAGTTTAGTGATGAATGATGAGCTCTACGTACGTTAATTTACATGGGAACTTACACACCACCTCTCGTTTTAAAAAAAAAAAATTGTAGGATTTTTAATATCAACAGAAGAATGTTGCAGCATATAACGACAAACTTCACGACAATGTTGCTAGTATTATTTTGTATTCCATACTGCAAATCCTTCCAAATCTCCAGATATAAAAGAAGATAAAAAAAAAAAAACAATATTCGCACAACAAAGCGTTACAACGAAAGTTCTGTCAATGCTCAATGGATTTTAGCACCCAACTCATTTGAATCATTCAATTGATTGGCCATGTTTTTTCATTTAATTTATTTGATGGCTTTAATCTTTATTAGGAACGTTATAAATTAAAAAGGTTACGAGCGTTATAGAATTTATTTCGATTCAACACCAATCAAAATGAAACATTTTAAATTTTGTTTAGTTTAAAAAGTTCGCACATGAAAGCTTTGTCAATCTTATGTGGATCCAGTGCTTTACTCTTTTGAATCATCCAATTGGTGGGCCATGTCTTTCCATTGGATTTATTTTACAAACGTTATGAATTAAGAAGTTACGAGCGTTATAAATTTTATTTCAGTTCAACACTAAATCAAAATAAAATACCATATATTTTGTTTCGTTTAACAAATTCACACAAGTAAACGTTACAATGAAAACTCTGTTATTGGTGGGCCATATTTTTTCATTGGATTTATTTGATGGCCTTAGCCCCTGTTAGGAACGTTATAAATTAGGAGATTACAAGCCTTATATATTTTATTTCGGTTCAGTACTCAATCAAATTGAAATATCTTAAATTTTGTTTTGTTTAAAAAATTCGCACAAGAAAAAGTTACAATGAAAGCTCTGTCAATCTTCAATGGATTCTAGCACTTTGCTCCTCTGAATCATTCAATTGGTGGACCATGTCGTTCCATTGGATTTATTTTACGAACGTTATGAATAAAGAAGTTGCGAGCGTTATAAATTTTACTTCAACTCAGCATTAAATCAAAATGAAATACCAATTATTTTGTTTCGTTTAAAAAATTCACATAAATAAACGTTACAATGAAAGCTCTGTTAATCTTCAGTGGATTCTAGTATCATATTCCTCTGAATCATTCAATTGGTGGGCCATGTTTTTTTATTGGATTTATTTGATGGCCTTAGCCCTTATTAGGAACGTTATAAATTAGGAGGTTACAAGCATTATAAATTTTATTTCGGTTTAACACTCAATTAAAATGAAACATCTTAAGTTTTGTTTTGTTTAAAAAATTCGCACAAGAAAACGTTACAACGAAAGCTCTGTCAGTCTTCAATGGATTCTGGCACCTTACTCCTCTGAATCATTCAATTGGTGGACCATGTCTTTCCATTAGATTTATTTTACGAATGTTATGAATTAAGAAGTTACGCGCATTATAAATTTCATTTTAGCTCAACACTAAATCAAAATAAAACACCGTATATTTTGTTTTGTTTAAAACATTCACACAAGTAAACGTTACAATGAAAACTCTGTTGATCTTCGGTGGATTCTAATATTTTACTTCTCTGAATCATTCAGTTGGCGGGCCATGTTTTTTTTTTGGAATCATTTGATGGCTTTAGCCCTTATTACCAACGTTATAAATTAGGGATTACAATTTTTTTTTTTCCGCACTAAACCGAAATGAAACACATTTATACTTCGTTTTTTTTTCTTTTCATTTTGATCCGTTTCGGTTTGTTTTAGTCGAAAAATCATATTTCGATAAAATATTACAATGTTAATTTTTTTTATATTTTCAATAATTTTAAGGGGGTATTTTGAAAATTTTTACTCTTTTTTTTAATTGGAGATTTATTAAATCCGGTTGAATAACTCCACAAGGAAAACCAACAAGTCTATCTTGAATAATATTGATGATAAATTATTAGATTAGTGTTGTTTGCGTTAGTATTTGAATTTTGGATGACGTGAGTGATATATTATTTTTATCATTTGATATTTGAATAATAGTTTATTTTATTTTGATATTTATTTATAATTATATATATTTGAAAGGTATGCAATTTAATAATAGGACAAAGTCCAAATTTGGATTTATACCAAAAAAGAATTTATAATTGATTTTTAAAAAAAAATTGGGTAGGATTAATTTGGGGTATTTGAATGATGATTATTTTCTTATAATTTATATTTATAAATTATATATTTTTTTAAAATATATGTAATTTGATAGGTCGTATTTAATAATGTCGTCAAATTAGAAACAACGCACCGAAACGAATTGAAATCGAAACATTCCATTTAAAGAGCTAAACTGAAATGTTGTTTAGCGCGAAATTTACAACTTCGCATGTTATTCATGTAATGTAAGGGGCAATTCTTGATTAAATCGGCTCTAAAATCAATGTTTTAAATTCTTTCGAAACTTCATTAATAATTTTGAAGAATTTTACTGGTAACATTTTTTTAGCCTCATATTCATACTGACATTATTAATGAAGTTCATCAAATTACTAATGGAGTTTTAGACAAACATAAAACATCAATTTTAAACACGATCTAACCAAGAATTTATTATTATTATTTTTTTTTGTAACGTAGGTCCAATAACTTCAAAATTTGAGAAGATAATTGGTTTGATGCTAGCCATGAAGTAGGATTCAGTAGCATGGAAGCAGTTCTTTTAATCCAGCTGTGGGTTAACAGTAGTTTCGATTTATGGTTATTAAAATAATATTTTAAAATAAATTTTTATAAATAAATGATGGATTAAAAAAATTTAATGTTTAATATAATAGTAATGAAAACAAATTTTTTTTTGACAAATTAATTTTTTTAACATCTATTATTTTAAAAAATAATTTTGACCTATTTTTTTATTTATAAAAAACATAAATCACTCTAAAAATCTCAAAAGTACCTAAATATACTTAAGCTTTGTTTGTTTTCTCTTAAAATGATTTATGTTGTAATTAATTTTACACTGTAAAATTTTTACATGTAAAATCAATATTTTTCTATAATTTTCTATTGTTTAGTTATACAGCTGAAAATAACCTTGAAAATGACTCTATTTTACGTTACATTGTTTGGAATCAAAAGAAAAATACTTGATTGAAAATAAATTAATTTGTAGAAATAATACTATATTTAGACATAATATTTATGAACAATAATATCGTATAAAAAATTATATGCGTGTGAATATAATAAATGCACAAATAATAACAAAAGATCATTTATAACATTAAAAATTTAAATATCAAATAAATTATTATTTTTCTTCATATTTTAAATAAATTAAATATCAAATTAATAATAAGTCATATTGTGTATATAAAAATAAATATATATATATAAATATTAAAAAATTAATATACTATAAACAATAAATAATATACCTGTTGCACTGTAGAGAGAAACTGATAAATTTGTTTTGATTTTCATTTTCTAATATAAATCAACTTACGATAAAGAATGAAGTTATTTTTTATATTTTATTATTTAACGGTGTAAAATTTGATTTTATAATGAAATTGATTTACATTGTATCAATCATATTAAAAATAATATTTTATAATTCAAATATTTTATGTCTATAATTTTCATGCAAATCAAACGGAAACTTACATTAAGTTTGTTGCTATTTAACCGTTATGGGTTTGGTTTATATTTGTGCCATGTAACAATTTATTCAGTTTTTCACCAAGTTGGCGCATTTGAGTCCAGACCTGATAGCCTTAACAAGATTTAGCTAAGACCTTTGATGGGTACAAATCCGGTTTATACTATTTTTTCGGTTTTTTTTTTCATTTGAGATAATCTTATCAATTTAAATTTATGTTACTTTGATTCGGATATAAGTATCGGATATGGATACGTATTCGAGTGTCAGATATAAATACGTATTCGAGTGTCGGATTTATTTATTTATTATAATTTTTTGTAAATTTTCTATTAATTTAAAATGTCAGACATTTATTTGAATATTAAAAACCCAATACGAATACATCAATATAAATTAAAAAATAAAATGAAAAGTTATTACAACATATACTTAAACGATATCACTCTACAAAGGATGCACTTTATTTTTCTTAGCTTTAGCCATCAAGAAAGTAATGACCACTAGGTCTATTGAGTTTTTGGCCCGATGGCATTTATACTTTATAAAGGTTACTAAATACAAACAACTTGTACGTATTAGCTTAACGGCTGTACCTACTTTTTTGTGGGGTAAAAAAATAAAAAACCAGAAACCCAATCATAAGACAATGAAAATAAGCAACTTACCCATTAAACGGAGCTTACCCTATTCCTTTTTATGCCATTATACATGAACAGAGGTAATGCTATTCATAACTATTCTATATTATCAAAAGAAAATTACAAAAATTTAGCTGATCTAGCTTTTTATTGGTTCCTTTTTTTCTCTTGTCCTGCTCTTTCTCCATCACTAAAAGCTAGTTACCAGACCCCATGAACATAGAAAAAGAAAGTGGCTTTTTTTTTTTGCCTCCCAACTCTGCCTTTTGTCTTCCTATTTAACTCTTAGCAAAAATCCCCTTTCTCCCAAATCCATATATCTTTACTCTTTTTTTCCCTCTACTCCAGTCAATGTCATTTTCTTTGGCAGAGAAAGCAAGAACATGCCCCAGGGTCTGTTTGCAATAACACTTGATCAGTGTCTCAGCTGTTTCTCTGTTGAACCCAATTTGTGAATACTTCAAGGGTCTTCATATCAGCCCTGTAATGCTTCTGTGTGAATTCAAGCAACATAGGCCATGTAAAATCTGGGTATATTCTCGGGCTGTAATTGTCCACCAATTCTCTTGGTGGGGTTACCACTTTGTCACTCTTTGGACACAAAAAGAAAGCAAGAGATTTCCTTGGCGTTTGGCTGTTAACAACCGCTCTGTGCAAGCAACTTTTGTATCTCCCATTTGACAGAGCCTAAACAGTACAGAACCAAAAAAACAAACCAGTAATCAAATAAGCTTCATGAACATTAAACATTATCTCCCATTTAACTTTTGATAAACAGTTTCTGCATATGAGACAAACTCTACCGAACCGTTACAGTTTAACCATTGCTGAGTAACGTAAATATATACCATATTAAAAATTTATTAGTAGTAACAATGAAAATTATCTTACCATGAAAGTGTCGCCAATGTTAACGACAAATGCTTGGAAATTTGGGCTAACTGAACACCATTGATTGTCTACAAACACTTGAAGACCACCCACTTGATCTTGGTGAAGGATGGTTAAAGAAGTTGGATCACAGTGAGGCCCTGTTCCTAATGTTAGGTCTGGCTTTTGGCATGTTGGGTAGTAATTCAGCCTCATTATCGAATCATTTTCTTCGAAAAATTCCTTAAAATGTGCTCTGTCTACTCCAAGACTCATCGCTAAAAGCTCCATGATCCCTAGTGAAAGAGTGCTCATGGCCTCACAGTAGTCCTGGTAAACCCTCCTGTATACACGAAAACATTAATCAAATTTCAATCGTCTTTAGCACTAAAACATATTTCTAACATATAACAAAAGACTGAGAACATTAATTAGCATGTTTTATCGTACCCGAATTGGTTGAATTCATCTCCCATTTTCTGACTAAAATAATCTTCAACAATCTTATCGGAAGTGCTTTTCTCGGCCGAAAATCGAAAAGAAAGTGTTTCCTTCCATGGGAGTTTAGACGAGAATCTGCCAATGAAGCTACTAGCATAACCACAGTGCTCACCAAGTTTCCTTTGAGCCCTTTGCTTTTCACAGAATGGCAATTGAAAGAAGTTATCCATGTAATTATGGGCATCAGATATGAGTTTCCCTTCAACTCCATGATTAATAACAAGAAAGAAACCATGTTTTTGGCAAGCTTGAGCTACTAGCCTTGAAGCTTCCATTGCAGAAACCCAGTCACCGGAGAGAAAACCACCCAAGTCAATGAGTGGTACTTCAAGTTCTGGTGCATTAACGCAAGGCTTTTCATCGTCAGGCCATATAAATTGTTTTGGTATGTTTGATTGGTAACTATGCACTGAAGCATCAAAAACAAGTGGTTTTTGATCATCGTTGTGTTCATCAGGCCTGGGTGGCATTTTTGTTATGCAGTCGTTTACCATTGCATTAATAAAAGGGTAAATTTTTTTTTTCTTTTTCCTTCTAATGAAGTCTAATGGGTATAATATGAATGATTTTGAGGTAAGTAGATTGGGGAAAAAAAGAAGTGGTGAAAATGGGTAAAGAGAGGGGGAGATTATGACAGAGAAAGAGAGGGAACAAATAAAGAAGAAGGAAGAGGCAGTGACATAAGTTTGAGAGGTGTGATAAAAGAAAAGCCAAAGGCCGCTCTCACTTGGGAGATCGGTGAACAAAAATTGGTATCTTATAGCTCATTCTCTCTCACACCGGAATTTATGTTTTGCAAAGAAGGGCTACTCAAAGTTGGGATTTGCAAATTGGGTGCTTTTGAATGGGAGAATTAGACAATGAACCAAGTCAAAAAGGAGTATTGTCTGCTCTGTTTTTGTAACTGCCAGGACAGCGTTTCCCAATGGTATTAGGCGTTTAATTTATTGAGGAGAGAGATACCAATGTTACCTTGCTTAGACGTCACTGTCTCCTCTCTGTCTTCTAGTTAAGAAGTTTTTTGTGCCTCTGTTGGACCCATGACAATCTCCGCATCTAAATGGCTAAACTGAATTGTACCTCGCAAATGCACGAGAAACCCGGTAAAAATAAAGTTCTTACGTTCATTTGCAATGGTGAGAGATTTTACTGTAATCAAGATTATAGTATAAATTTAGAAAAATAAAACTTTTTAAGTTTAAATTCTAAATAGACCTAAATCCAGACCATCACAAATTTAGTTGAAAAAATACAATAGTCTAAAAAAAAATAAGTTTTAACCACTTGCATAGATCTGTTTGTTGTATATGTTTATCTTCAATTTGATGAAAAAATAGAAATAGGCACACACACACACACACACATATATATATATATATATATAAGCAAGGTCAAGAAGAATCATTCTTCTATTTAATTTTGTATTCCGTGTTCTACTAGCATCAAAACAGTCATTATTTTTAATTTTTGTTTTTCCTAATGCAATTTGTACTCTTGCATAAAGATGTGATAATTAAAAGAAGAATGTGTTTGCTTTTACTCCAAAACTACAAGTTATATTTAACAAATCTCCACATTGGCTTGAATTTTCACAAATAGTAAATTACTCTCCATCATCTCCACAAATGCCCGAACATGGTATAATTCAAATGTTGTAAGTAACAATAATTAAGTCCAAGTAATGCTCGAACTTAGACACAAAAAGTAGTTTAGTCAACATGTTCACTAGATTATCTGTTATCCCAATTTTCTTCAAGACAATTTCACCACTATCTACTATGTCTCAAACAAAGTGATAATGAACATCAATATACTTCGTTCTCTCATAAAACATCTGATCCTTAGTCAAGTAAATGTCACTTTAACTATCACAATGAACAATAGTAGCATCATGAACCCAACACAGTTCACTACCCTCAACCAAACGACTTCCTTGATAGCCTTTGTTATATCTATATACCCTGCCTCTGTAGTCGACAAAGCAACAATTGGTTGTAGAATAGTTGTAATACCCGTATTGGTAAAGTAAGGGTAGAGAAGTAATTTAATAAATATGACATGGAATTAAAATAAAGTCTATGTGAAAGGTTTATTAGTATTTGAATAAAGCAAATTAAAGAAAAAAAGTTTTCTAAAAAAAAAAAAAAAGTGAACAATAAAATGTGGCAGCAGGTAGCAGCACCTGCTGCCAAGTGAAATGGGTGTTTTACAAGTAGCAAAACATGTAAGCCTTAGGGGAAGTGAGCTGCCAAGTTAAGTGCATTTTTGCCAAGTGCAAAGTTGAAGGCTTGCATGCCTTCCACCTTGCAATTAGGTGGCAGCTTGTGAGTTTTCAAAACAAATGTGAGCTGCCGAGATTTTTATGGCAGCAAGCATATATATACACCCTTACATATAAACATACATACACTTAACATATTTCGCTTAGTTTCTTTCAAATCACTCGTTTTCTTTAAACAGTTGGGGACTCAAAAAAAGGTGAAAATAATAAAATTTTGAAGGAATTTACGGCGAAATTTTATAGAGAGCTACTAGAAGTTATCAGAAAAATAGAATATAATAATATAATATTTATTTTTGAATTTTTAGCATTCATGAAATTTTTCGAAAGTCAAAGTGAGAATTTTCAAAGGGTGTGGTTTATGAAGAATTTAAGAAATAATTAGAAATTTAATACAAATATTATGTCAGGTGTTGACGAACAGCGACTGGAGGAAATTCCTTAGAGGAATGGGAAGAGCAAGGAAGTTATCTACGGGTAACTTTAAGTGTTAGGTGGTTAGTTGGATTTACTTTAAGTAATATAAATAAAAATCAAATATCTAATAATAATATTAAAATAAATTATTAGTTTATGCTTGGTGGTAGATAAAAACTAAATTGATATGTATGATATGAATATTGGACACGTAGAAAATTATTACGTGAAAAGAAATATTATTAGGATAATGAGTGGATTTAATAATTATGGTGATAAAGAGATTTTGACTAGTTGGTGAATAAATTGATGTGATATATGAGTAGAAGAAAATTGTGAAATTTATTAAACAGAAAGTTGAGGAAAGATCGGATACTTGATTTAAATATTTTGAATTCATGTGGTGTTTATATTACTGTTCATATGCATGTTTCATATCATTGTTCATATGCATATGCATTAAATAAGATAACCGAAAGAACCGGGAAAGAGCCGGTCTAATGGAACAACCGTGATAGCCGGTATATACTGGAAATAAAAGGGACACTGTGACAGCCGGTATATGCTAGAAATAAATTCCGTGATAGCCAGGATAAGTTGTAAAGAACCGAGAAGGGGCCGGTCTAAGATAATAATAACCTGTCGACAGGTGGGAAGACGTTCCCATCATAATCATTCATGCATTACATCTGTTTTAAATTATTGCTTGTATTATTGAAATGCTGATGTGTGGTATATTGTGGTGAATTGATTTATAGATGGATGAGTCTGCCAAAGAAAGACAGTTACAGTGAGAAAAAGAGAAAAATACATAGAAATAGGATAATATGAGAATTATTTAAATGTTAGACATTATGCTATTATCCATTTATAAGAGAAATAAATGATTAAATATTTACGGGCTATTTATGAAACTGGAATACTTTTAGTAAATTTAATTCACTGAGCTTGTGAAGCTCATCCCTCATTGTACAATGATTTCAGGTAGCAGACAGGACAAATACCATGGTGGGTTGAGAGTCAGACGGATTCAATTTCTGTAAGCCATGTACGTGTCAATATCCTCAGACTAGTGAGAAAATGAAATAAATATTTATAAATATTCATGCATCTTACGTTGTATATTATATATAAGTTAATATCAGATTTATATACCTCTCATATTGAGGGTTGATGATTAAAATAAAAAATTCTATGAGTATTATTTTATTGTTTCATATATGTGTCATGTTGGGATTATCAAAATGTGATGACACCACCTCGGGGGTGGCCAACTCGGGATGGGTCATTACAATTTTGGTATCAGAGCATTAGGTTTTAAGATTCTGTAGATTGCATAAGAACTTAAAAAGTGGAAGATCTAAATAAATTATATTTTAAGGAACAGTCTGAGGATGACATGTGGTCACACTAGAGCTAGAGTTAGAATTATTGATTTGAGAAGGCATGGTAGGCCCCAATAATTTTTGATAAGTCGAGGTTGAGTCTGAATCTATGGTTCCTAGAAGTGAACATGTTAATAGTATGATCGATATTGGTAATAGAATTGATACTAGTAAAGGTATGAGAGAATCTGAAGTTGAAAGAGATGGGCTAAGATAAGCTCTTGCACATGTTCTTGAGAAAACGAATGTAACAGATGATAGAACTGGTAGCTTATAGTATAGACTTGATGAACAGGCTAGAGCAAGGCCTGAGGTTGTTGTAAATCCAGTAATGGTAGATGTTCAAAGGTAAAAAAGTGAGTTTATATACGAGATACAGAGGGATTATTTTAAGCTGAATGCCTTGTTGTTTAAAAGATCTATGAATCATTTTAAGCCTGAGTTTTGCGAAAAACATGTAGATAGAATTATTTGGTATTTTTACCAGTAACTGACAAGCAGATGGTTACCTTTGCTTCATTTGAGTTAAAAGGAGAAGCTTTAGAATGATGAGAGGATATTCTTCACAGGGTAAGCGCAGATGTTGATAGACCCATAACTTGGAATAGGTTTAAGGAGATTTTCTTTGATAAATACTTTCCTTAGACTTTTAGAGCCCAACAAGATAGAGATTTTATTTATTTGAGGCAAATTGGTTAACTATGACTCAGTATGATAAGAAATTATGGTTTTGACGAGGTTTGTATCGGAAATGGTAGACTTAGAGGAGAAAAAGTGTAAGAGGTTCATAGATGAACTATATTTTAAGATTTGATCAAAACTATCTTACATAAGGCATATTAATTATGTCAGATTTGTAGATATAACACTTCAGATTGAAAAGGATTGGATAGAATTGAGAGGAATGAGGAATTGACGGAAGAAGTCTAGATTTGAGAAACCCAAAGGTGGTACTAGTATGAGTATGCAGGATGGGAGACCACCCATAGGAGACATTCTTTATCACAGGGAACTGAAGTATAGAGTCAGAGGCAAGCAGGATATGTTACTTCTGTAGCTTAGAATACTATCAGTGGGACCCTTAGATTTGGGAGACAGGTTATGGGAACTGGGAGTCATGGCAGAAAAAGTAAGTATGCCACCAAGGGGAAGTGATAATCTGATGTATGATTGCAAGACAGAAGCTTTTCATAGATATATTCAGATAAGACATTTATTCCATAATTGTTCTAATTTGAGGTGTTTGGTATATAGAAAAGGTGGACATAGCAATGTTGGGTGATCTTGGTGCAACCCATTCTTTGGCATCCAGTATTCATATGAAGTCTATTGAAGTATGTATTAGTCATTTGATGTAAAAATATTTCTATTGAAGTTCCTACTGGAGATAGAGAGATAATCATAAATGTTTATAAGGGTTGTGTGATTCGTATCAGTGATATAGAATCAGAAGCTAATTTATTATCTTTGAATATGATATAAATTCATTTAATTTGAAGAATGAATGGGTTGTCGACGTATTACGCTTGGGTTGATTATTCTAGAAGGATAGTATTCAAGATATGGACATGAAGAGTTTAACTTTTAGGGAAAACATAAGATACTCTCGAACTATCTTATTTTACTCTAACCACTAGGAGATGGTTGAAGAAGGGTTGTGAGGAGTATTTGGCATACATAACTGATTCTAGACATAAAAATAGGAAGTTAGATAAATCTTTGTGGTGAAAGATTATTCTAATGTAATTCCTGATGAGTTGTCTAGGTTGCCTCCAAGTAGAGAGATTTAATTCTCTATTGAAGTGATACAAGGATCATAACATATAGTTAATAGCGCCCTACAGAATGATGTCAGCTGAATTGAGAGAGTTGAATGTACCATTTTAATTTTTTTTTTGATAAACAATGTATCAGATCTAATGTATTTGGGGAGCCATGTGTTGTTCGTGAAGAAGGAAGATGGAACGATAAGAGTGTGTATAGACTACAGATAATTGAATAAGAACAAATACCTTCTTCCCAGGATAAATAACTTGTTTGAGCAGTGTAAGGAGTGAGAGTGTTTTCTAAGATAAACTTGAGATCAGGTTATCACCATTTGATGATAGAGAAGGGAGACGTGCCTAAGACTGTTTTTAGGACACGTTATGGTTATAAGTTTTTGTGATGTCATGTGGATTAACTAATGTTCCAGAAATATTCATAGACTGAATAAAATGAGCTTTCAAGCTATATCTTAACAAGTTTATAGTTTTATTTGACTTTCTGATATATTCTAAAAAAGAAAAATAACAGGTGAAACATTAGACAGTGCGTTGGAGATTTTGAGGAAAGAGAAATTATATGCAAAGATCTCTAAGTGTGAGTTCTGGTTGAGCAAAATATCTTCTTGGGGCATGTTGTATCTGGAAATGGTATAACAGTTGATCCACAAAAGATAGAGACAATGTTGAGTTGGGAGAGACTAACTAATGTGATTGAGATTCGAATCTTCTTGGGGTTAGCTGGTTGTTATAAAAGACTCTTTTAGAATTTTTCTATTATTGAATTACTGCTGAATAGACTGACTAGGAAAGAGGTGAGAGTTGTATGGTGAGGGAAGTGTGAGAAAAATTTCCAATTACTAAAGGAAAAATTGATTACAGCTCCAGTATTGGTGCTTCCTTCTGGTGATGAAGGATTGGTAGTGTATAGTGATGCATCCCATCAAGAGTTAGGATGCATGTTAATGCAACACGAGAAGGTAATGGTTTGTGCTTCTAGGCAATTGAAAAATCACGAGAGAAATTATCCTACATATGATTTAGAGTTAGCTGCCATAGTTTTGCTTTGCAAATTTGGGAGACATCATCTGTATGGAATTACTTGTGAAACATTTACTGATCACAATAGTTTGACATATTTACCTACCTAGAGAGAGTTGAATTTGAGATAGAGAAGGTGTATAGAGTTGATTTGTGACTATGATTGTATAATTCACTATCATCTAGAAAAGACAAAGGTGGTAGTTGATACATCGAGTAGAAAAGTAATAGGAAGATTAACTGCTATTGAGAGTCGTGATGTGAAATTGATGATAGATTTAAGAGAGATAAGAATGAAGTTAAATATCAATGATAGAGAATCATGGTTAGCAAATATTGTTGTATAGTCATCCATAGTAAAATGCTTATTAGAAATGCAAGGTAGAGATAAAGATATAGAGAAGATTGAGCAAGAAGTGCGTAGTAGAAAGCGACATGAGTTCAAAATTGAAATGATGATATTTTGGTATTGGGACATAGGATTTGTGTTCCCAATGATGCGGAATTAAGAAAAAGATATGGAATGAAGCACATGATGATGTATATTCGATGCAACCGAGTAACAATAAGATGTACAGAAGATTGAGACGGCATTACTGGTGGTTAGAATTAAAGAGGAATGTAGCTTAATATAATTCTAGATGTTTGGTTTGTCAGCGAGTGAAGTAAAAAAACAAACATCTAGGAGGCTTACTATAGTCTCTTCCTGCGCCAGAATGACCATAGAAAAATGGGAGTATGGATTTTGTTTCTGGATTTTTTCATCACTAGAAAGGTCACGATACAGAGTAAGTGATAGTAGATAAACTTTTTAAGTCGTTTCAATTTCTTCCAATTAAAACTAGTTGAAGTCCTAAAAAGGTGGCTGAATAATATGTAGCTAAGATTGTGATGTTGTATGGAGTACTATTGAGCATAGTGTCAAATAGAGATGCTATAGTTACATATTGGTTTTGGAGAGGTTTTCAGAAAGCCATAGGTACGCAGTAACAATTTAGTATAACTCTTCATTTTCAAACAGATGAGCAGACAGAAAGAATTATTGAAATACTAGAAGATATATTGAGAGAAAATGTGAGGAGTTTTCAGTAAGTTGGAATGCCTACTTGTCATTGATTGAATTTTTTTTTTTATAATAATTAACATCAAACTAGTATGGGGATGGCACCCTTCGAGGTTTTATATGGTATAAGGTGTAGAACTCCAGTATGCTGGGAAGAAGTTGGTGAAAGAAAGATATATGGCCCAAAAATGATTGATTTGACTACTAAAAGGATTAAATTGGTTAGGGAGAACCTCAGCACAGCTCGGAACAGACAGAAAGGATATGTTGATAGAAGGAGACAACCTATCGAGTTCCAAGTTGGTGATTTGGTATTTTTAAAGATATCTCCATGGAAGGGTGTGTTGAGGTTTAAAAAAAAGGAAAAGCTGAGCCCGAGATTGTGGGGCCATACAAGGTGATTAAGAGAATTGGACCTGTAGTGTATCGTTGAATTTGCCTCCAGAATTAAAGCAATTACATAATGTGTTTCATGTGTCACTACTGAGAAAGTACTTACACGATGAATCCCATTGTGTCTCGAATCAGGCAATAAAAATTCAGGAAGATTTGACTTTTGTGCTAGTACCAGTCTTAATCCTATACAGAAAGGAACATGTCTTGCGCAATAAAGTCATTTATTTGATTAAAGTATTATGAAGAAATAAAGATTTCGAAGAAGTCACGTGGGAACATGAAGCAAGAATGAGGAAAGATTACCCCCAACTATTTTCTTGATTTTAGATAAGGAAATTTCGGGGATGAAATTTTTGTAAGGTGGGTAGATTGTAATACTCGTATTGGTAACGTAAGGGTAAAGAAGTAATTTAATAAATATGACATGGAATTAAAATAAAGTCTATGTGAAAGGTTTATTAGTATTTGAATAAAGCAAATTAAAGAAAGAAAAAAAGGGTTTTCTAAAAAAAAAAAGTGAACAGTAAAACGTGGCAGCAAGTGAAATGGGTGTTTTACAAGTAGTAAAACGTGTAAGCCTTAGGGGAAGTGAGCTGTCAAGTTAAGTATATTTTTGCCAAGTGCGAAGTTGAAGGATTGCACGCCTTCCACCTTGTAAGGTGGCAGCTTGTGAGTTTTCAAAACAAATGTGAGTTGCCGAGATTTTTATGGCAGCAAGCATATATATACACCTTTACATATAAACATACATACACTTAACATATTTCGCTTAGTTTCCTTCAAATCGCTCGTTTTCTTTAAACACTTTGGGACTCAAAGAAAGGTGGAAATAGCAAAACTTTAAAGGAATTTATGGTGGAATTTTATAGAGAGCTACTAGAAGCTATCGGAAAAATAGAAAGTAATAACATAATATTTATTTTTGAATTTTTAGCATTCATGAAATTTCCTAAAAGTCAAAGTGGGAATTTTCAAAGGATATGGTTTATAAGAATTTAAGAAATAATTAGAAATTTAATATAAATATTATGTCAGGTGTTGACGAACAGCAACCAGAGGAAATTCTTGAGTGGAACGGGAAGGGCAAGGAAGTGATCCACGGGTAGCTTTAAGTGCTATGTGGTAAGTTGGATTTACTTTAAGTAATCTAAATAAAAATCAAATATCTAGTAATAATATTAAAATAAATTATTAGTTTATGCTTGGTGGTAGATAAAAATTAAATTGATATGTATAATATGAATGTTGGACACGTAGAAAATTATTACGTGAAAAGAAATATTATTAGGATAATGACTGGATTTAATAATTATGGTGATAAAGAGACTTTGACTAGTTGGTGAATAAATTGATGTGATATATGAGGAGAAGAAAATTGTGAAATTTATTAAGTAAAAAGTTGAGGAAAGACCAGATAGTTGATTTAAATATTTTGAATTCATGTGGTGTTTATATTAATGTTCATATGTATATTTCATATCATTGTTTATATGCATACGCATTAAATAAGATAACCGAAAGAACCGGGAAGGGGCCGGTCCAATGGAACAACCGTGACAGCCGGTATATGCTGGAAATAAATTCCATGAAAGCCGAGATAAGCTATAAAGAACCGGGAAGGGGTCGGTCTAAGATAATAATAACTTGTCGACAGGTGGGAAGACGTTCCCATCATAATCATTCATGCATTACATCTGTTTTAAATTATTGCTTGCATTATTGAAATGTTGATGTGTGGTATATTGTGGTGAATTGATTTATAGATGGATGAGTCTCCCAGAGAGAGACAGTTACTGTGAGAAAAAGAGAAAAAAGACATAGAAATATGATAATATGAGAATTATTTAAATGTGAGACATTATGCTATTATCCAGTTATAGGAGAAATAAATGATTAAATATTTACAGGCTATTTATGAAATTGGAATACTTTTAGTAAATTTAATTCACTGAGCTTGTGAAGCTCATCCCTCATTATACAATGATTTCAGGTAGCAGACACGACAAATAGTCTGGTGGGTTGAGAGTCAAACGGATTCAATTTCTATAAGCCACGTACGTGTCAATATCCTCAGACTAGTGAGAAAATGAAATAAATATTTGTAAATATTCATGCATCTTACGTTGTATACTCCTCTATTGAGGGTTGAAGATTAAAATAAAAAATTATGTGAGTATTATTTTATTGTTGCATATATGTGTCGTGCTGAGATTCTCAAAATGTGATGACACCGCCTCGAGGTTGACCAACCCAGGATGAGTCGTTACAATAGCCTTCCAACTAACAGCGCATCCACCAAGAGCAAATACATAACCAATAGTAGTTTTTTTTTTGTCAAGATCGCCTGCAAAGTCTAAGTCAACATAACCAATTCGGGTTAAGCATAGTAGATTAATTGAAAGTAACATCATGACTAATGAAAAATTTATTTGACTTAAGACCAGGACATCATAGTCTATATCCATTCACACCATCAACCTAACCAAGAAAAATACATTTTTTAGTTCTAGGCTCTAATTTTCAATCAATAACATATATGTATGCAGGACATCCAAATATTTTTACCATAGAATAATCAAGAGGGTTACCAAACTATACCTCATGTGGGGTTTTAAACTCTATAGCTGTAGCAAAAGATCAATTCACCAAATAACAGGTAGTAAAAACTGCCTCTAACCAAAACTCCTTAGTCAAACCAACATTTGAGAGCATTTAACAAGCTCTCTCCAAAAGAGTTTTGTTCATTCGCTCAACAACCCTATTCCGTTGTGGTGTACCTTTGATTGTCTTATGTCTAATAATATCCTCATCTCTACAATAGTCATCAAACTCATTTGAACAAAATTCTAAGCCATTATCTGTCATCGGCCTTTTTAATCTGCCTTCTTGTTTGCTTCTCAATTATGGTTCTTCTCTGCTTAAAACGCTTGAATATCTCATCCTTGGTCTTCAACATATACACCAAAGTTTTTCTTAAGTAGTCATTAATGAAAGTAAGCATATACCTGGAATCACCCTTAGATAGAACACGTAGGGGTCCCCAAAGATCAGAGTGAATATAATCCACAGTACCCTTAGTTCTGTGAATCACTAACTGAAACTAACCCTCTTTTATTTTTCAAAAATACAATCCTCACAAAATTCCATTTTCCTTGTATTCTGTCCACAAAGCAAACTTCTTTTACTCAACAAAGTTAATCTCTTTTCACTCACACGACCCAATCTCATATGCCATTGTAGACCGATGTACAAACCCAAGAGGGGGTGAAATGGATTTTAAAAACTTTTTGCAATTAACACACAAGTTTTTAACAATTTAATCAAACAAGACACATGTTGACCCTCGCCCGTATTTTAATGATGGCAAAACAAAACTGTTATTTGACTAACGAGTTTAAACTAAGTTGTATTAAGGATCAAACACATTCAACCAAGGAATAAAGTGCAAGAACTCGAACCAAATTAAGTATCAAGTGAAGACTGAAGATCTAGTATAGGTCTTAAGGTTTAGAACCAATGTAAGTCTCACTTATGGTATTAGCTTATTCAATGGCTCGAACACAAAAGGTTTTCTAAAACCGTTAATTTTAAAACAAATGTTTTTTTTTATGAAAAACAGAAGAAAAACTGGGTTGGAAGACAACCCAGTTGATTGGGTACATATACCAGTCGACTGGTATATGGGATAGAAGGTCCCTAGTCGACTGGTAATTGGACAATAAGTCCCCAGTCGACTGGATGAATCAACCCAGTCGACTGGTAAAAGGGACAGAAAGTCCCCAGTCTACTGGATACCCAGAAGGTCTGAAAACATGATTTTTTCAAGAGAACCTAGTCGACTGGTATCTCGACCCAGTCGACTGGTAGTTCAAAAATATGACCGTTGGACTCCAAATCTGAATGTTTTAAAGTAAATCTTTTTCAAATTAAAGTCCTAAACGGCCATATTAATTGATTGCTATATAAACCCATTCAGTTAAGCATTCAATAACAAGCTGCATATATTCAAAAAGAGTTGATCTCACATAATCAAGTTTTTATACTCTTGAAACACAAAAAGCTTTGAAATAATCTTGTTGAGCCATTTCTTCAAGCTTTACTTTGAAAGAGAGACATTTCTGTTGTAATAAGCTTTCATTTACTGTCTTTCTACCTTTTACTTTACACCATCTTTGTAAAGGGATTACTTCCGAGAGGAAGGGGAAACTTCCGAAAGGAAGGGGATTGTTCGGTTTAAGCAACTCCTGTAATTTGCTTGTGTACGGTTTGTGTAACACCCGACTAAGTTGTGCGACTAAGTTTTCTTAGTGGATTACTTCAAGGTGTTCCTTGAAGTGAGTGGACGTAGGGTCGGAACAAATCCGATATTGCCGAACCACTATAAACTGTGTTTGCATCATCTTTCCTTAAACTCTTTATTTACAGCACTTTACTTGTATTAATTGTTTGCTGCTTATCAGTTTTTATAAACTTGTATTAATTCCACAAAAAGTTTTTAAAAACCCAATTCACCCCCTCTTGGGTTGAAACCTCGAGCTACAATTGGTATCAGAGCTTCGTTTTCTTAATTAGGCTTAAAATCATTGAGTTGATCCAATGACAGCAAATAGCTACTATGAGGGACACTCTTATACTAGACCACCATTGTTCAATGGCTCAAATTATAACTATTGGAAAAATAGAATGAAAATCTTTGTCGAAGGACAAGATTACAATCTATGGAGAATCATAGAAGAAGGACCTAAAATTCCTTCAAAAGAAATAGTTATTGGAGAGACTCTTCATACAATGCCTAAACTCAAAACTGAGTTTACTG
Organism: Bretschneidera sinensis; assembly: GCA_023935145.1. Lineage (NCBI taxonomy): Eukaryota > Viridiplantae > Streptophyta > Magnoliopsida > Brassicales > Akaniaceae > Bretschneidera > Bretschneidera sinensis. The sequence continues at coordinate 142,567,075 of CM043700.1, forward strand.
ACGAGGATTGTAAAACGATGTCTCTCAATAGCAGAGCAACAAGCATGCTACATTGTGCATTAGATATTTCTGAATATAACAAAATATCTGCATGCATTTCTGCTAAAGAAATATGGGACAAATTACAAGTCACATATGAAGGAACTAGTGAAGTAAAAAAGTCGAAAATTTACATGCTAATTTCAGAGTATGAATCTTTTAAGATGTCTCTTAACGAAACCATTTCTGATATGCACTCACGGTACACCACTATTATAAATGGTTTAAAATTGCTTGGCAAGAATATTGAGGAAGTTGAACTAACTAGAAAAATCTTGAGATCTCTACCACCAGAATGGAAACCAAAGAGAACAGCCATTCAAGAGGCCAAAAATCTTGACAAGTTTGATGTTGAGATGCTGCTTGGGTCATTATTGACATACAAGATGGAAGAAATGACTCCCATCATCAATGATGATGAGAAGAAGAAAAAGCAAATTGCTCTCAAAGCTTCTACGAGCAACAAAGAAAAGGAATTAGAACAAGAAGCAGAGAGCAGTGAAGAGGATGGTGAAATGGCTTTAATCACCAGACGATTCCATAGGTTCTTGAAGAAAAGCAAGAAACCTTACTCAAAGGATCCCACCTCAAAAAGGGAAACACTTATGTGCTATGGCTGCAAGAAGCCATGACATATAAGGGCTGACTGTCCGGTTTCAAACAAACCATACAAGAGCTTTAAGAAGAAAGCTATGGTAGCAACTACCTGGAACGATGACGAAGAAGATGAGTCATCAGACAAAGAAATCGGATACGAGGAAATTGCCAACCTTTGTTTGATGGCAATCGACGATGAAAGTGAGATAACATCTTCTCCCTCTTCAAAAAATAATATTGTTACTAGTAGTGAAGAACTGCTAGAAGTTATAAATGAAATGCATGAAGAATTGAAGAAATTTGATTCTAGAAATTCTGTTCTTAAGAAATAAGTATCATCTCTTTCTAAAGAAATGATAATTCTTAGAGAAGAAAAAGAAAAATTATCATCTTTACTGTATGATTCTTCTTAAGATTTTCTCAAAGATGAAAATGATAATTTGAAAAATAAAATTTCTGAATTAAATAGCACTATATCAAGACTTATGCTTGGTAAAGAAAAACTTGATGAAGTGCTTTCTTCCCAAAGATTAAGTGGAGGAAAATCTGGTGTAGGATATTCTCCATTGGGAAAACAAAAAACAAAAGAGAGCTTATTCATGAAAGCCTCTTGTGTAGATGGAGCTTCTACTTCAAAAGCTCCTAGCATGGTTAAAAGCACTCCCTCGATAAATGCTAGGAAGTCTAGAAACTTAAATGATCATACTAAATTGAAGCATCCTAAAAATATTCATGCTTATATGTATGCTCATTCTAGAAATGCTCATACACATCCTAGAAATAATTATCATGCTCATTCTAGGAACAATGTGTATAATCAAAGAATGCATTCTGCTCATGCTCATCCTAGGAATTATCATCATGGTTATCCTCGAAACAAAATGCACACACAAAATAATGCTAGCATGTATCCTAGAATGCATCATCATCCTTTTTATAGAAATGACATGCATTTTCATACTCCTTACCATAGAAACATGTATCCTAGGAACTATTATCTTAAGGATTATAGGAATGCACATGTAAGACATCCTAGAAATTTCTATGACTATCATGCTTGGATTGTGCATCATTAACTTGTTCATAGAGCACCACATGTTAAGAAAGTATGGGTCCCAAAAGGAACCGTATTTTCAAGGACTAACCCCAAAGGACCCAAGAAATTTTGGGTACCTAAAAGTACTATCGTATATCCTTGTGTGATGTAGATTTGCCTCCACACCAAGGAGAAAGGTAACTGTTGGTACCTTGATAGCAGATGCTCGAAGTACATGACCGGTGATAAAAGCGTATTCAAGGAGCTAACTCTAAGAGATGGTGGACTTGTGACCATTGGAGACAATACTAAAATAAAGATCATCGGGCATGACAAAGTCGGTAATGATTTCTCAACCTTAGATAATGTATTGCTAGTACAAGGCCTTAAGCCAAATTTACTTAGCATTAGTCAATTATGTGACAAAGGATACAAAGTCACATTTGAGACCTCTCATTGTCTAGTTATAGACATCAAGAGCAACAAGATCAAATTCATTGGCCATAGACATGAAAATGTCTATATAGTTGATTTGAAATCCTTGCATTCTGATAATGAAAAATGTTTTCCTGCTTTTAGTGAAAATCCATGGCTATGGCATAGAAGGCTTGGTCATGTAAACATGAACTTGCTAAAAATTGTTTCAAGAAAAGATTTAGTTATTGGACTTCCTAAAATCAATTTTGAAAAAGACAAAGTTTGCAATGCTTATCAAATGGGAAAACAAACTAGGATTTCTTTTAAAGCAAAAAATATAGTCTCAACTACTAGACCTTTGGAACTTTTGCATATGGACTTATTTGGTCCAATTAGTACCATTAGTCTAGGTGGCCATCAATATGCTCTTGTTATTGTTGATGACTATTCAAGATATACCTTTGTTATTTTTTATTGCTTACAAGGATGAAGCTTTCAAAGTATTTGAAAAGTTTTGCAAAAAGGTACAAAATGAAAAACGAATATGTATTTCAAGCATAAGAAGTGATCATGGCAAAGAATTTGAAAATCAAAGCTTTTCAAAATTTTGTGATGAAAATGGAATTAATCACAACTTTTCAGCTTCTAGAACTCCTCAACAAAATGGAGTTGTTGAGAGGAAAAATAGAGTTATAGAAGAATTTTCAAGAACTATGCTTTGTGAAAATAGTTTACCAAAATACTTTTGGGCTGAAGCCGTGAATACTTATTAAATAAAATTTTGATAAGGCCTTTGCTTGATAAAACTCCATATGAACTATGGAAAGTGAGAAAACCCAATATTTCTTATTTTTGTGCTTTTGGTAGTAAGTGCTTCATCTTAAATAACAATAAAACTAACTTGGGTAAATTTGATTCCAAGACCGATGAAGGAATATTTTTAGGATATTCAACTACTAGTAAAGCTTATAGAGTTTTTAATAAGAGAACTCTAGTAGTAGAAGAATCTGTGCATGTAACCATTGATGAATCTAATCCAATGAGTAGTAGAGAAGTTTCCTTTAAAGATGATGTAGATTTTATTCCAAGAATGGAAACTCCTACTCCCATTGTTGACCCAAAAGAGAGATCTCCTCAAGCAAATGAAGGGATGGCAACTCCCAATTTGGACCAACCATCCTTAAGTCAACAAGAGGAAAATCTACCCAAGGATTGGAGGTATGTAAATCATCATCCAATTGATCAAGTGATTGGTGATACTTCACAAGGGGTAAGAACTCGCTCTTCCATTAGAAATATTTGCAATTTTGTAGCTTATTTGTCTCAAGTAGAACCTAAGACATTTATAGAAGCTGAAAAAGATAATGATTGGATAATTGCAATGCAGGAAGAGATAAATCAATTTGAGAGAAACAATGTTTGGAAACTAGTTCCAAGACCAAAAGATCATTCAATAATTGGAACTAAATGGGTATATAGAAATAAAATGGATGAAAATGGTATAGTAACTAGAAATAAAGCTAGATTAGTTGCTAAGGGATATAACCAAGAGGAAGGAATATATTTTGATGAAACCTATGCTTCCGTAGCAAGATTAGAAGCTATTCGAATGTTATTAGCCTTTGCATGTTTTAATAAATTCAAGCTATTTCAAATGGATGTGAAAAGTGCCTTTTTAAATGGCTTTATAGAAGAAGATGTTTATGTTGAGCAACCTCTTGGATTTGAAAATCCTAGTATGCCAAATCATGTCTACAAGCTTTCTAAAGCTCTATATGGGTTGAAGCAAGCTCCAAGAGCATGGTATGAAAGACTAAGTAAATTTTTGATTGATAATGATTTTGTAAGAGGTAGAATAGATAAAACTCTCTTCAAAAAAACTCACAAAAATGACACTTTGATAGTTCAAATATATGTTGATGATATTATATTTGGTGCTACTAATGAATCTATGTGTCAAGAGTTTGCAAAGTGCATGCAAGGTGAATTTGAAATGAGCATGATGGGAGAACTTACCTACTTCCTTGGACTGCAAATCAAGCAACTAAAAGGAGGTATCTTCATCAATCAACAAAAGTACATCAAAGACCTACTAAAGAGGTTCGGGATGGAAAGCTCAAAGCCAATTGGAACGCCTATGAGCACAACTACTAAACTTGATCTTGATGAAGGAGGTAAAACTGTAGATTCTAAATATTATAGAAGCATGATAGGTGCTTTACTTTATTTGACTGCAAGTAGACCTGATATAATGTTCAGTGTATGCATGTGTGCTAGATTTCAGTCTAATCCTAAGGAATCACATGTAGTTGCATTAAAAAGAATCCTTAGATATCTACAAGGAACCCAGACCATAGGATTATGGTACTCTAGAGAATCATCTTTTGAGCTAGTAGGATAATCAGATGTTGATTTTGCTGGATGTAGGTTAGATAGAAAGAGCACAAGTGGAACATGCCAATTCTTAGGTGCTATGTTAACTTCTTGGTTTTCCAAGAAACAGAATTCCGTTGCACTATCAACCGCTGAGGCGGAATATGTAGCAGCTGGCAGTTGTTGTGCCCAAGTATTATGGATGAAACAACAACTAGAAGACTATGGCATGAACCTCAAAAATATTCCTATTTTTTGTGATAATACTAGTGCTAACAACCTAACCAAAAATCCTATTCAACACTCTAGAACCAAGCATATAGAGATTAGACATCATTTCCTAAGAGACCATGCTCAAAAAGGTGATATAAGATTAGAATTCATACCTTCAGAAGATCAAATAGCTGATATTCTTACAAAACCCTTAAGTGAAGCTAGTTTTTGTAAGATTAGAATGTTGATGGGATTGCTTGAATTTGATAAACTGAATGTTTGATTGCATCTCATTTCATCATTTGCATATTTGACATTGAGTGATAGAATATTAATCCTTGTTTAACTATTTCCCTCACTCAAAAATGTCATAGATAAACAAAATCGTGCAAAAATTCAAGGCTTAAAATTTTACTAAGGGTCCAGTCGACTGGTAAATGTTCTCTAGTAGATTGGTGATTCACTGCCAGATCTTCCAGTCGACTGGTACCTCTGACCCAGTCGACTGGTAACTCTCTGCCAAATATTTCAGACGACTGGTAAGTCTTCTCCAGTTGTCTATTAGGTCGAATCCCTGTTTGGCGCCAATTTTTGAAAAACCATTGTCCTCCAGTCGACTGGTAAAGATAGCCCAATCGACTGGTAAATGACTGCCAGTTTATCCAGTCGACTGATACGTTTACCCAGTCGACTGGTAGGAAAACTGTTCATCTTCTCAATGGGACCCAGTCGACTGGTAACGCGAGATTATAAATAAGACTGTTCATTTTTCTGAAATTTTACGCCATCTTCAAGCTCCCAAATTTTCTCTCTCTGAAAAAATTCACCATTTTGATCCAAAAACTATCCAAAATTCATCTAAACAGACCGATCTACTCATCCATAAAGAGATTTTTGACTTTCTACGGTTAAAATCTCTTATTTTTGCCAAAATCCATTTTTCCCAAAAACTCATTTTTCTTCAAAATGAGCGATAAGATCCGTATAAAACTCACAACAAGTGGACCTAATGCGCCTAAAAAGCCAAGGTCTTCAAAACCTTTGGCTTCGGAGTGAAAGGAAAGGGAGCAGCGGGCTCATCCAGCAAGGAGCCCAGAACAGAGTTGGAGCAGATTCTGTTTTACAGTCCAGCGGCTCATGCAAGGTATAATTCTATAATCCGTCACAAGAAAATCATGACGGGTATATTCATTGATTTCGACTCTATTCACCATGGAAATTTCGATATTCTACCAGCCTTTGAGGCAATAAATCTGACCCCACTGGTCAGAATTCATGAGAAATATTACCCGCGACTGATTCACCAGTTCTACGCGAACTTGGTGAAACCCATTCCTCTGGCTCTGAGATTTAGAACCAGAGTCAGCAGTGTGGAGTTTGAGGTCAACACTGACCTCTTGATGAGCATTCTGAGAATCCCTGTAAGGGGGGTTCAATGGAGTCTGGATGGATGGCCAGACAACTTTGAGGTTGAAGAGGCCTGTTGGATAGTCAGGGGTGACCTTAAATATGTGTACAGACCCACTACATTTCATACATGTAGTGACTTGCCCCTCGACTCAAAGATGTTTCAGCTGATTGTCAGTTGGACCATCCACCCGAGACTCGGGAGTCGAGGGTATCTATCTAAAATAGATACGGTATTGATTTGGTGCCTAAAATCTGGGCACCACTTCAATATATATCCTTTACTGCTCACTAACATGATAAACGGTGAAACAAACGACTCCGGGTGTCTTCCTTATGGGATGCTCATTACGCTCATCCTCCAGCACTTCCGGGTACCTTTGCCTGCCTCCGAGGCTCAGGATATCGGATTGACGGACATCATCAACATCTCATCACTGAAGAAGATGGGATGTACTGTTCGTGAAGGCTTCCTCTATCCGAAGGCCGAAAAGTGCCTGAGGATCCGAGAGGATGCGAGCGACGAGGATGCTGATACGGCTACTGAGATGGAGACGGATACCCGAGCACCTCCCATTGATGACTCGAGTACTGGTCAGACTGGTTACGGTGACATCCTATGAGCTATCACGAGCCTCCAAATAACGATGGAGTCCGGTTTTCAGTCCATGCAGTCTAATTACCAGAGACTGAGCTCCTCCATAGACCACTTACGGGACGACTTCGAGTTACATAGAGAGCACACCGAGGGTTCCCTAGCTGAGATTAGGGATCTTCTTCATGACAGCTCGGACTCTCTCGCACATTGAGTCCATATCTTTATCATGTACTTAGTGTTTTCCAGTTCTTATCACATAGCACGGACATATCATGTATTATTTTGTCTTAGTTATGGCTCTGTGAAGCCCGTTTGTGTATTGACTTTTTATATATGATGATGTATTTCTATGAGCCATATTTCTTGCATCTATTTACGCTATTTGTGATATGTTAGCTTTGTTTTAAAATTCTGTTTAGCCACTAAACTGCTTTAAAATGCTTATACGTGTATGAAAACTTCCGGGTTTTTTCGGGAAGGCTTCCGAAACCCGAATAAAACCAAATTTTCGTGTACAAGTTTTTTTTTCTTATACTCTAGATGACTACATTAGCTAAATAGCTTATTTTTTGTGTTATGCCCCATTTGATTGCTATTGTCAAAACGGGGGAAAAAAATGAGAAAATCGAGAAAATCTAAGTAAACGCAACCAATGCATAGATTTAGGGGGAGCATTGCTCCATAGCATTATAAAAATGTTTATTGATTGGTTGAGTTTGATTCTAGATTGGTTAAAAAAGATATAAACTGTGTTTGCTTGTTTACAGGGTGGTTTTACTCGAAAAACAGAGGAGACTCTGTCCAATTTTTTGAAAAATCCTAACACTTAGCTTTTAAAATTGTTTTCACATTATTAGTTTTGTCATCATAAAAAAGGGGGAGATTGTTGACCCTCGTCCGTATTTTAATGATGGCAAAACACAACTGTTATTTGACTAACGAGTTTAAACTAAGTTGTATTAAGGATCAAACACATTCAACCAAGGAACAAAGTGCAAGAACTCGAACCAAATCAAGTATTAAGTGAAGACTGAAGATCTAGTATAGGTCTTAAGGTTTAGAACTAATGTAAGTCTCACTTATGGTATTAGCTTGTTCAATGGCTCGAACACAAAAGGTTTTCTAAAACCGTTAATTTTAAAACAAATATTTTTTTTTATGAAAAACAGAAGAAAAACTGGGTTGGAAGACAACCCAGTCGACTGGGTACATATACCAGTCGACTGGTATATGGGACAGAAGGTCCTCAGTCGACTGGATGAATCAACCCAGTCGACTGGTAATTGGACAATAAGTCCCCAGTCGACTGGATGAATCAACCCAGTCGACTGGTAAAAGGGATAGAAAGTCCCCAGTTGACTGGATGAAATATACCAGTCGACTGGATACCCAGAAGGTCTGAAAACGTGATTTTTTCAAGAGAACCTAATCGATTGGTATCTCAACCCAGTCGACTGGTAATTCAAAAATATGACTGTTGGACTCCAAATCTGAACGTTTTAAAGTAAATCTTTTTCAAATTAAAGTCCTAAACGGTCATATTAATTGATTGCTATATAAACCCATTCAGTTAAGCATTCAATAACAAGCTGCATATATTCAAAAAGAGTTAATCTCACATAATCAAGTTTTTATACTCTTGAAACACAAAAAGCTTTGAAATAATCTTGTTGAGCCATTTCTTCAAGCTTTACTTTGAAAGAGAGACATTTCTGTTGTAATAAGCTTTCATTTGCTGTTCTCTACCTTTTACTTTACACCATCTTTGTAAAGGGATTACTTCCGAGAGGAAGGGGAAACTTCCGAAAGGAAGGGGATTGTTCGGTTTAAGCAACTCCTGTAATTTGCTTGTGTACGGTTTGTGTAACACCCGACTAAGTTGTTCGACTAAGTTTTCTTAGTGGATTACTTCGAGATGTTCCTTGAAGAGAGTGGACGTAGGGTCGGAACAAATCCGATATTGCCGAACCACTATAAACTGTGTTTGCATCCTCTTTCCTTAAACTCTTTATTTACAGCACTTTACTTGTATTAATTGTTTGCTGTTTATCAGTTTTTATAAACTTGTATTAATTTCGCAAAAAGTTTTTAAAAACCCAATTCACCCCCCCTCTTAGGTTGAAACCTCGAGCTACAACACACAACAAATAAGATGCTTGAAATTAAATGAGTAAAGGAAAAGAATATACAAACTCCATTTATAGTGGTTCGGCAATATCAGAATCTTTCGAACCCTACGTCTACTCTCTCCAAGGAACCTCCTTGAAACAATCCAATAATTATAGTCAAACAACTTTACGGGTGTTGCACAAACCTTACAAACACTCTCTTCCACAAGGAATTTACAAGGAAGTGTTTACTCCTAAACACTCAAAGAGTTACACCAAATATTTCTCTTTACAATGATTGATATTAAATGTAAAAGAAAAAGAGAGAGATAGCAATGAATGCTTTATAAGATGAAGGTTATCTCTCTTTCAAGAACAAAGCTTAAAAAATGGCTCACAATAAATTTTCAAAGCTTTTGAGAGTATTAATGAGCTATAAATCAAATTGAGTGTTCTTTCTTGTTTTTAAATGCTCATTAATAGGGTTTTATTTTTTTTTATTTTTTTATAGCCTTGGCCTTATATGACAGTTAGACACTGATTTGGTAGGTTTGGAGCATTAAATGCTCAAGTCCCGCGTCTCAAACGGTTATATTTTTGAATTATCAGTCGATTGGGTCCTTGTATCAGTCGACTGAGTCATATGAGAAAATCTAGTGTTTGGGCTTCAGACAAGTATCAGTCGACTGGGTCATAGTACCAGTAGACTGGGTCTTGGTACCAGTCAACTAGGTCCTTTAACTAGTCGATTAGGTCAAGGGGTAGAAGCTATTGTCCATTTTACCAATCAACTGGTTCAAAGACCTAGTCGACTAAGTTAACTCAAAACACAGTTTTCATGTTTAAAAGCAGTTTTGTCTTAAAGACTTTTTTTGGATTATTTTTGTCAAAGACTTTTGTAATCAAAACAAGCCATAATTAAGCTAAGAAACTGAAAGTAAAGATTTACAACTTGAGTCAGTTAACTTAGACGCTAATCTAGATCTTCTGTCTTCTTTTGGTAATTGTATGTGTCATATTTTGTGTCCTGTTTCTGTATTGAATGCTTTTGCCACTTAAACACTTAGATAAAACTGTTAGTGCAATTTAAATAGAGTTTTGTCATAATTAAAATCAAATAAGAGTCAATAACCACAATTTTGTAACCTCAGAATCTGACATAGTGGAAGCAGTCGCTGAGCTAGTAATAGTGGTACTCTACAGAATATACAAATTTGACGATGTAATCTTTGCTTTCATGAAAACTAGAGCACTTTTACTGACTTTCATAACTCCACCTTCAGATAAATACTTGTACCCTTTAACATCAAGAGTACTAAGAGAAATCAAATTCTTCTTGAAGTAAAAAATAAGTCTAACTCTGTCAAGATCCTTATTACATCGTCGTGCATTCTGATTTGAACAGTTCATATACTAGTAATTTTTCGAGTTGCATCATCACCTAGCAGTATGATTCTGTTATAAGACTTATATTCTGAAAACAATTCCTTATTTCGACAAATATAGTAGGAATAAGTAGAATAAATAATCAATTAGACATAAAGAGCTCATTACCATTGGCAGCAAGAACACGATCATAGTCATCGGAGTTTTCTTCACTAACATTAGCTTCATGCTGTTTCTCTTTCTGATCTCTATCCTGATTCTGATTCTGACCTCGATTTTGACATTGATTCTGATTGTTTTCTTCTTGAATTTTGTTTTTCAAATTCCAACACTGATACTTGTAATGTCACTTTTTTTTTATTATAGTAATGACATGTTATATTCTTATTTCTGGACTTAGATCGAAATTTCTAGTTACTATTACCTGAACCTCTTTCTCTAAATCTGCCTCTAGAACCTTTAGTTACTAGAGCATCACCTTGATTCTGTTTCTCATAATTATACCTAGACATATGTTACTTAAGCAATTCTTTAGAAAATAAAGAAGCTTTAACATATTCTAAAGAAATTGTATCTCTACCAAACATAAAAATTTCCCTAAAATGTATAAACGATGGTGGTAGGGAACACAACAATAGAAGGGCCTGATCTTCATCATCTAATTTAACTTCCATTAAATTCAAATCAATCATAATGGAATTAAATTCATCAACATGGGATTTTATTGACATACCTTCTGCCATACGCAACAAATACAATTCCTACTTCAAGAACAGTTTATTGGTAAGGGATTTCATCATGTACAAAGACTCTAATTTACTCTATAAGCCAACAATGGTTTTCTCTATAAGAACTTCACATAAAACTCCATCTGATAGACACAACTGAACAACAGCCAAAGTCTTCTCATCCATATCTAATTTCTGTTCATCTGTCATTGTATTAGACATTTTTTCCTTCTCTAGTAACGCCTTTTTCAAACCTTTTTTGGGTTAATACAGTTTGCATTTTTACTTTCCAAAGATCAAAAGTGTCGGTTTCATCAAACTTTTGTATCTCGTATGAAGTCATAGAAGAAATCGTGCCAATATTGATATTAACAATAGCTTTGATACCAGTTTGTATGAGAAACATAAGTTTGATGGAACCAACAGTCTGGACTTAGGAAGTTTTATCTCTCTTGATTTGTATTCCAATTTTGATTATAGTATAATCTTTCATCATGAATCGTCAACCATCAAATCATGCCTGTATAAAAATTAGACGGTTGAAACTTCGTGTTCATAGGTTTCCTAATCATTATCCTACCCAATTTTTTTATATTATTTCTTCTTTCTATAGTGTGTGAGTGGGAATTGAGGTGGTACTATAGCATAGAAATAAAAAAGAAAAGAAAAAACTAAAAAAGAAAGATTTAACATTTAAAATAAAAGGAAGCACTAGCATTGAGATTTGACTGTGGTAATGTGACAAAAGTACTTTGTAATGACTGAATTTTTGTAGCATGTATGGCTAACCAGAATGATTGCAAATGCAATATGGGAGTATAAGGAAGGGACAAAGATGTGTTTCAGTGCAAACAAAAAAAAAAAAGAGATGTGTTCCAGTTCAAATATAAAAAAAGATGTGTTTCAGTTGAAATCAGCAAGATATCTTCAAATGGAACACAAAATGACAGAAAGCAGAAAGCAAAATAGGGTAAGAGGGGCTTTCATGTCACGAAAACAACAAACCATAATAATGACCTAAAAGGATTTGGGCAGTGTAGTTTTAACAATCAGTTTCAATTGGCTGTTGGTAATAGTAATAGAAATACACAAGAGATTAGTACTATCTATGGGTAATAGAAATGTCCTACAATGTGAGGTAGGAAAGAGGGGTACTTGATATGGTTAATGGTCCTAAAACTAACCTGTAATTAATATATATATATATATATATATATATATATATATATATATATAAGGTGACAAGGTCTCAATTGTCCTTGTACACACGTGTGTGCACGTGGGAATAGTATATAGAGAGAGGTACAAAATTCCCAATGCAAAAACTAAGATATAAAATGATTTTTGTTTTTCATAAGGCAAAATATATTTAAAAATGATTTTTATAAAAAAAATCTAAAGCTGAAAAATAATCCTTTTTAAACTGAATTTATGTAAAAAAAAAGAAAGATTGTTTATATTTTTATTTTACTAAATTCTAAATAATTTTTAACTCTATTACTATTTCACCAAAAAACTATTTAAGTAGAAACAGTTTATGGTTTTTGAAACTGTTTATAGTAAAAAAAAAATAGTTGAGGCATAATATTGTTTAGTTAAAAAGCAATAAAAACAATTTTTATAAAATAAATTCAGATTTTTATAAACAAATACAATTTCATAAATTTTTTTAGAGTAGAAAAAAAAAATTATCAAAAAAAAGTAGTTAGCCAAATTTGTTGGTATTCAAGTTGGGGGTTTAAAATTTTTTTACTTTAAATGGGATTAAATTAAAGTTAGTTTTTAACTTATATTTTTCACTCTTTAATTCTGAATCACAAGCAGTAAGATCTAACATTTTAACTTTAGAATCTTTTGTCTTGACTATAAGTTTTGTACTGATATTAAATTGATTCTGATATCATTTATAACACTACAAGACTATCATCCAAAATTACTTTTGAGATCATTAGGCATTTATATACAAAATATAAATCAAGATTTTTTTTATTACACTATCGATGTGGATCATCGCATAGTTATCAGAATCGGATTGAATCGATAAGTTCAACCAATTCGAATGTGAATCGAATGTTAGATCAATCGGTTTCTCTCATAAAAGTCGGATGTGTAATCAAATTAATAAAAACATGTAAAAATTGATCGATTTCCTTTCAACCATGTGAACTAATTTGAATTTGTATTCTTCACTTTATGCTATATGGTATTTATATTTTCCCTTAAAATTAATGTCATTCCCAGTACCAATAGAAAACTGTGTTTAGTTATAGAAAATTCTTCATTTTTTTATAATTTTTTCTAAATAATGTTGATCAAACCCAAATTTTCCCTAAAAATAGAGATTTTTCTGCACAATATTTTCTCATATTCTTCATATTTTCAAACCCAAACAGACTCACCCAACACTCAGTTCATTTTGAAAAATCAATTTCATCATTGGGTGGAAAGGGAGTTGGCAACTAAAGTCATGTAATTGAGGCAACTAGCATGATGGTAAGGTGGTGGTGGTGGGTTTGACACAAAGTCTTTTAGAAAAAAAAGACACTATAGAAAATCTCCCAAATTAAAATATGTCCCTCAAATTTGGTGGCACAACTAAGTTGATTTGTACAACTATAAGTACAAAATGAGTGCTATTTCAAGAACAATATTAATTTACTCTCGTTATCCACCAAAAGAGTAATTGCGCTTTTGCAACATATGTACCATCATTTACCGGTGGGTCCAATAAAGATTTAGATTTTATGAGATCCCAATTGATTTTGCTTTGAGATTTTAGAGAAAAAACTAATTATTTTTTCTTTTTAAGAAAGTTGCTCGAAAAAACAAGAAGCTTGTAATAGAGTTTGGCTGATTTTTTTCACTCTTAATATACAGTTGACGTACACCTGATCCAAACGAGTTTAATGCATAAAAAAATTTCTCTTGATCCAAACGCATACTTACACATATACACATAAAAATAATTTATTTTAGAAAAAATAACATGGCATTGTGTTCCTAAGAGACTCAGAGCCTAAAAGATGGGTTGGGTAGTATAGGAGACCTTGGGTTGTACTTGTACACAGCACTGCATCCAAGAAGAAGTTCCACCATATCATACAATAGAAGGAACAAAACAGGATACTTACCAGGAAATATTATTATAAGTAATTTAATTTTTTGAAATAAAATAATAAATATATATTTTTTTAATAAATTAAAAAATTTATATTTATATTTTCAAAATAAAAAAATATGTTTTTATAATATATGTAAAATAAATATAATATATATTTAAATTATTAATTAAATTAAGTTTATTTGCGAGCTTAACGAGTCAAGTTTGAAATTACTTGAGCTTTGCTTGATAAGTTAATTAAGTTAAAATCACAGTTAGAGCTTGATTTAATTGGGTTTTGAACCGAACTTTTCGAGTCGAACCTCTCAAACGAATCACAGTTCCACCCTTATAAACAACAAATAAATGATCGAGAAAAATAAAAAAAAAATATTTTGATTAACATAGCTTTTTACTTTTTATATTATAGATTTCATTTATAAATTCTATCAATTCTATAATAAAATTTACATCAAACTAACTCAATTTTAATAAAATTTACCACAAATCAACTTAATTATACGGTCAATTTCATTTTAAAATAAATTCTATAAAAACTATAAAATTTATTTGATTAAAACGAAATTAGGGCAACCAAGCATAAACACCCAGAACTATACTGGGCCCAACTATGATGCAATCATTTATTTTCAAAATCTTTTTAATGGACCCAGCAAGATATACTTCTTTAATCAAGAAATAAGCCACGTGTACAGCACTCTCAATTTGCACTGAGAAAGGTAATTGGCATTTAGCACTTTCATGTATATACTGCTATCAAGAAGGTGCAAGAAAAGTTCAGCTGACACTTTACATTAATATTTAAAATTCTATTAAAAAAAATTAATTGTCAATCATTTTGATTTAGAAAATCCTTAATCTCAAGTTTTCAATTACATAAACATATGCATCAGTTTTCACATTAAGTCAAATGATTTTGTCAACCAAATACTATCTATCATCAAAATAGTTGAAACTCATTTTTTTCATTAAAAATATTTAAATTTAAATATTTTTATTATAATAAATGTGAGACAGATTTTGTCTGATAATTAAATATAAACTAACATTTATCTTTTACTCGCGTATAAAAATACTCACACAATGTTAATAAGATCGTTACTTTTTTTTTTAAAATATTTTTTTTTAAAAAACAAATACTATTAGGATGGAAATATGTGTAGGAGCACTTAGATAAGGTCACATCTAAGACAATATAACATAAGTAGTATGATCAAATATAGTGTTTAAACTGTTAAATATGTTTTCCTAGATGACTTGCATAGTTTCATGATCTTGGGCACTAAGCTCTTCTTTCCCAGCACTGATCAAGCATCATCCACAAATATCTCATTAGTGGGAAGGCCTATTTTCATTAACAATGTTCCTGTTTGTTAACAGCATTAGCAAGAAGTCAACTACAAGATCTTACTTTAGGGAACTGTTAATGAGTCTTCATGATATAAGTGTTAGGATTTTAACTCAATTCCGTACAACAAAGACTTCTAATTAGTTTAGGAAAATGGTTTTCTATTTTATAATTGTTTGTTCTAATAAAAATAGTAGTAATTTTCTATTAGAATGTTAATTATACAAGTAGTAGTAGTCTACTATGATGTTTTTTTTTCTAATAGTATTAGGAAAATATTATCTATATAAAGGTCCCAGAGAACATTTGAGGTATATTCATAATTCCAATATTATTACTAGAGCTAGGTGGAGAGCTTTGGGTGTATTGGAGATTTTTGGTTATGAGGTTGTGAGGGTAATAATTTTGTTTTTCCTAACGTTGTTGTTAAGGATTAATAAAATTATAAGTTTGTTGGTGGCACAGGCAAGGAAGTTGCCAAACCACATGAAATAATTTTTTTCTTTATATTTATTTGTTTATTGCATGAAATTTGAATAAGTGAATTTTAGGGGTAAAATCCCAACAAGTGGTATCAGAGCTGGTCATCTATTTGAAGAAGTTGTTTGCTGTTATTTTTTTAAGCCTATGTTACCATGTCGACAGGTATATCTAAATTTGAGTTTCCTTTATTTAATGGAAGCAATAATTTTACTCTGTAGTAGAGTACAATTCAAAATTTTCTAGTGCAACAAGATCTTGATAAGGCTTTAGAGGAAGAAAAACTAGAAGAGGTGACTGATAGAAAGTGGCAATCGATTCAGAGAAAGACTATAAGTACAATCAGGTTGGCTCCTGCTCCCAAGATCAAAAACACTGTGTTGAAGGAAATTACATCCAAGGGTTTGTAGGATAAGCTCGAGAGCATCTATGCATCAAAATCTATGACCAATAGATTGTATCTCAAGATGAACCTCTATTCTCTAAAAATGGAAGAATGTACAAGTCTTCATAATCACTTGAATGAATTTAACAAGTTAGTGTCTCCGTTGTTGAATGCAGAAGAAACATTAAAGGATGAAGAGAAATCATTGCTGTTGTTATCATTTTTACCAAAAACTTGCAAACCATTAGTGCAAACATTGTTGATGGGTAAGTCGACATTGAGCTTAGATAATATGACCACGCTCGTGCGTGAGAATGAAAGGTTGATAGGAAACAAGAACTTGTCTACTGGTAGTCAACTGCTTGCTGTGAAGAGTTCTAATCGAAGGAGGAGCCAATGGGCTCAAGGTGGAGATCCAAATCTAGGCCTAGAGATGACAATGAGAATGAGTGTTTCTATTGTGGAGAAATAGGATACATACAATATTATTGTAAGGCCATGAAGAATGATTTAAAAGAGTTGAGAAGAATTAGTGGGAAAAGGAGTGATGGTGGAAATAGTAGTGAAAGTACTAATATCGTCGAGGGAAGTGATGAAGAAGTGCTAGCTATTGAGCACACTGAAAAAAAGTTGATGAGAGTATTATGGTGCTACTTGATTCGGCGTCCCCTATTCACATATTCAATAAGAAGAAGTACTTTGATTATATGAAAGAACCTACCATGTCAAAGTTGCTACTGCATGTGGGGAACACAAAACAATTGATGGTGAAGGAAGCCTAAGGTTAAAGCTTTATGATGGAAGCGTGAAGACACTTGAGAAGGTAAAGTTTGTTTTCACTTTCACTACAAATATCATCTCTTTGGGGGAGTTCCATAAGATGAGATACACATGGACTACGAGCAATGGAAAACTGCAAGTTCTTAATGGATAAAATTAGTGTTGAAGGCTACTATGAACAAGAAAGGGTTGTATGTGCTGGATGGAAATGTTTTGCTTGGAAAATTAGGTGGAGTAGGTATGGAAGAACCAAAAGGAAGGATCGCACCAACCAATAAGAAAGTTAGATTTGTTAGTGAGGTGTGGAGAATTTGAGCCAATGTGGAGATTTGTTAGGATTTTGGTTCTCAATTCCCCACGATAATGACTTCTAATTGGTTTAGGAAAGTGGTTTCTTATTTTATAGTTGTTTGTTCTAGTAGGAATAGTAGTAATTTCTTATTAGATTGTTGATTATACAAGTAGTAGTCTACTATGATGTTGTTTTTTTTCTTAATAGTATTAAGAAAATATTCTCCATATAAAAATGTCCTAGAGAAGATATGAGGTATACTAATAATTCCAATATTATTACTAGAGCTGGGTAAAGAGCTCTGAGTGTACTGAAGATTTTGGATTGTGAGGATAATAATTTTATTTTTCCTAAAATTATTGTTAAAGATTAATAAAATTGTGAGTTTGTTGGTGGCATAAGCAAAGAGGTTGTCGAACCATATTAAATAATTTTGTGTTTGATATTTGTTTATTTATTGCCTGAAATTTGAGTAAGTGAATTTTTGAGATAAAATCCCAGCAATAAAATACTAGCTCCTCTCTACCCTAATCACCCTCCAATCTTACAAGTAAACATAGATAAAACGATGCACAGATGCACATCCATGCACAAACAGACACGGATGAAAGAAAAAATTATCCTTGCAACTTTTTTATCCTTCTAGTTTTCTATTTTCTCCTTTTTCTTTCTTTTCATTTTTCTTTCCCATTAAAAACTACCTAAATGTCTAACAGATGTATCTAGACATGAAATGATTTAACTGTAGAAACTAAATGTTTAAAGTTAATAAAGTAGTTACAGAACAGGACAAAATGGAGAAAAGGAGCATCAAGCAATATATTCTTCTTGTTTGTTCTTTTTCAGTAAAAGATGGTGGAACCAACAACAGTCACAGAGAAGATCAAACAAGTACTTAAAGTAAAATTACGAAATAATATGACCTTTTTCATGCTTGAATGAGAGAAAACAAACAATATTCTTCACTCGAGTAATGTCAAACAAAATCATAAAATTTATTCTAACAATCTACCTTAATCACTTAGGTTTTACATGTGTCCCGAACAAGATCTTGTCAATCTTCCTGGAATGTTCAATCCTGTTCTAACTTGACAAAGTTTTCAGAGTGCAATTTTCTCTCTTCAATTGCAAAAGTTTAGTGCACCCCTAATAAAGCGCATCAACATTTGACTTAGCTAGACTAAATTGAAATGACAAGATCAAAGTCAATACTACTGAAGTTTATGTATGAATGCATAAGTTTATACTGTTGAATGACGAATGCGAAAGAAAAAAGAAAAAAGAAAAAAGAAAACAGAGTTTCAATCAAGATATCAAATGCTTTGCCAGCACACTTGTTAAGTTTATTTCAAATATATAGAAAATACTTTCTAAATTCAAAGCTTTCTTCAATCATATATTCCCTGCAACAGGACAGAAGACAACGGGTGGAAAAGAGAAAGAAAGAGGGGGGAGGGAGACATCAAGGTCCATCAATACAGGCAACTAACATGATGGTGGAGTTGTCACTATATCATGCAGATAGTGGGGCAAAATTTAAGTATCTCTAGAAGTGAAAATCCCATGATATTGATAGACCCAACAAGGTTGGATCTATACACAACTATAGTTAAAGAAAGAGAGAGAGAGAGAGAGTATATGTTACAATTCGGACAAACACAGTTCCATCCTCTTATTATCCACTAAAAGATTGCTTACTTTTCTCCTGTCTGTACCATTATTTGTTGGTGGGTCTGATGGAGGACTTAAATCACATTAGAAAATGGGGAACAGAGACAATCCGGATTGATTTTGGTTTTGGATTTTTGAAGAAAAAGACGGACTCGATGGCAATGATATCAAAAGTGTATGTTCTCATTGCCAGGGAAATGCTTTTGATTCAAGCAGAATAATACTCCTTTTCTAGGGCAAAAGGAAGACTATTACAATTATATGCTTTAAAAATTTTAGGTTAAAACCATATAGTCCAAATCCTCCTACATTTGGTTTTGCTTTCTCTTGAATTGTATTTTAATGACCAAGGAAACAATCTATAAAGAAAGTTAAAGAGGTAAACACCTTGGATTAAGAGGCCAAGTAACGCATTCTAATTTCTTACTCAAATCAACATGGTTGATTTTTAATATTTACATATAACATGATGAACTTTCTGATTTCACATGCTTCTTATGGCCTTAAAACACACACACAAGCACGTATCTAATGTTAACTCCAATGATGAATGATAAATAATGAAGATGTCTATTCATTTCATTCAACCTATTTTCAAGAATGAAGGGAATACATAGAAGAAAAATCTTAAGTTTCAATGAAGTTACTAGTAGAGATATAGATAAAAACAGACTAATGCGTGCAGCCGTGCATACAGAGCTTTCAGTTCATAACAAGCTGCAAACACATATGATATATAGTTAAAGCTAAGCTAGCTGTTGCCTGATAGACCTAAAGTTCACTTGAGTTCTATTTCAACCAATTCTTAGTCACAAACACTGAAACAGATTACAATATCACTTGTGCAATTGAAAAATGTAACGTACTATACTTGTAAAAATTAAAAATACAGAGTATACATGTAACACAAGATTACATGTCAAGTAGGAAACGCATTCACCTCAGCTATTTAAGAATGCACATTATGGAAACTCAGTACTATTTAGATCTTCGTTTACACTGAAAGGGAACATATTAGGGCCCTCTCTGAAGTATTTGTGAATGAAAATATATTTTTTGACAATGTCACATCCTGAGAAAGGTAGAAAGGGAACCTGGAGGTGACTGATACTACTACTTAGAAGTTTTGAAGGACAAAAAATAGTGTCCCAACATGTTATCTCATTTTGAGTGAGTGCTAGGCCATTATGTCACTTGAGGTTTGCTGGAGGCATTGCCTTTAAATTGAGAGTAAACCGGGTGGTATTAAGGACACTATCTCAGCCATTATGTTTGTATGGTGGTCATGCTTATCTTAGTTGTACCATAAAAGGTGGTTGGACCTGCCATCGGATACGACTTCTATTATGGAGACCTGATAAGCAAAATAGAACCAATGAAATAACCTTGACATTCAGATGGTAGCTTCTATACTATTCATAGATACACCACCATATTCTGTCTACATAGCGTATGACGAAATTTATCTACCGAAGCATAAGGAAGTTGTACACAGAATGGTTGGTAATGTATAATAAATAATAGCAGAGGACCTTCAAGATGTAACCTATCCTTCTAGGTTGAGCAATGTCATAGAAAAGAGACCATGATAGTCAAGCACTAGTTATTATACTACATGCCATTGTTGACATTCAATGCAATGCCCTAAGTAATTCCCCAAGTAATGAACTGACCATTCAAGTGCTTTTATCTTGAAATGTAGTTTACATCATGATAGGTTTAACTATTTCTGTCAACAAATTTTCAATTATGAATCTTGTCATTGCAGGGTATGATCCCGAATCTGGTCATTCTCAGGGAAGATCTAATAGTACTTACAAGTGACTGTCAAAGTTAAATGAGTAGAAAGGAGAATTCACTCACGGGAAAGAGGGGAGGGGGGAGTGAGAAATGAATTTGAACAAATAGGTTATTTCATGTGAGAACCAAAAATTATGCTGAAAACTGGAGGTTTTGGAAAAGTCTACAGAGTCTTAGCCCCAGGTTCTAGTAGGTGAAACAAGACCATACATATAGCTCAAGGAAATATACCCTATGAATGTGCAACCAGTGATTTTGAGGTCTTCATCCACTGAAACTTATATGGCAGAAGATCCATTGCTGATCCCAGGAAACAATATTGTTAATAGAGTTTGATGTGGTGTTGCAAAAAATGTCAGGCCAGAAGGATTCTCACCCTAACTCTCTTGTCAGAATTTTGTTTTACTTCTATCTATGCTTTCCTTTTCTCTATCAATAAGAAATTCACTTCTCCGTTATGGATTGAAGCAACAAGGAAAACGGCAGCAAAAAGATAGATACTTTATTTCCATAGATATATTTCAAATTAAATTACATATATTGACTTATTGTCATGTAATGCTAAATTACTTTGCATACAAACAAAACTGAAAAGGAACAATACATATGACAAATCAAGCCAGGAAAATATGGGTTGCCCAACCTGCGTGTCAGCCTGGCTTAGGATGATAATTTACATGAAATAGATGACAGGAGCATGCTTCATGTGATGACCATAGGTTTCTCCTTTCCTGTGAAGTCCTTCAGCTTTGATACAGATAGAGCCAAATCTGAAACATGACCAAATAATTCATGAATAAATTGTGCAAGTCAACTTGAATAAAAGACAATGAACTAACCTATCAATGGTTTCAGGGCTGTTTAGGCATCCATGTCATGTTTAGAAACATCTGGCTCAAACTGTTCTATGTACATTCTAACAGTAGCACCTGCTGAACCAGTTCCCTGTGGAAAGGAAACTCATGGTTTAATCACAATCGTAGGTATAGCTTTCAGATTTAAAAGGGAACAAAGATTGGCACATAACGAAATATGATCCTTGATCCATCTGTAAAAACAAACCGAACACCTTACTTTGATGTCACGCTTCCATTCACCTAAACAATAAGAAATAATCTGAATTAGGCACACCGAGAGAGGAACAATTTTGAAGATACAGTGGCGTGAAGAAAATCACATTTAAGAAAAGATGATAAACATGCATAGTGGTTGAACTCACAGGATCAGTGAACGAAAAGTCATCTGCGAACTTTAGGACATAACTTCCTAAAACAGTAAAGGTCATAACTGTCAAATACTGTCAGGAAAACAACACATCAGAAAGGAAAGGGGTTTGATTAAAACCTTACCATATTTTTCACCTGCCTTGCTCTTAGAAACCATATCTCTAAGATATTCTATCATTTTATTGGCTCCTTCAGATCCACATTCCTGAACAAGGACTTAGAAATTAAAGAGTTGCACCTCTTCCAGGACAGTACAACTTACTCCACTATAGGGTTTCCATAAGTTCAAAGCCTAACACCAAACTATCTTCTTTCCGCGGGGTAAGCTGAAACTGGACTACCAACCATAAAAATTGTGCAAATGTGGTTTGAAATGCAGTTATTATGCTTATTTCATAATCATATCTAGAAAAGAAGTTTCTCCCATATGTTGCCCAATGCTCTTTCACAACATCAGAGACAGAAACCAACTTTTCCCCTGGTTTCTTATCCCTGTTTCGGTGTGCAATAATTGAAAGCCAAGCTAACACAACCCTGTCATTTAAAAAATACGAGCCACTCAGCATTTAATAATGGCCTAGAAAATCATATTGGATGTTGAGTGTGATCATATTTCATCAAGACTAGGGAACAACATATGGCAAGAAAATACAATCAATCGATTGAAGAAATCTGGAGTATGAATTAGTTACGAATAAAGACTTTAAAGTACTTTATGTCAAAAGGATTCGAAAATCAATGAAAAGAGGGAAAAGAGAACGGAATACATTAAATCCAATAGAAATGCACTTAACAAAACAACATCCAAAAGTATTGTCAATAATTAACAAGCCATAAAAATCAAATTCACAAATCAGGTCGGGCACTAACCTAGTAAAAGAAGACTCAAGCACAATATAACAATAAGAAAGAAAATATGTGAAGGCAGAGTCAAGTCAAGAAATCAGGTCTATTATGCAAGTATTGATACATGACACTGAAATAATTAACTTTGAAAATGAAGCCCCAATCTATTGAAAGTCACTACCATACTAGCTCATGGCATGCTTCTGATAATCAGAACACAAAAGCCAATTCAAGCAATTGGTATTATCTACTATTTGATAAATGCCATAAAACACAATCCATTGGAGCTATAAGACATGATCAATAGGGTAAGTTCCCCAACCTGCCAAGTGGTCTCAAACAAAGTTCATAGTAGATCCTATCCTGCCTCAAAGGGGACACTCACAAAATTGGCATCGATTCATATAGAATTGAAGACCACTCGAAGATTAGACCAAGACCATGAAATATTATATCTCCATATGAAGGTGGCCCTGAACAGTCAAGATAACATTAGGTGGTTGATCTGGAAAAATAGAAGAAATTAAAAGTGAATATAACCAAAGTTTGAGATGTTTGGATGGAAAAAAAAGGATCAGATAATGAATAATGTCATAGACACCAAACGGAGTTAATTGGGGACAAGCTCTGGAGAGGTGTTTCAGATAGTTTGACCTAATGTACTAATACTATTACAAGAGGAAGGTGAAACAAAACATTAGATTGATACACTGGGAAAGGCTCAACTCAAGAAACTCAACTAACCAAACACTTATTTCAAACTAGTTAGGCATGACATATATATAAATCCTTCTCCAAAATAGTGAGAAAAGATATTGTGACAAAAGGATTCATGTAGTCAACCTCATGTTGTGACTCATAGCCTCCTTAAGATAACACTTATGAATAAATAAGAAGCCTCAGTTTCAGAAAATTTAAGCAATCTCTATTCCACTGTTTCAACGACCCTTAAATTAAAGTAGAGAGTTACCAAATGCCATCCTTCTCACGAATGTGATCAGAACCTGTACTAAAACTTTCTTCCCAGAACCTGTACTAAAACTTTCTTCCCTGCAAATTGACAACTCTCTGGCGTCCATAAGATTTCCAA
The DNA here is from genome assembly GCA_023935145.1 of Bretschneidera sinensis. Taxonomy (NCBI): domain Eukaryota; kingdom Viridiplantae; phylum Streptophyta; class Magnoliopsida; order Brassicales; family Akaniaceae; genus Bretschneidera; species Bretschneidera sinensis. The sequence goes on from CM043700.1 coordinate 142,591,016, forward strand.
AAAAAATTCCAACCAGTAGGTACCTGAACTCAAGAAAGCCAATTGTCTGTTACGAGATCATCTTCCCCATAGATGTAAGTCCCAGTTCCTAGAAAACTGTTTCCTAAGAAAATAACAACATATTAATTCAAAAGGTGCTTAACCTCAAAAAAGGGAAGCTTCAATTTTTCGGCAACGGAATCAAGAGCACCACTTGTTGGCATGGATCGAGCTAAACTTTTACTTATTGTATTTTATTAAAAAACAAAGGGAAAAATATCTGCGTAAGTGCATAAGCCTCCTACCTTAGGTCGACTCTGAAGGAGTAACAAAAAACCCCTTACGTAGAATCATGTTTCTGTCTCCATCTCCTGAATAATGATAAAATAAGTTTGTCGTGGTTCAATTTATAATATAACAAGTCTGCTTATCCAAAAAAAGAGAGAGATTAGAATATAACAAGTATTTACACTAAAATACTACCAATATACTTTTATAATGGAAGATTGACTCGTTTAAGCTGGTGAAAGAGCATTTATAATTAAAGGCTATACATGTGCCACACAGAAGACACAGATTAATGGGCGTAAAAAGCTAAATAAGGTTTGTACCACTGCCCCCTTCTTTTTCTAAGTTAATATGTTAAGACTTATGACTAGGGAATCATCTTTGCATTTAAACATTTTAGATTCAAATTCTCTTTTACAAGACCAAGGCCAAGCAAGCAAGATTGAGACTAAACCTTCAAATTCTATGCTCAAACAGACAGATTTAGAAAGAAACCGTTTCTTGAAAAAATCTCCCGGCGTTTGTAGAATTGCCCGTCACGAATTCGGCTTCAACACAAAGTTAAAGAGACAATTAACAAAAAAGTTTTTAAAAAGTGCAAAATAGTTATGAAGAAATGGCATGATGACCTGTGCTTTATCAGAACTCTTACAGAAAGCAAATTATGGCTCAAAATTGCTGTGACTTCAGACTTTTAAAGTTTCAGCTCCTTCCTCCTTATTAGTTTGACACTCAAGTAGGTGTCGAAACTTGATTAAACTGGTGAAAACATCCTAATATAAATAATTTGTGTTTGTGCATACAGGAACACAAGCAATCAGATGAAAAAAAAAGTTGTACAAAAGAACAAAAGTTCCATCTACAGTAGTAATTTCACATACCATCACTCGCAGCTCCATAATCGAGTCCACTTTTAGCATACATAGGAGATCTTAGAAGAGAAATTGGGTGATGGGCACACAAGGCTCATGCACCCTTCACAAGCTAAGCAATTTCCACCACAAGCCACTTCACAGATATGGTACTTCATTGTTTTTTTTTTTTTTTTTTTTGAAAGCATGATTCATTGTTGTATTATTTATCACCATAATGGATTACAAACATGATGCCCAAGTGAAGTCATAGACTAAGCAAAACATAGCCCACTAAAACAGCCTCACTGACAACTACCAGGATCAGACAATGAACTCCTTGCTTAAAACTATAACGCAGCAGAAGCTTATGATATCAATATAAAAGACACCTCGATCTCTTTGCTTTTTAACCCTAGCTAATACTCCAGACAGAGCTGTTGTATTATTTATCACCATAATGGATTACAAACATGATGCCCAAAGAGCCAAAGTGAAGTCATAGAACATAGCCCACTAAAACAGCCTCACTGACAACTACCAGGATCAGACAATGAACTCCTTGCTTAAAACTATAACCCCGCAGAACCTTATGATATCAATGTAAAAGATACCTCGATCTCTTTGCTTTTTAACCTGAGCTAATACTCCAGACAGAGCTACCTTATCCTTTTGCTGCAGATTCTACTCTATCCAGACTGCAAAAACAAAACCATATTTTCTTTTCTTCCAACCCCCATTTTTGCCAGATTATCCGCCATGAAATCGGCTTCCCTTTTCGTATGCTGTAACACCACTTTTGGAAGATAAATGAGCAAATTATCAATGTCAATAAAGATATTGTTATACTTCCATGGAGCATCCTCCTCCCCTGATAGCCACGCTACCACTACTTTCGAATCACTCTCCAATATCTATTCCTTAAAAGAACTAAGATCCTTGTTAGTACAGAAATTCAGAGCTTCTCTAAGAGCCAACAATTCAGTTAAGTTTGAGTCAGCCCTGCCAATGTTAATTGAGAACATGCCCATTACATATCCATCTGCATTACGAAGAACACCTCCTACACCAGCTGGTCCTGGATTTCCCAACGAAGATCCATCAACGTTAAATTTTATGCATCATGAAGGAGGAGGGTGTTGAATAAGTAGAGTACAAAACTCTAACTATTTTTAGGAAGAAGAAAATAAAACACTATAAAGAAAACTTACAAAACACCAATTAGCAAAGCTTTTCTTATTCAGCACTTAGCTTTGTTTTTCTTCTTGATGAATTACAAGGCTTAAAGACTTGAGTATTTATAGCAAACCAAATGAAAACTACACCACACATATAATTAAACTAAACTTATTTACTACCACACAAACCCATTAAGCACCTAATTATGTTGTCTTCCACACAACCTCACCAATAGCAACATACCTAACTTTGGCCCACTTTGTAATTGTAAGCAATTACATCATCAAACTAGCTATGGGCTTGAACAATACTATTGGACTTAGATTGGGTTGGGAATTACTTATGGTGGGCTAACATTGATTCTCAACATGGGCATTATGTGGTGGAGGAAATGGAGTTTGGTTTTGAAGCTGGGCCTGCCTTGTTCCCACTCTAAGCCAGTAGCTAGGCCTAATATGGACATTGATTCTCAACACTCCCCCTCAATGTCAGTTCTCATTCTTTGCACTGTGCTGAGCTGACAGCGAAACATTTCGAACTTGCTAGTGCTCAAACCTTTTGTGAACAAGTCCGCAGCTTGATCATCTGTCTTGATTTGCCTCATCTTAATCTCTTCTTGCAGAACCTTTTCTCTGATAAAATGATAGTGCACTTCAACATGCTTAGTTCTAGCATGAAAGATTGGATTCTCCGCCTAACGAATTGCCGACTGGTTGTCACAGTACAACGGAACTGCGTAATCTACTGATTGATGTAGATCATTTATCAGTTGTATCAGCCATGTACTTTCTTGAGCTGCCATTGTTGCTGCCCGATACTCAGCTTCTGCGGTTGACAATGATACCGTCGGCTGTCTCTTGCTACACCAAGAAATCGTTCCGGAACCAAGCTTAAACACATACCCAGTTGTTGATCTCCTGGTGTCATGATCTCCCGCATAGTCAGCATCGCAGTAACCAACTAACTTGCAGTCTTCACCTTTCTTGTACAAAAGACCATAGTCAATTGTACTCTT